>JAFNEN010000252.1:262500-742496 GCA_019343175.1 Oedothorax gibbosus
TATAACATTAATTTCATTGACCAGTTTCTAAAGCGAAATCTGGTTGGTTAGGCATTCGCCTTGCATGCGGAAGGTCCCAGGTTCGGGTCCGGGCATCGCCAAAATAACTGCCGATCTATAAACGGTCCGTGCAGCCAAAAATGTCCGACGAATAATACCCCGTATAGAGGGAGTGCGCGTTAAATATGCTCCAAAGTCCCAACGCTGCGTACGATGTCGCCCTTAACTGTTGCGTTGGGTGCCTACTCAGGTGTCGGCTCGTCACTTGACTGCGGTTCTAAATTACGACGCCTGTCGCCAATAGCCCTCGTGTAGCTCTAGTGCGACGATAATTCAAACTAAACCCAATATATTAGTAAAGATGAGCTTAAAATTATTTTAGCTATATAATGAAAATCTTCACTTGCTTAAATTTTAAAAAAGGAGGCATTTTTATTAGCAGATTGGTTTTATTACATTAATTTCAATGAGCAGTTTCCAAAGCGAAATCAATTTCTACAATTCATCTCCCAACAACAACAAAAAACCCGCAATTTTATTCCAACCCCCAAATCCCATCTGAAGAAAAAAAAACAAGAGAAAAATAAACGAAGAAAGAGCCAAATCATCTCTCCGTGTTTGTGTACAAAACGCTTTCTCCTCCGGAGCGGAGGGAGAGCCGGCCGCCGATTGGTTGGGTCGACGACACGCTCTTCTTTCTATTCTTTCTTTCTTTCTTCTTGGCTAAAGATGAGAAAGAAAGAAATATAGGCATCCTTTTGGAGATTTCGGGGGTTGGTTGGTTGGTAGACATATATTTTCAGGCTTGTGTGCTTGTTCACAAAGATCAGCTTATAAACCATCGTCAAGAAGGACGGACACGACATACACACATATGTGACAGATACTGCCATCTATCGCCACCTCCACAATTTAGACATGTCCCTGAAGGGGTGGGAAATAGTCTCCAGGGACCTGCACCCGTGGGAAACTGCGCAATGACCGCCCACAGTACTTTCGGACCCAACAGATTTAACGAGCACGTACTCCGCATATACTCGACAAACACAAACATCCATGCCTTACCGGGATTCGAACCCGAACCCAAAGGCTCGGCAGGAGGGGTTTTTTTAGTTAAGAAATTTTGACCGTATTAGTCCTCTCTTCATCCGTTCATTAAAAATAACATTAAAAACAAAACAGAAGATTATTTATGATGGAAAGTGTAGAGTAGTATGAATTTTTTTAATCATATTAAAGTTATTATAAATTTAAGCTTTTTATAAATAACTAATACGAAATAACAGCTTATTACTATTCACCTTTTTGCCTACTAAGTTTTTACGAAAGAATGTTTTTTAAAAAATTAAAAGTAAGTATTGATACACTGACGATGTCCGTCTTTCTGTCTGTCTGTCTCCGTCCGTATCCCTCTTCCAAAATCGGTTCTATCGGTCGGATCTTAAACCTTTTTTTTTTTTGTTAGAAATGCATGATCTCAGATACACAACTTTCATACTTTTTGTCTGTCTGTACGTCCGGACGGACGTCTGTCTAATATTTGTCGGTGAATTTTCAATTGAATTAGCATTGAAATTTAATTCCAAGTCATTTAAATGGCTGTTGCCACATCAACAATGGCATGAGAAACTCATTTAAAGTAATATTTGAAGTAAAATGTATTTTTGTGCCAGAAATCAGTTTGGAATGACGCCATAAAATGTAGCACAATATTCTTCATTATTTTTATTTACTAAGAAATTAACAAGGCATTGTATTTTTTTTGCATAAACATCGGGGTAGTTTTAACATACATTTCTATTTTTTTAGTGCATTTTTGGAGTAGTTTCATGCCTTGTTATTAATAAATACTAGTAAAATATCAGGTTTTTACAGATTTTTTTTATGTTGATACTAATTCAAGAATAAAATGCTCGTGTCATTTAAGAGGGATTGTTAGTCCCATAGAGCTAATGCATTAGTTTTGGAATCACAACTTCCGTAGAAGTATTGCTTTGCCATGTTAGCCCTTCTTCCCCAGGTATGGGAATCAACATAACATCAAAATGAAACAAATTCGAACCAAAAATGTTATGCAGTTATTTAAATTACATATTTTTGAAGATTTAAAATGCCAAAAATGCCCAGCAGATGGCGACACTATTTTAAAACTTTA
Organism: Oedothorax gibbosus; assembly: GCA_019343175.1. Lineage (NCBI taxonomy): Eukaryota > Metazoa > Arthropoda > Arachnida > Araneae > Linyphiidae > Oedothorax > Oedothorax gibbosus. Next base: position 264,656 of record JAFNEN010000252.1, read on the forward strand.
TCAATTAATAATTTAAAAAAACCGGATGTTATATTCTTTTCAATTTTGTTTTAAATTGATGTTATGATGATTCCCATACCTCGTGAAAATGGGATAACATGGCAAAGCAATTCTTTTGCAAAAGTTGTGATTTCAAAACTAATGCATTAGCTCTATGGGACTGACAGTTCCTCTTATAGCGTTTTCGACCTTTTCCAAGCTTGAACGTGGAAAAGATGCTAGGATTTGGCTAAAGCAAATTTTCATAATTTGTCTTCGAACTGCAAATAAATGAAACAGACGATAAATAATAATTTAATTTACGAAATTTTTAAAAAAATAGTTGATTTTGGCTTTTAGAGGTTGAAATTACAACTAGATGCTATGTTTGGCGATTTTTTTTTTACAATGTGTATAAATCTTGTATATAAAAGCGGATCTAGGTGCAAGGTACTGCCACAAACCTACTTGTTTTCCCGATAAGAATCTCATAAGTATTTAAGTAACAGGAAAGTAGGCTATTTTAGTTCTTTTAGAATAGCCTTTTTACTTGTTTTTGTCTAGTTGAGTCGTTTTTGCACAATCGATCTTATGCGGTGCTTTTTTTATTTATTTGTTAAATTTGTTAGCTATTGTTTTTTCTTTTGCCACATAAGGATTAATAAGATCAGGATTTACAAGAGGCAATGTCATTGAGGTGTAATGCTTCATTTTCAAATTCCACAAACATCTGTTAAAATATTGCTTTGATATGTAAGCATTTTTTTACCCGTCATGAAAATCGTAATAGGGTACTTGACTATATCGCTAAAATACCTTCCAATATTAAATTAATTATAGTTTGAACCCCAAAATAACAAACGTATATATATTTTTCGAAAATAAATCTTTAAATAATTAGTAAAAATCATTTTAAAATTGCTTTTGTTTCATCGGTACGTCACGTGATCACAAACACGTCGATTTGGCTGGCGTCACTAGTATATATAACCAAACCGGTGTGATGTTTTTTTTTGTAATTAAACTGGTTTTAATCTAACTTACTATTAAAATAAGAATTATATAGATAATGGGTGGAGGTTTTACAGAAGCGGATAGTTCATATTTGCTTAAAGTAGATTCTAAAATGGTGTTTCAAAGTTTCTTTATAGTTACTAGTGACGTCATAGATACCACGTGACAGCCACAAAGCGTTTTCGGGGGGCGTAATTTTTCGTCCTAATTTTAAAATTCATTTTTCTCCCTTTTTATGGGGTATTTGAAAAAAAAGAAAAATACGGGTCTAATATTTTTGGCATAAGAATGTTTTAAGCCAATAAATTTTTTTTAGTCAAATACCTTATTCCAGCAAAATAAAATAAATGCGAAGAAATAAGAAAATCTTAAATAATTAAAATGACCTCATTTACTCAATGAAATTCTTATCGGACAAACAATTGTATTTGTTACATTGAATGTCACATAGAACAGCATACACACACAAGATTTATACGCCATCAAAATAACAATTTTTTTTCAAAATAACAAAAAACGCCAAACACAGCATTTATTCGCAATTTAAACGTTTAAAAGCCAAAACTGAAACTTTTTGTTAAATTTTCTTTTGAAAATTAAATTGATATTCTTTATTGTTTGCTGTAAATTTATTTGCAGCAAAATAAGCATCTGCAAAAATGTTTACAAAACCCGATACTTTCGAATTAATTAGAAAACTTGAAACAACTCCATTTTTGCATTATTAAATGCAGAAATACAAATTAAAACTAAACAGCTTTTTTTGCAAAAATATGGAACGTCTTACCGCTTCTATGATAAAAAAAAATCAACATTCAAAGAATTACATTCTGCTACGTTTTATGACGCATCCAAACGGATTTATATGACAAAAATCAACTTATTCTTCTAATGCAAATTTTTAAATAAAGTTAGAGAGAGTTGCAAAGAACAGGAACGTAACAAATCACGCATTTCATTCACGCAAATATGCCTTAATTAAAAAACTAATTGGAAATTTGAAAAAATAGGCATCGAGGTATAAGGGAGACACACATTACAGAAAAAGAATGCAGTTCTAAGATTAATATTTCATGCTGTTATAGCTCCGGACATGTTGAAAGAGCTTACTTTTTTTTAATATAAAGAGATTAAAGTTACAAAAGAAATTTAAATGACTGCAACCTTTCAATGCGAATTCAAAAGTTTGTTTGTCGACAGACAGGTATTCAGACGTCCGTTCGGTGTACAGACAAAAAGTGTGAAAGATAGGTCTCTGATGTCATGGTAGGGCTTACGGAAGGACAGACGGACATCTTCAGCATGTCAATACCTACTTTTGATTTTTTTTTTTAAATCCTTCGAATTAATAAAATGGAAATTGGCTAAAAATCAAATTAATCCAAGTTATTTTAAACAATAAAAAACATAAACAACTCTTTAGGTAGTCTAAAAATCCTGGATCTTTACCCGATCAATAAATATCAATTTACACCAATAGTACGAGATATTTTGCTACAACGGCTGTTTTATATTCAATAAAATAAACCATCTATATTCCGATGGCATGGCACAGTCTGATCATTGAACACATTAAGGCCTATGCCCAAACCAAAAGTCTGGCTTTAAATACAGAAGCCTATCCAAAAATATCTAATTACTGGTTCCTTGCAACTAAAAAAAAATAAAATCACCTTTCACAGGCAGCTGAACGGAAAAGCATGTCAGCAACATCCTGTGTCCGCTAGGGAGGCCCTTTTTTTTTGTAGAAAACCAGCCAAAGCGGTGATTCCTGGCACCTAAAACAAGTAGTTATATATCCGGACTTAACTTAGACGGAATTGAAACTAGGGGTTTGTAACACTACACGACTTTCAATTACCATTCAACAAATAGATGTATGTAAAATAAGTCGACAGGGAAATTTCGGCGTGATTAAAGACTCTTTTATTTAACAGCTGGTCATCAGGAGACGATTGATTTGTCGTCTGCAGTCGACGAGAGAGTCTGACCGAATGCTCACAAAAATGGCGAAAAATCTCGAGCCCTCCTCCACTGACCAATCAGAGTCATGAGAAAGTTTGAAAAGGTCAACTTTAAAATGTGATGACTAAACAGTTTCTGTGGGAACGATTGATCTAGGCGACTGTTTGTCGCCGACAGGGTGTGGTTGGGATGTTAAAGTACTAAGTGTTATTAAGGATATATGAAAAAGATAATTTAAGTTAGTAAGTTAAAAAAATATAAGATTAAGGAGAGAGAGGATTAAGTTATAATATGTCATGTATATCTAAATGTAGTTATTACTTTATAAGGTAATTTCAATAACCATAAAACCTTCTTTGTCATGCACGATTTTCTCGGAAACCTTATTATGACGTCAACAGGTAATTTAAACTCGTGTACCAAAGTAGAAGTCTATATTTCTTTTTCAGCAATACCTTTAAATCAAAAAGTTCTATGACAGCTAACCCTTGCGCAAGCGCGATTTTCTCGGAAACGTTATGAGGTCTGAAAAATATCGGGAACTCTTGCAACAAAGTTGAAGTTCTTGGCTCTTTTAGTTCGATCTGTCGAGTGGTTTCAGATACGGAGATGGACCACTGTTCAAAACGCACTTTTTTAGAATCAGCACCCTTCAAACCGTGTAGAAAACACAAAATCTCCTTTTCAACCCAACTTTCATTATGCCTTATATTTCATATTAGGTAATTGAAAGTAAAAAAAAGCCTAAGTTGATAAAAGTTGATGTGGGTATTTCCATTGCAATTTTGAAAATTGCTTGACGAGTAATGAAATAACTAATAGGGGCCCGGATGGCCGAGTGGTTTGGACCATTAAGCTAGCAGTCTGCGCGCTGTTACGGGTGCGGGTTCGATTCCCGCCTTCGCCCTGGGTGTACTTCCTTTCTCTCTGACAGTAAAAAGTTCTTTCCGTGTTTGTCTTACTTGACGAAGGCTTATAAGCGGGTCTCTGATCAAGCACACAAGCCGAAATATATATGTACCTACCCCCCTACCCGAATAACTAATAGTTCGATATAAGGCCCAAAAGTCATGGTGATCGTAAAGTAATAACATTGACATTTGTTTAATGAAAAGCAATACAGCATTGGAATCATAAAGAAATTGAGCCATGGGACAATATAACTAAACCTACGTGTATCTGTCCATATCTTAGCAGAAAATAGGACCGTGTTATTTGCTGTTGTATACTAAATGACAGCCTTTAATGACAAATAGACAAGATTTCCTTGTAAATGACACATACAATTGTTACTTTTAATTACTTAATATAAAATATATGGTAATGAAAGTACATATTACGATAAGGTCGAAGATTCAAAGTGGAGATTTGGTGTTTTCTACATGTTTTTGAGGGGACTCTAAAATAGCGGGATGTGAACAGTTGGTCCGTCGGTCTACCTGAAACTGCACTCTTAGCTCGAACTACGGAAGAGCTACGGACTTCAAATTCGGTACACGAGCTCCTAGTACCTGTAGAACGTCCTAATAAGGTTTTGGAGGAAATCGTGCTTGCGGAAATGATAGTTGCCACATAACTGTTTAGGTTTAAGTTTTCGAAACGATTAGGGTATATAATTACCTTCATATATATGTAGCGATTTATTTATTGGTGATTGAAACCGTGTAGCATTGCACACCCATGTTATTAGCTTCCACACTACGTTTATAACGTAAAAAATGGAAGGTATTATAATCGTTCAGTCCGTCCGTCTGTCCGTCACCCACTTTCATAGTCCGAGCTACAAATGCTACGGACAAGTGTGATACGTCAAAAAAAATTCAGCGCATCGAAATTAGAATACATTGAAAATTTCAGGAAAAAATTCGAATACGAAGTACTTCAATTTTTTAAAAAAATGCAAAATTTAGCGCTCATTTAAAAAGCATAGGAAGCCTTTTTTATTAGAATTTAATCACCATTGCCATTAGCAACAATCACTCGAGAAACTTTAATTCTTTTAGACAATAAATTAAAATAAATTTATTTTTGCGACATCGATCAGTTTGAAATGACGTCAAATATATTTCCCTACGAGATACTTTGCACGTTGATATGAAATGTTTACATTCTATTTAAAAGCGAGGAATATTATATATTTATTCTTTGAAATATAAATTAATTTTTGCAAACGATAAGTAATAATTATTGAGTTTTCGACATAAAATAAATGAAACTAACCAAATTTAGCATGTAAAATTGTTTAATATAGAATAAACTTTCGTAACTTATAAATTCCTCCATCTCAAGAAAATATACACAAAAATAAGGAGGGCCTAAAAATCAAAAATTGCACCTCCCGAGCGCCCCTTCCCCTCTATAAATCGTGCTTGACCCCCCCCCCCCCCCCCCCTCGTAAAAAAAGCGCTTCCGTTTGCGGTCAAGACGAGTTCATTCTTCTCAGGCGCTCTTTAAAAGGCCGACAGGAGGGGGGAAGAAAGTTGAGAGACTTTTATGTATTTTTACCTTTATAGGGGTCGGCGGTGTGTCTCGCACCTTTTTGAGGTGAAATGGATGTTAAGCAGAGGATATTGGTATTTTTTCGTATCTGTTACTTGTTATCTCTGTAGGTGTAAAGTTCTTGTTTTAAATATCAAATTTATCTAGGCTTGGTTTTGGTTAAAGTTTTAAAAATAGTTGTTGAATAGTAATTACTGGTTAGAATAGTGTGCAATTTGATACAAATTCTCGTGGATGAATTTTCGAAGCTTAAGGATGAGTCCGTGTATGAAAATAAACAAGTAGGTTTGTAACAGAATCCGTCACTCAGCCCGCTTCCACACAACCTTTGTGTTCAACAGGAAAAATGCCGCCAAACACAATATTAATTCTATTATAAACCTTTAAACGCTAAATTTGGCTAGTTTCATTTATTTTATTTCGTAAATTCAATATTTATTTCTTCAATAATTATTATCGTTTGCGAAAAATAATTTATACTTCAAAGAATAAATTTGTAATATTCCTCTCTTTTAAATAGAACAAAACATTTCATATCAATCTACAAACAAAGAATCTCTTAGTAAAATATATTTGACGTCATTTCAAATTTATTGATGTCGCAAAATAATTTTCTTCTAATTAATTATTTAAAAGAATTAAAGTTTCTCGAGTGATTGTTGCGAATGGCAATGGTGATTTAATTCTAACAAAACTGGCTTCTTATGCTTTTTAAATGAGCATTAAATTTTGCAGTTTTTTTTAAATAAAGTACTTCGAATTCGATTTTTTTTTCTGAGATTTTTAATGTCTTCAAATTTTGATGCGCTGAATTTTTTGACGTATCACACTTGCTTGTAGCATTTGTAGTTTGGACTATGAAAGTGGGTGACGGACTGAACGATTATAATACCTTCCACTTTTTACGTTATAAACGTAGTGTGGAAGCTAATAGTGACAGTTTTATGGCAGCCAACTCTTGCGCATGCGCAATTTTCACGAAATCCTTAATTTGAGGTCCGACAGGTACAAGGAAATCTTGTACCAAATTTGAAGTCCCTAACTATTTTAGTTTTAGCTGTAAAGCGGTTTCTGACCAGACGGTCGAAACCACCATATTAGGTAATCATACTAGGGTCATATTAGGTAATTGAAAATTAAATTAAATACATATATGCAGGCCGGATTTAGATTTTATGCGCCCTTGCCCGTAATTTTTGTCGCCCCCTCTTTCACACCATCGTAACAGGAGGAAATTTGACCTCAGAAAGGTCTTTGTGAAGATAATTTGTATTTTATTCAATTCATGCGAAGTAAAATTAATTAAATAAATAATGAGAGAATCAACTGTTTCTAATTTTGGTATATCTATACATAAATAGGACAACGGTTTTAAAACGGTCGTAGACCAGCAACAACTCGATATTTTGCACAACTTCACCGAACAAACCATACAAGAATTTGTACTCAAGTTTGAAGTCTGAAAAACTACAAACTAATTTTTACTTTATAGCTGTAAATTAACGAAGTTTAACAAAAGACATTATCATGGATTTCGAAACTAAATATTGATTGTAAGTCATACTAAAGGTCATTTATGGAATTTGAAAATAAAAATGCAATAATTGCATATTGCTAGGGCCTATAGGTATTGATTTAATGCCACCACTGACCTCTAGCTGTTTTAGTATATTGTTTCGCCGTCCTCTATGCACTTTACTTTATGTATTGTTTAAATGGATGTGATGAAATTTGACCTCTAGTCAAAGGTCTTTGTGGAAGATTAATTTTATTTTATTCAAATTCATCGCGAAGTAAAATTAATTAAATAAAATAATGAGAGAATCAACTGTTTCTAAATTTTGGTATAGAAGCTATAAATAAATTGGATAACGAGTTATTAAAATTAGTTTAAACCATTTAATACTCATTATAAACTTACAGATATACATATACACTACATTTTACTCAAGTTGAACTGATATTAATATACAAGACTTAAATTTTCTCCTTATAAATCATAAATTTATACGAAATTGGTTTAAAAAAACAGACATTTATACGAAATTGGATTTAAATCTATAACATTGGATTGTAGTCTATAATATTTTATGGAAATTTCCGACAAAAAAAATGCGGAATAATTTTGCGCCCCTCATCATGGTGCGCCCCTATGCCCGGACCTATAGGGCCTATTGATAAATCCAGCCACGGAAACCGTTAACAGCTGTTCTTAAAAAGTATAATTTGTTTACCGTTCCGTCTATGAGGTGGCCACTTTTAGCGGTTTTATGGGCTACTTTTGGGGTGGTTTAGGGAATGGGATGTTGACACTGAGAATTGGCCTGTTCAGGGGGCTGGGGGCAAGTTATTTTTAGAAGTTTTTATTCGTTTTTTTTCTATTTTTGGAATTTAGTTTTGTTGAATACGGGTCACGCGAGTAAAAGACTTATGAAGGTAACATATTCAACTATTTTCATGTTTTATAAGATTTCTTCTAAAACACATTAGTAACGTGAGTATAAAAGTATAACCCTCTTGGCCGTCTAAATAATTAATATGATCATCGATCAGTTATTGCAAATAATATTGGCGGTAGATGGCGCCATGTGTATTTGGAACATAAAATATAAGGTCATGACAGTATTGCAATATGAGGTCGAATATCCGAAATGGAGATTTGGAGTTTTCTACTTGTTTGGAGGGTGCTGATTTCGAAAAAGTGGTTTTGGAAAATTGGTGTGTCAGTCTGTCTGAAACCACTCAAAAGATTGAGCTAAATGAGCAACAGACTTTAAATTTGGTAGACGAGTTTCTAGTACCTGTAATGTCATAACAAGGCTTATTGGAGAAAATCGCTCATGAGCAAATGAAAGCTGTCATAAAACTTATTACAATTACTTTAAAACCTAATAACCTTAATTCTTTTAAACAATACAATAAAATAATTTTATTTTTGCGACATCGATCAGTTTGAAATGACGTCAAATATATTTCCCTACGAGATTCTTTGTACGTTGATATGAAATGTTTTGATTCTATTTAAAAGCGAGGAATATTACATATTTATTCTTTGAAATATAAATTAATTTTTGCAAACGATAAGTAATAATTATTGAATTTTCGAAATAAAATAAATGAAACTAGCCAAATTTAGCATGTAAATGTTTATTATAGAATTAATGTAGTAGTATGTAGTTACCTATAAATAGGCATTGATTTATTGGGTGGTAATTAAATGTCGTGTAGGTCACATGCACACCTGTAGTTTATCTCTTGCAATGACACATAATACATTCCTAAAACATTTTAGGCAAATACCCATAATTACTAACTTCAAATACGAAACTTTAACACACATCTGATATATCGTACAAATCTTTACAAAGTTATAATATTAACTACACAAATCTTTATAATATTCTAATATTCAGTTCTTTCTTAATAACTTTCAAGTAATGTCTGGCCGATCCATCGAACAGTTCCTACGTTTCAATAGGCGTCAATACATTCTTTCCCACAGAAATTGCAGACGCAGCAGACTTTGTTTTGACTTCTGATCCACTCTTCTCATGACCATTAAAAATAGACAGATAGGCACTTTTTAATTAGACTTTGAGATGTAAGGTTGTGTGTTTTTTGGCGTGCTGAGCTTCGGCTCCGGCCCCGTTCTTTGCAAACTCTAAAATATGCTTTCTTTACAATAAACCACTCTTTGGACGTCCACTATTCCTTCATTTCTAGATTAACTAAATAAGAATTATACTCTCATGTGTAGTAGATGTTTTTCTATTACACACATTACAATTATCAACCAAACTCTGGCCTCTGCTCAGAGCTTCATTGAAAATTCTCCAAACAGCTATTCTCTCTATGTTTTAACTACAATAAATGTCGGCTCTTTCTTTTGCATTTTAGCCAAAATGTGTATTTTAGAGCTTAGCGGTCTCAGTACATTAAACAATATTTTTTATTACTTGCAAATTTTAGCATAATGTATGAAAGTATGTTAATTAAGATTATTGCGTCAATTATTGAGTGTATTAATCTAAACTTATTGAGTGATAATTGGAAGTCATGTAGTGTTACACATCCCTAGTTTTTCTCTTGTTGCAGTGACATTTACTAAATTCATAATATTTTTGTAGATAATTGATTGACCTTTGATTATTAACTTCCAAATTCGAAACATTTACAAACAGTTTAACACTGCTTTTGCGCCGTTAAAAATACTCCATATCCAATCAACCTATTCGCTCTCTATTACTATTTTAGCGTCTAAATCTAAAAGTGACCTAACGCACGTAAATGGAAAGTGCTCCAAAAGTTTCGAAGTAGGGGAGGGGGGAGATTTTTGACCTTGAGAAAGGTTGGGGAGGAGGGAGGGAGGTGGCCGCCCACAAAGTTCACCCCGATCGGCCTCGTAAATAACGGACGATCTCCCAGGTCGGCAGTGTTGGCCGCCATCTTTGGATTTTCTTTTTTATTAAGAAGATTCGGTAGCGCAAAACGGTGACCGAATTTGAGGAGTTGGCATTTGAAATAGTGGAGCAGTAAATGCGATTCTGCAGGAGAGTCAGGGCCGGATTTCTGAATAGTCTTAAGTAGGCTGTAGCCTAGAGCGGCAAATTTTGCGTCCAATTTAAAGCGGCATTCGGCATAAAAAAATTATTATAAAGATACTAATATTTTTAAGAAAGTGTAGCTGCCTTAGTAACCCACAGTCTACCAAAAGGATCCTCAAGGTCGAGATGAGTTACCTCGGCTTATATACTACTATTAACTTTGTAATTAAGAATAGTGGTAGGAACGAGATGGTAAATCAGCGCCACCTAGTTGTTGATGGCAAATTGAGGTTGCGTGTGTGGTGAACCGCCACAAAAGAAAACAAATAATTTACATTAATTGCGTAAATCGTAAACGTATATATAGCATTAATATTTAGTAGCAAACATGGTAACTGTGAGGACAATTGCAGCCTCTCCCGCGAATTTGAAAGTTGAAAGAAAAATAGTAGAACAGTTTAAAAAATTCGCCTATTATTTCGCTTTCGATTTAGAGTGTACATAGATGATTCTAATATGTAAAAAGAAAAACAAATAGTTGAGAAAACTATATCTGACGGCAAATCGAACGTAGCCCACAAGCGGCAAATCTTTAAATCCGGCCCTGAGGAGAGTAAGCCCGTTTCCTCAATGCTGGTGGTCGGTCACGTGATTATAAAGCATTTAGCGATAAAAATTTCGCCAAATGCCTTAAATTCGAATATTTTTTTCTATATTAAGACTTCATTTCAAAGTACAATGTCTTTTTATGAAACAAGTAGGTTTGTAACAGAATCTGTCACTTAACCCGCTTCCACACCACAGTTATGTTTAACAGGTAAAAAAGCGCCAAACACAGCATTAATTCTATATTAAACATTGACATGCTAAATTTGGCTAGTTTCATTTATTTTATTTCGAAAATTCAATAATTATTACTTATCGTTTGCAAAAATTAATTATATTTCAAAGAATAAATATGTAATATTCCTCGCTTTTTTTAATAGAACAAAAATATTTCATATGAACATACAAAGAATCTCGTAGTGAAATATATTTGACGTCATTTCAAACTGATCGCTGTCGAAAAAATAAATTTATTTTAATTTATTGTCTAAAAGAATTAAAGTTTCTCGAGCGATTATTGCGAATAGCAATGGTGATTTGATTCTAATAAAAATGGCTTCCTATGCTTTTTAAATGAGCATTAAATTTTGCATTTTTTTAAGTAATTGAAGTACTTCGAATTCTTTTCTGAAATTTTCAATGTCTTCTCATTTTGATGCGCTGGTCTTTTTTGACGTGTCACACTTGCCTGTAGCATTTCTAGTTTGGGCTATGAAAGTGGGTGACGGACAGACAGACGGACTGAACGATTATAATACCTTCCACTTTTTGCGTTATAAACGTAGTGTGGAAGCTAAAACAGGGAAAAAAATACACACTTATAATGACATCTTTATTTCGCCAGCAGCTACGAAGTATGGCACTCTGTTATCTTTTTCATGCATTCAAGTCTCACCGAAGAGACACAAACGTAGAGTCACACAGAATCAACAAGTACTAACTATTTTGGCGAGTTGTTGAACTATCCGAGGCAATTTATTGCCCTTCAGAACAATAGCGACAAAAAGTGCTTGACGAGAACGTATTAGCATAGCCTATTTTAAGCTGAACAAATAGGGACGACTACCGATAAACCTTTCAAATTATGATATAATCACTTCCATAAACCATCAACTAGAGATCTCCCCCATTATTTGGCAACTTATCGCTCACCGAGTTGATTTTCACGCCAGAGGGGGAACGTTGAAGAATCAACTATTTTGCCACGTCGCAAAAGTTGATAAAAGATGAAAGAGGTTTTTATAGCAACGTTGCAAAAACGGTATACACCTCAACAGTTGGGCGCGATATTAAATTTGGAAATATTGCGATTGTTTGAATACTCTGCAAAGCATTTTCTACCTGACATTAATAGTCCGGTCAAAATAGACATTTCAATTAACAAAAAATCACACCCAGCTAAATTTTGGTACAGATCTTTAGTACACTATTATAAACAAAATATCAAAAGTCCCCACCGATCCCATGTCTGCGTTTTCCGCCATCTTGAAAAAACGTTCGAAATTTCGCCCATTTCCCAGTTTTTGGCCTATAACTTTTTCCGAAGCATTTTTGAATATAACTATTCGACACAAAGTTGTAGAAAACAAAATTTTCTTCAAAACAGGTACGAAAAGTTTCTATGTACAACAATTAGTTAAGGTGCTACGAATCAGCAAAAAAGGGTGTAAACTCGAGTGTTTCGAATTTTTTTACATTCCCTCGACTTTTTATCACCATAACTTACATAAAACTTCATTTTATCAATAAACAATGATTTTACAAGTCGTAGAAAATTTAATTTCCTATAAAATACTTTGATCAAAAATAAGTTTCTTATATATTTCAAGAAGAAATGTTAAATTTACCGAAACTCAAAGAAGGCTATTTTCACCCGACGACACACTGTTTTATTTTTTGAAGTGTAGCTCTTTCCCATTGTATTTTACTGTTTTCGTGAATACTAAACTTGTAGAATATAATTTTTTTCTATAAAATGGTTCTTTTGTGTGTTCCATACGATGAAATGTAACGGAGCTACGTAATACGAAATATGGCGTAAAATCTTGCATTTCATTAAAAAAGTGTTTTTTACCACTGTAAATCCCAATAATTAAAAAAAAAAACTTCATTTTAGTGGAACATAATTATTCTGAAACTTGTAGACATCATCATTTCTTATATTAGTAAGGTCTTAAACGTTATTTTTTATTCAATACCAAAGAATTTAGGCATATTTTTCGAAAAACACGAGAAAAGTATTAAATGTTTTGCCAAAGTCACAGAGAAAAGAAGGGAAATAATTTTAGCCCCAAAGATCTTACGATATCGATGCTTTTTATAAAAAATATTTTTTAGATATCTTTGCATAGTTGTTATTGATGACGGATATAATTAACAAAAGTTTGCATACAGCTAAATTTTGGTATAGGTCTTTGATACACTATTATAAGTAAAATATCAAAAGTCCTCACCGATTCCATGTCTGCTAAAAAAAATATTCTAGGTCAAAGGTCGCAAATATCGTTTTGTTTTTGCATTTTTCTCGTAAACGGTAAGTGTTATCATAAAAAAACACCATTCCTGGGATATCACCATTTCAAAATTCGAATTGTTGATGAAGATGTCGATTTGTTAATACTACTGACTGCACGAACTCCAGTTGATAAGACTGTTTATTTTTTTAAACCTGGTAAGGCTCATGAACAATCAAAAATATATTCATCAAATAGTTTATCTGCTTATCCAAAATGTCAAAATCATATCTTATTTTTACAAGTGCAATAACTGGCTGCGATACTACATCAGGAATGTTCAGAAGCGGTAAAACACCAGTATTTAAATTGGTTGAAAAACGCAATGAATGTAACGTAATGCAGTGTACAATAGAAAATTGATCATTTTCTATTACACACTTTCCCATATTTTTTCCATAGTTCAATTGGTAGATGTTCCTTAAGCTAAAAGGACATAAAATACTTAATTTTTTATTTAAACTCTTTGTCGAAATAAAATTGAAATCTTTTATCAAATCACGTGTATTTTTCATTTGAAGAAATAAACATCTTCGTTTTTTTTTTTGTTTTTTTTTGTTTTTTTTTTAAATGTACCTAAATTCTTTGATATTCAATCTAAAATAACTTTTATGACCTTACTAATATAAGAAATGATGATGTCTAAAAGTTTCAGAATAATTATGTTCCACCAAATTGAAGTATTTTTTTAATTATTGGGATTTACAGTGGTAAAAAACACTTTTTTGGTGAAATTCATGATTTTACGCCATATTTCGTATTACGTAGCTCCGTTACATTTCATCGTATGGAACACACAAAAGAACCATTTTATAGACAAAATTATGTTCTACAAGTTTAGTACTCACAAAAACAGTAAAAAATACAATGGGAAAGAGCTACACTTCAAAAACCTAAAACAGTGTGTCGTCGGGTAAAAATAGCCTTTTTGGGGTTTCTGTAAATTTAACATTTCTTCTTAGAATATATAAGAAACTTATTTTTGATCAGTGTATTTTATAGTAAATTAAATTTTCTACGACTTGTAAAATCATTGTTTATTGATAAAATGAATTTTATGTAAGTTATGGTGATAAAAAGTCGAGGGAATGTAAAAAAATTCGAAACACTCGAGTTTACACCCTTTTTTGCTGATTCGTAGCACCTTAACTAATTGTTGTACATAGAAACTTTTCGTACCTATTTTGAAGAAAATTTTGTTTTCTACAACTTTGTGTTGAATAGTTATATTCAAAAATGCTTCGGAAAAAATTTATAGGCCAAAAACTGGGAAATGAGCGAAATTTCGAACGTTTGTTTAAAGATGGCGGAAAAAGCAGACATGGAATCGGTGGGGACTTTTGATATTTTACTTATAATAGTTTACCGAAGATCTATACCAAAATTTAGCTGGGTTTGAATTTTTGTAAACCTACCCCTATTTTTTTTGTCTAATTTGACCGGACTATAAGATGGCCTGTCAGTCCCATAGAGCTAATGCATTAGTTTTGAAATCTCAACTTTTGCAAAAGAATTGCTTTGCCATGTTATCCCATTCTCACCAGGTATGGAAATCATCATAATATCAATTTGAAACAAAATTGAAAAGAAAAATAACATACGGTTATTTAATTATTAATTGATAAAGTTTTAAAATATTTGCTGTATATTTTTGGCATTTTAAAACTTCAAAAATATATAATTAAATAACTAGATAACATTTTCGTTTCAAATTTGTTTCAATTCGATGTTATGAAGATCCCCATACATGGGGAAAAAGGGCTAACTTGGCAAAGCAATACTTCTGCGGAAGTTGGGATTCCAAAACTAATGCATTAGCTCTATGGGACTGACAATCCCTCCTAACAATTCGACATTTAGATAACGAAAACATACTGCGTGCTATTGGCACAATTAAATCGTCAGAAAATCGTTATTTCGACTAACTACGACGCCAAAAACTGCAATTCCGATGTTTTTTCTTAATGAAACACGCCAATGTAGGCATTGTTAGTAAAGGATTATCTTCTTTTCTGAAGAAATTTCGCCAAGAAACGGTGAAAGGATTAGGGTAGAGAACACAGAGGAGTCTTTATTGACCGAAACAAAAGGCTAAGTTGCCTCGATGTGGTGTTCTGTTTATTGACCGCCATTTCATTAGACGCACTGTTACTTGGCAATCAGGGTGGGTTTATAACAAGTAGGTTTGTAACAGAATCTGTCATTTAACCCGCTTCCACACAACAGTTGTGTTTAACAGGTAAAAAGGCGACAAACACAGTATTGATATTCTATATTAAACATTTACATGCAAAATTTGGCTAGTTTCATTTATTTTATTTTGAAATTTCAATAATTATTACTTATCGTTTGCAAAAATGAATTGATATTTCAAAGAATAAATATGTAATATTCCTCGCTTTTAAATAGAATGAAAACATTTCATATAAACGTACAAAGAATCTAGTAGTGAAATATATTTGACGTCATTTCAAACTGATCGATGTCGCAAAAATGAATTTATTTTAATTTATTGTCTAAAAGAATTAAAGTTTCTCGAGCAATTGTTGCGAATGGCAATGGTGATTTAATTCTAAAATGGCTTCCTATGTTTTTTTAATGAGCTTTAAGTGCATCAGTGTTAATCCTATGGCGAAAAAAATATTTTCTCTGCCACATTTCTTCGCCTGTATTGAATATTTTTATAAGCGGATTTTTTTTATGTGATAAATGTAGCTGACTTACAGGTCCCGACCATCCCACTTTTTGAAATTGGTTCGAATATTTTTTTAATTTTCAATAAATAATTTTACACAAAATATTCGAAGCAACTTCAAGAAGTGGGAAGATAGAGACCTGTAAGTTATCTATACATTTATTATTTAAAACAAAACCGTTTGTAAAAACATTCAATACAGCCGGAGAAATGTGGCAGAGAAAATAGTTTTTTCGCCATTGGATTAACACTGAGGCACTTGAGTTTGGAGACCCGCGGTCTAGAGCGCCCATTCCCCCTTAACATCTTAACCAACAAGTCTAGAGACACTTAAAATCGAATTGTACTGGTACAGCTGTGGACAAAAAAAAGTATCCACTGTGATTATTTCGGCCGTTAGTCAACCTATAGAATCGGACCTTTTTGACTTTGTAAACAAATAACATTCTGAGTTAATTGCAAGAAACAAAATTTGCATAAGGGTCCGTCTTCATATTAAAAATGTTACCAACTTCAAATTTGTCAATAGCAACACCCCTTTTTGAGTCCATATTTCAAATCTATGACATATTTTATTACGAAATACCAAGTTTTGTTAGTTTTTGAGCATTATTAGTGGAGTTAGAGACAAGCAAAGTTTAGGGGCCGTAATGTTAAATGAGTTGCACATAAAAAACTATCCCACTCTATAAATAATTAAGATAATGAAACGAATTTTGAACTGAATAAAAATTATAATAACCCAAACAAAATGCATACATTATTGGGGTATTTAAAACAAATTTTATATTTTTAAATAATTATTATATTAATTTTTAAAAAAAATTATGAATCGAAACCCCTTAATATTTTTACAGAAATGAATTTAAGACATGAAGTTTAAGCGAAATCCCAATTTGTAAAAATTTTTATCCATAAATTGCTGAGTAAATCACAAAATACTTTTTAATTACCCTTTAGGGGACTGTATATAAGATTATAATATGTGAACTTGATAAACAAATACGGCCTTGCAAAAGGAAGAATACATTAAACCAACGACCTTGAAAATTCTGATGTATCACACAACAGGCGCCTTTAAGGTTGATTAATGGTAGTTCATTTGATTTTGGCTTAAATAACGTCCCACTAAAGCTACACGAGGGCTATTAAATATTGATATATATATATACAACTGCTGGAAAAGCTCTGAGTGAACATAAGTTAAATCTGTATTTGGTTTAGTTTAGTTTGAATTATCGTCGCACTAGAGCTACACGAGGGCTATTGGCGACGGGCGTCGTATTTTAGAACCACAGTCAAGTGACAAGCCGACACCTGCGTAGGCACCCAACGCAACCGTTAAGGGCGACATCGTACGCAGCGTTAGGACTTTGAAGGATGTTTAACGTGCACTCCCTCCACGGGGTATTATTCGTCGGACATTTTTGGCTGCACGGGCCGTTTATAGGTCGGCAGTTATTTTGGCGATGCCCAGACCCGAACCTGGGACCTTCCGCATGCTAGGCGAATGCCTAACCGACTGGGCTTCCCAGCCCCAAAATCTGTATTTGGAATAAGTAACGTTAATCAAAGTATTTATTATATTTTAAGCAAAATATAAACCATCGAATTATAAGCTTAATGTCTATCACTTTCATAGTCATCTCTAGAATAGCTACGTTTAAATTGATTACTTTTTAATAGTAGTAGGCTTTCTAAAATTTCGTCTATTATTATTATTCGCTTTTATTTATTCTTTTTACTCTTTACTCGTAAATATTGTTTTAAAATCGATGTTCAATAAAAAATATTTGTTCATCTAGCTCTGCTTTATTCATCTTTTATTTAAACATGGACGCGATGCGCGGTATTTTTAAGAAAAATTTACTGGACAACTTTTACGAAATTAAATATTAAAAATTTTCGTTTTGTATTTACATTAGATTTTTGCTTCTGGCAAATCATATACGCACATGAACTAATGTATTTGAGCCTGTATCCGAAAAAAAGATATTCTATTCATCTTTTAAAATGTTTTTATTAAATTTCAATGCATGCATCTCCAATTATTTTTTTTTCTAATGTGGCTGCAATATTGGCGGTCAAGCCTTTGCAGACTCGGTATGTTCCACAGAACTGAGAGCCATTTTTAAAAATATTTTTTCAGTGTCTTGTGTTAAAGTCAATTTATTTCGTATATTTAAAATATTTATAATTTTTATTTTTTTAGTAAGAAAGTATATTAGTTATTTAACGTAACGTAGGATTGCTTAAAAATGAACTCGCAATAAATTGAATATTTTCTAAACAGCGCGTGTATGCGCACGCGCTATTTTTTTCTTTTTTAAATCACTTATATATTTTTAAACTTCATCACCGAACATTTTTTTAATGGAGGATTATGGTAAGAATCTTTGTAATTAACCCAACTTTAAAAGGCGAACTCTTGAATATAATTATACGGATGCAATGCTTTTTTTAAAAATAATAATCAACTATGGTAAGTGCTCAGAATATTTTTAAAAACATAACTATAGGCTTGTGTTGCATGACCATGCTTTATTTTTTTGTTTTAAAATTACAAAATGGAAAATTTTATTTTACAGTAAACAAACAACGATTTTTCGCATTTCAAACTATTTCGTCTGCTCGTCTATTTGAACGCGCTGAAAGTGTTTAAAAAATATTTCATCGTCATGAAAATATTATAAAATACTATGCAGTTAGATATAAAAATCTTTGAATCCAATTCATAAAATAAAATCTGTTAATAACTAGTAAAATAATTGAAAAATACGTACAATAATAATTTATTTACTTTTTAAAAGATAATTTATAGTTTATTCTGTCATTCTTAATTCCAAAATTCAAATTAATATTTTTATTTTTGATTATAATTAAATTAGGTTTGAATTTTTAAGAAATTATGGAACAGAAAACATTCTTTAAAAAAACTAAATCACACGTCCGTCTCTCTCAAATATGTAAACTAAAACTTAACTACATGTTTCAGCATGTCAACGAATGATTAATATTCAATAATAAATTTTTAAAAAAAAAAAAATTGTATCTTTTATAAACAAGTTTACCAACAAAACATATATCTAAACTTAAAAAAATATCGTGGTTCTCATAAAAAAATAAATATTGTTGTCTCATTACTCAATGGCGCCCAGTATAGAAATCCTTGATATACACAAAAAAATTTAAAATATAAACTTTAATAAATAAACTTAAAATGTTAACTATACAGTTGAAATAAACTTGCAAAAAGGGGGAAAAATTAGACTTCATCACCATTAACTTTTGATCCCTTGCAGGGCTCCTCAACATATTCTACCTTATATTTCAATATTTAGCTTTTTCCCTCGGACGAACCTATAGACTACGCTTGTCATTTTAGAGATGGTCCCCCAAAGAACATCAAGTGATTCGATTGAATAACTCGTTAAATATTCATCCAAATGTAACAAAAACTTAAATTTAGGGATTTTCGAGGGTGCTTAACATTTCTAAATTATTAAATTTGCGTGTTACTATTGGAAATTTCAAAGTTGATAACATTTTTAATATGAAGACGATCCCTTATGAAAATTTTGTTTCATGCAATTAACTTAGAATGTTATTTGTTTGCAAAGTCAAAAAGGTCCGATTCTATAGGATGACTAACGGCCGAAATAATCATAGTGGATACTTTTTTTTGTCCACAGCTGTACATATAAAGTTACAGCATGCAGTTTAGAGAATGTTTTCGCTCAACTACCGATGCAATTTAATGTCAATTCAAATCCTCCTAAGCCAATAGAGATTTGCTGCGAGTTTATTAGTGACTCTAACTCAGACCTATGAACATTGACCAAGTACTTTGTCTAGGATCATGGGCAGGTCGGTACCTTAGAAGTAAGACAACATTTTCAATAAATGTGCATGCGCAACCAATCTATGCACACCCAAACATAATCTTAAACAAACACCCCATCTTCATTAGATCTCCAAAACCCAACATACTCGCAAATAATGAATCTTACCTTCGCAAATTTCCAATCTCCAGGTCCTTTACAAATGCCCCTAGCACCGGGAATTTAATAACTTCCTATTTCTATTAATACGAAAACCTTCCTCAATTACACAAGTCCAGGACCTAGACACACGTTGGCTGCTGCAGTCCCATGGCTTTAAGTATTAATGTCCGTTCTGTTGTCCTGCTGGTGCAGATTAATAACAGCGCTGTAGGACGTGGTACTAATGAGACGTTCAGTTTACACTAGGGTTTGTTTGAGGGGTGTCCAACTATCCATAGGGGGAGGGGGGTGTTCTGAATGGCCTTTGATTAGACGTGGATATTGCGCAGGTGTACTTAGAACTGGACGTCTTTGGAGAGGGGATGGGTTCGTCTGTTTTGGCTACGGTTCAAGATCTGTGTCGTGAATAGGCTAGTTTAATTCATTTCACCTTAGAGTGGCAGTAAGGGCAACTGTAACTGATTTGAGGACTTGAGAAGCCTAGAAGATAAAGGGGTACAAGTCCGGGTTTTTGTAGTATTGGAGTTGATTGCACTAATAAGTTGCTGTTTAGCCACTATACAGTCCCTGGACAAATTATTAGACGCACTGCAAGATTTCATGTATCAGTCAATGATGAACAAAATACTTTAGAAGACATTTGTGTTCCTAAACTTAAGCTATTGAATAGAAAATACTATCTGCTATACTTAATACATATATCGACATCTTTTTTAATGATATGGCATTCTTTGGTATGTTTTCATCATTACTAAAAAAATACAGTGCGTCTAAGAATTTGTCCAGGGACTGTATATTGGCAAAGGGATAAGTGTGGAAAAGTAAGTCACTGTATGGTTCTGTTATCTAGCAAATGGTATAAGTACAGCTGGGGGAAAAAAACGATCCATCCCTCGTTACTCGGCTGCTATTGATCAGGGAATTTTGTGAAAAGTGTCAATTTTCAAGATATAACGTAAGAAATTGAGAACTGGCAAAAAAAATTGTATAAGGGGGCGTCTACATATTAAAATGAGTACCAACTTTGAAAATGCCAATGGCAACACCCAATTTTTTTTACATAAAAATGTTTAGCACCTTTAAAATACCCCATGTTTAAAAAAAAGAATGATTTATTTTCATTATTTGCTTGAGATATTAAAACTTTAATTTTGAACTGTTTAGGGGGAAATCTCTCCAAAACGAAAAAGGTAATATTTAGGTTGTGTCTTTTCAAAACGACAAACTAACAAAAGGGTTAACATAATCTCACCAACGGATGCTAGAATTTAACCTTCTTCACTAATATTGTAATTTTTTTGACGATTTCTTTTTTTTAAATTTTGGATTTTAAAATTCAGAAATAAAATAAAGGCTAGAATAGGAAAAGTTTTAATTTTAAATTGAGTCACATATGCGGTATTTATAACGAATAGATTTTCAAATGCGATCAGTTAAAATCAGATTGACAAACACGATTATTACATTTATGTTTTAAATTTTTTATGCAAATTTTTGTTTCATTTATATTGCTACAAAAGTTTGTTTAAAATTCGGTGCATTTTATCGGTAATATATAAACCACGCATTATACAAAACGAGGGTTACGACCTTAAAAAGACATTTAAGAAAAGCAAAATAAAATTACGCAGTATAATAAGGCAACGATTTTTAACCAAGGCAGTGGGTACTAATCATTTCAAATAATCAATGTGTTAACAATGAAATATACTAAAAACCGAATTCCGCAATAATATTTTAGGGTATTTAATTTTTAATATTAAACACGCTTCTTGAAATCGTATTGGAAATAACATACAAAACTTTTCTGTGACATTTCTACAAAAGCGTAAAAGACGACAATAAGATTCATTTAATTTATGGAAATTTGTGTTTTTGAATTTTATTTTATTTAAATAAGGTCCTTTTATGATTTGGCATAGTAATCATTAGACCCCGAACAAGACCAACAGACAGGAAAAAATTGTTTCTGTGTCCGTCTATAACCTGCTAAATGAAATTTTTCTTGGCGACAGTTTCAATAAATATTTAATCATTACCTCTACGTTTTTAGGTTGGGCTTTGTCAATGAAATAATATTCGCTAATCATAGCACTCCTGAAAGTCTTTTTTTAGCTTTGTCCGCCAGACATTACGGGCAAATAGTATTAAGCCTTTAGACTACAATAACTTATATTTTATAAGCATACGGTAAGAATGTAGAACAATATCATCCTTCCAAATTCAAATAATATTCAAATAATTCTTCAACATCACTTCTGCACACCAAATTAAGGGGACGCATTACCCAAAATTTAGGGCTGCCCAGAAAATAATTAAACATGCTCGAATGCTGTGAGCTAAGGATATTGCAAAAAAGGATTCTTTTATAATGGTGGAGGTTTATTGAAAATGATATAGTGGTTTGGTAAAATGGTTTTTGAAATTTTATGTTGATTTTTTAAATTTTTAATTTTTTCAGCTTGTGAATGGTTAAAACCCTAAGGCTTTTAGGTAAATTAATGTAGAGCTCCATTTTTTTTCCTGCGTTGAAACATATGCGTTTAACAAAAGTTGGTATGGGATGAAGTCTAGTGTGAATAGATTTTTTTTAAAAAATGATGAAGGTGAAAATTTACAAAAAATCTTATTTTTTGGCCATTTTTATACATAAAGCTACATAACTTTTTGTTTAACTGATAGCTCAATATCCATACCAACTGTTATTAATAGATGTTGTGGGAACATTTTGAAAAAAAATCCGTTACAAAATTCTTTAAATTGTAGGAGGAGTAGCATTTTGAAAAATAGTTAAAAATTTTTTAAAATTTTATTTTTTTAAAATTTACGTTTTAATATTTATCATCTTTTCGTATATGTTTATTGAATGTTAGTTCTTTGTAAAAATAGTTTAATTTGAATGCAAGCGATAAAAATACTGGATTTAATTTTTTTGGTAATCGCGTCCCCTTTAAAGCATCTCCAACGAACAAGACTTATCAAAATCTACATCAGTAAATTACCTGTTTCTGGTTTGTAACACTGGTGGCGTCACACTGAGTGTCGAATTTCGGGGCGGTGGCTTTGTTGTTTACTACAACCTTGCCGGGAGGGATGGAACAAAAATATGTATCACACGATAACGCGAAAAAGGATCGCTTTCTTGAAGGAATTCGAGGTTTGTCGTTTGTCCTTTAGAAGGTTGTTTTCTCTTGTTATCTATCAGAAGGGGGTGATGTAATTTTTAATGTGCCTTTCTGGAGTGGGCAAGAACCGGTTTGAACAGGAGTAATCGCTGATGTTGAATTGTATCAGCTGCCGTATGGAATTAGTGTAGTGTGAAAATAAGAAATTAATTAAAAAATGTAAGCCAATTAGTTTTATCTAATGGTTTAGTTTGTATAGAAATTGACTCAGTTAACACAAGTTTTACTGGAAGTGAAGACTTTAAAAAAACTTAACTGTAACATTAAATTTTATCTTTGGTTAATAAATTTTATCAGTGTTTCTAATTTAGGGTAACGAAACTACGAATTAGGGTATTTGCAAGCTAATTGCAATCCTATAAA
This sequence comes from Oedothorax gibbosus, assembly GCA_019343175.1. Lineage (NCBI taxonomy): Eukaryota > Metazoa > Arthropoda > Arachnida > Araneae > Linyphiidae > Oedothorax > Oedothorax gibbosus. The sequence goes on from JAFNEN010000252.1 coordinate 288,023, forward strand.
CAAAAATATAGCAGAACTCTAATTATCTTAATCGATTAAGATAGGTTTTTATTCGGTAAATCGGATCGGAATTTTTTTTTAGACAAGTTGTTTTAAAAGCATCGTTAAGCGTAGGTATTTATTTGGATTAACCGAATGAGCAGAATCATGCCATTGGACTTCGGTAATTCGAAGTGCGAATAAGTGGAATTTTACTGCACAAAAAATGCATTCTTTAATTTTTTAAAACATTGTTTGTCACAACACAATCACTTTCCCAGACGAATTTAAGTGTTTTTGCAAAACTCTTCACTGTTTTCAAAAGCACATCACACATATTTTCACAATGTAACTATAAGCTTCAACAGCTCTTTACCTCTTCTACGTAAACAATCATATAACTTTTTTATTCCCAAACTATTCTTTCATGATAATATCGTTTACTTCAACATATTTGATGTTTCAAATCATTCACCTATGTAATTGAGATAGCGACTTTGAAAGAACTGTGAGAGATTATATTTGATTTCTGTCAAGAGTTCGTGCTTTTGGTTATTCAGTTTAGATTTTGGATTATTTTTTAAAAACTACTGTTTGAAGATTTTATAATAGTTTAGTTGCCAATGCTTAGTCACTGAAAAAAAAGGTAATTGCATAATGAACGTTTGATTTGCTATTAGTCCTCTTTGAACTGAAATCGGTTGATCGGTTTTCCACATAGATATCATAGTTAAAGTATTAGATTGGCAGATCACGTGACCTCCAATGCTAACGACGGGACGCGTATGGAGGCCAAATAAGGGGGCAAAATGGCCAGTGTTGCTGCCACTTTAAGGAGAAAAATACTACGAAAAAATACCATTCAATTATAAAATTACAAAAAAATATCGTAAAAATACTAGCTGCATTTTGGAAACTTTTTAGTGACTTTAAATCCTTTTCTAGTATTTTTTTTGTAATTTTAGAATTTCGTAGTATTTTTCTCCTTAAAGTGTCGCAGCAACACTGGCCATTTTGCCCCCTTATTTGGTATCCTTGCGCGTCCCGTCGTTAGCATTGGTGGTCACGTGATCTGCCAATCTAATACTTTAACTATGATATCTATGGTTTTCCATAATTTATGCATAAGTTTTGCTAGCAATAACCATATATTTTTAAATTTATAAATAGAAAATTTTTATTGATATACTACTTTTTATAATGTAAATGTTTTTAAGGTCATCTCTTAAAAAATAAAAAAAAATCTCATTTCCTAAACAAATATATTACTTATTTAAAAAGAAATCGAAAATTTCTGCAAGCCGAACAACAATATATTTTTACCCATCTCCAAGGAAGTTTAAAAGTGACAAGCTAAATTGTTCGCCGTGGACTACAAACAAAATTTTAATAAAGCATTCATTTCTTTAAAAAATTCAATCAATCAATAAGTTTGAAATGACGTCAAATATATTTCACTAAGATATTCTTTGTTTGTATGTTTATATGAAATGTTTTCATTCTATTTAAAAGCGAGGAATATTACATATTTATTCTTTGAAATATCAATTAATTTTTGCAAACGATAAGTAATAATTATTGAATTTTCGAAATAAAACTAGCCAAATTTAGCATGTAAATGTTTAATATAGAATATCAATGCGGTGTTTGTCGCCTTTTTACTTGTTAAACACAACTGTTGTGTGGAAGCGGATTAAGTGACAGATTCTGTTACAAACCTACTTGTTGAAATATATTTTCTGCGTAAGAACAATAAAACAAATAAATACACTGACCTACCGTAGAATCTAGTTTCATAATTAAAAAAATAATCAAATATAAATTCAAGGAAAAGGAGTAAACTAAAAACGTATACAGATTATTACCCCATATAACTATGTAGTAATTTATTCTCTTAACTAATTAGAACTGCATAACCTAGTTACAAAATAGTTAATGTAATTGTTTTCAAAAGTAATTTAGATAGTTATCTACTGAATAATATACCACATTCTATTTCTCTCAATTGCCATAAATGCTTTGATCCATTTCGTGCGCGTAGTCTTATAAATGAACGCAACTATTAACTCGAGATTAAGTCTTTAAATCGTACATAGAAATAAGAGGAAAACCAGTTGATTTTTAGAGATTCTGGCGAATGTTTATATTTAAATACTTAATACAAAAGTATTATATAAATATGAAAAAAAAGGATGCAAAAAATGATATGTACTTTTTTTTTTACTCGTTTGAATGTTTGTTTTATGTAACAACAACAAAATTATTTGCAATGTAACAAAATTATATAAGAATTTTTATTTTTCGATGAACACATCTATAATTGATATTATAGGGCCGTGTATAGCCTAGTGGTTAAGGCCTCGTTCTCGGAATCGGAAGGTCCCGCGATCGAGTCCCGATACCACTGAAGACATACCGAGTATATGCGGAGTACGTGCTCGTTAAATCTGTGGGTCCGAAAGTCCTGTGGGCGGTCATGGCGCAGTTTCTCACGGGTACAGGTCCCTGGAGACTATATCCCTCCCCTTCATGGACATGTCTAAATTGCGGAGGTGGCGATAGATGGCAGCATCTGTCATCACGATGCCAAGACGGTTTCCTGCCGTGTAGTCTCTACACGGGCATCTCTCCTCAGGAACCGCACCCATTTGCCTTAATCCTTGCCCACACTGCGGGAAGAGCTTGGGTTTCCCAAGTGGAATTAGTAACAACAACGCAACAACAACATAATTGATATTATTAAAAGGTCCATTGGAAGATATAACATCGATTGATTAATTTCTAAATTCAGTGCCTTTACAGTCTTGGAGTACGTTAGTTTAATTTTGTGTATTTTTTTTTAATATGTACTTTTATATTGTTCAGTGCCATTAATACAAATCTGGTGTTTCTGTACAGAACCTATTTTTGTAATACCAAACTAAATATAGAACTCGAAAAAATATCTTAAGCAAGTAATGTGTGTTCCTTTAAAAATACCACAAAGGTTATATTAGATTAATTTCTAGAAATCTAAACATATTAACAATATTTCCCGGGCAAGGACAAACATCGAAAATGATCTAAATGTCCTCTCAGAAAAATCAAAAACAGTTTAGTTGGTGACGTTCTTTTTTTATTCAGGGTCGCCATCTTTAACAATAATCTCGGTGTAAAGTTCCGATGTTCTGCATTTTGTCGGCCTTCGAAATCTTGATTTCGAACCTCTAGTTTGACAAAGGTGCAGTTATTATCTTAAAATTATAAAAAAAAATTAAAGCGCATAAACGAAAATAATAAGTGTTAGTTAGTCAAACGGTGATCACATTAGAGGTAATACAAAGAATTACACAATTCTACCTACAAAAGTTTCTGATTCTGCTATGTGTTTGCCAAACAAATGCTTATGATCTTTGTGGGGTTAATTAGGAAATAATTTGTTTGTTTTTTTATTATCCTTCTTTATAGTACTAGCAATTATAGACTCGGGCAAAATTCGAGTTGTCTTTCAATACAAAAAAAAGTGATTTTCTCAATTATTACAAATTGTTTTGAGACAATTGCAGTACTTTAAAATTAATGTTTTAATTTTGTTATACATATTTTAGAAAACAATATACACTCGTGGCCAACCTGACTTGGGTAAAAACAAAGAGTAAAAAGGCAAATGGAAAAGCGATCAGGCGCAATGACATTGGACAGTAAACATCGCATCGCAGCCGCGCCGATTCAAACGGAACAAGAAAAAAAAGTTTCAATCAATAGTCTGGTTTGGCGCAGATATTGTTAGACCTTAAACGAAATTAATGTTTTAAACATGTTTTCTGGATGGATTCGCGAATAATTTATGGAACTCTTTACATCCGCGGAAGGATCTTCTCCATAGCATATTTCTATTTACCCAACTTAGGTTGGCCAGGAGTATAGCATATAGTTGTTGTTTTTTTGTCAATCGCGCATATATATATTAATCCTCTCCTCTCGCGATCGTTAGTTGTGTTGGAACTAAACAAATTTGTGATCGTATGTCATCAAAACAATTCTTGAATTGAAACAACATTCCCATGTGTACACAATACTTGTATTCTCCTCCTGCTGTATGAACGCAAGTTTTTCCGAAAGTTAGAATTCATAAGAAAGTTATATCCATCATTCAGTTGTAACTATATGTTCCTTAAACGTTTGTCTGACCAACCAACAGACTTGCTCTCAATCATTCTGCGTGGGTTAATGAAGCTTCTTTGTGGTTTTCTTAATGCGTTCTAATTGTGTGTTCTTTGAAAGGCATTTGCACTGCGTAGATGTGTAATAACTCTAAATAGGCCGACCCGGATAAGATATCAATGTTGTTGTGTGGGGTATTTTATTGTTCTCCATTGCGGATCGTGTGAAGTTATGAACTGATTGTAAATGTAAGTGATAAAAAAAACAACTAATGAGTGTGATTAAACTTTCATAAAAAACAATTATGCTGGGCCGTAGTGAGCCAAGTGGTCAGCGTCTCGTTCTCCGGATCGGAAGGTCCTGCGATCGAGTCCCGGTACCACTGAAGACCTACCGAGTATATGCGGAGTGCGTGCTCGTTAAATCTGTTTGGTCCGAAAGTCCTCTAAGTTCCCATACCAAATCAATACCTCTGGGGGTGACAAGCCAATTCTGGGGATCCTCTAGTTGGCCTCTGTCTCTACAAATTAGATGGATCCACTTATGTGTTGTCTGTTGTGTCTGTCTTACTTGACGAAGGTTTATAAGCGGGTCGCTGACCAAGCACACAAACCTGAATATATATGTCTACCAACCAACCAACCAATTATGCCATTTTTTTTAGTTGTTATGATTAGCGTAGTATTTCAGTATCATTGGAATCTATCCAGTTGGAAATTTGGTTTCCCCATACCACGTGGGTTTTCAAAAAAATCGCGCTTGCTCAAATGAAAGCTGCCATAGAATTCTTTTTTGGCTTGTTAAGGGGATACGGTACCCAAAAATTGGTCAAAATATCGATTTTTCAGTTTTTACTTCTCATTATTTACAATATATTTCTAAACATTTACTGAAAGTTTCATAGTGATGTCTTTTGTAGAAAAAAAGTTATAAGAACGACTCCAGAAAATATTTAATAAGTTTGAATACGTATTTCGTCTGCTTTCAACCTGTTTTCTCTGTTTCGCGTTTTTCAATTCTTGTGTTTAATAAATCCCTAAGGCTTTTTTGCAAATTAAGTTAGAATTTTGAAATTTTTAACCTGTGTTCTTATATGTATGGTGCACAAAATTATGCATGGAATAAGGTCTACTATGTATAGTTTTTTTTTAATGTTGAATTCAATAATTTGTAATTTTTTTGTGATTTTCAGTATAAATGCATGTTACTTTTTAACTGTAGCTTATATTTTAAAATCCATGCACAGTTCTTGAACAAATAGTTCTAAGAACAAACTATAAAAGTTTGGTGGAGTTATTCTCAAAACTGAAAGATTAGTAGCGTTTTAAAAAAGTTCAAAATTTTGACTTTAAAAAAATTAAAAACTACTTGTAAATATTTGTTTTTATTGCTAGAATTTTTTTATTTAAAGTGAACATTATATAAAACCACTATAACTTATAAGTAGATGTTATCATTTCTAGAAATAATGTTTTAGGTACCGTATCCCCTTAATAATAAAGTTATTGAAATTATCTTATAAGAGTTAACAGCCTTTAGAGTTAGAACATAATTACCTTTAAATGTGCATTGATTTATTGAGTGGCAATTTAAAGTCGCGTAGTGTTGCACTCTCCTACGTTTTACAAACAACTCACTCTGTTAATGACAGTGTCAAAGATGGAGCAATAAATAATTTTATCATTTTATTTCTATTTTATGAGTTGGCAGTGTTTCAAGCTATCACTATGACAACGACTTACGATATCCAATTCGTTGCAAGTGAGATAAATAAATCTCATCGATCGTCTGCAGAATTATAAAAGATATCAATAATCGTCTGCAAAAAAGATTGTTTCTTTCAAAAATTAATTCCCGTATCACCGTGAGTATTTTTTTTAATCACCAGAGCATTAACTAACAAATTTTCTGGGTTTTTTTAAAATTCCTTTCCGTTAATTTTTATAACCATATCTTCGAAAAAAGTTTTTTTTTTGCATAAGCGTTATTCAAGGGAACCACACGCAATTACGTTCTTTATTTTAAAGAGGTTTTGAAGGTTAATGTTATTTTTTTTTAAGAACTTGCTTTTGTAAAAAAAAATTCTACAAGAAAAATATCGATTCAAGCCGGATGAGAGACTCTTAACAAAAAGAAGAATGCAGCATAATGAACAATGGAAAAGAATATTTCATATTAATGAAAGGTATAAAAAAAAGCATAAAATTTATGACAAACTTCCAGTTAACTAAAAATAAGAAATAAAGACGGTTTCATTAAAAAAAGATTAAGTACAATTTTTTTTTTCAAGATTTGCAATTTGATTGGACTTCTTATTCACGCTCTTAAAATAATGCTCTCGTCAAAAGTTGATCTTAGCTCTTAGCATTGCTTGAATTGCTTACTTGAATACTTAATAGTTATTTATGCAACTAGTGTGAAAAGTAAGGCTTTTTTAAACGAGTTGAATAAATTATTTCACGAGCGAGGTACGAGCGAGTGAAATAAATTCATAAGTTTAAAAAATGCTATTTTTCAACGTGTTGTCATACACTATTTTTTTATAATAACGTGCAAAAAAACAATTTATTAAATTGGCATTTATTGATTGGCTTATTAAATATTTTATTATCACGTTCAAATTATTTGAAGGTGATTATTTATATTAAAGATTATTTTAAAATCACGTGCAAAAAGTATTTCTTAGATTGCCATTGAAAATAAGACTCCAAAGAATCACGTTCAAATAAAGAATTTTACACCAATCACAAAGCCGCCGAATAAAATATCACGCTGAAATAAAGAATTTTACACCAATCGGATGTTCTTATTTACTTTGTCGCACTCTAGTGCGTAAAAGTAACTTTGAAACACGATTTCGTTAAAAGCATCACTTTTGCCACGATTATTGATTTGAAAAAGTTAGGGTTTTTTTTGCACGATATTATAAAAAAAATTACCGCATACATTTGTCGGGACAAGTTGTCGGGACATTGGGACAAGTTGTTATATTGAACGTCATTTAAAAACAAGACCACACTAAACAAGGTAAAAACAATATTATCCACTACATAAAAAAAATAGTAACAAAAAAATAAATGAATAAAAAAGCATGATAAGGAATGACTTCAAACACAAATTGCACGCACAGTTTCCATATTTTTCTTTTAAAAAACAAAACCAATAAATGAGTGTTAAGGGAGCGCCGAAAAAAAATTAAAATCAATATTGCGTTAAATTTGATCAGAATATCCCCCAACAAAGTTTCTCAAAGTGTTTTGGCAACGATCCGAGCGATTAAACGTGATTAACTAGCGGCCGTACCGGAAATGGTCGAGGGAAAAAAAATTATAATTTAAATCGTTTGAATTAGTAATAAAAACATATAGTAATGGGATTTTTTGCATAAAAGCTCTGACGTAATGTTAAGTTATTTTATAACTTTTTAAGTATGCGTTTCGGAAAAGGGTCAATTAAGTGTTAGACGAAAACATAAGGGTAACTTTTTTTATAGATTTGTTTATATTTTACCTGAAAAGTCTGAATGGGTATGTTTCACGCTATGAGTGGCAACAGTTCCAACGATATTGCTTTCATTTTTGGTCCATCTGGAATTACATTTGTTTTGGTGTTCATTGGATTAAATTAATTCAATAATATTATAATCAATATGAAATTTACAATAAAATGTAAAAAATAAGAAAATTGTTAAATATATAATAATCAATATAAAAAATATTTGAATTGCTAAATAATTTGAGAGTGTTCGTTTTCATAGCGATGCCTTTTTTTCTCTCTTATTGTCCGTTTCGTCGTCTTTGTTCTCTTCGTTTTTGCGTAGTGTACCATTAGTAGAGTTTTATCCAAATACTAAAAAAAAAATTGAATTTATATGCACTAAATATAAAATAGCCTAAATACTATATATCCCGGTTTTTTACGCTTATTGAAAGTGCGTAAAAAAAGTGCGTTACGCTTATTGAAAGTGCGTAAAAAAGTGCGTTACGCTTATTGAAAGTGCGTAAAAAAAAGTGCGTTACGCTTATTGAAAGTGCGTAATAAAATAGTAGCGAATTTACGCTTATGAAAGTGCGTAAAAAAAAGGCGTTACGCTATTGAATTCGTCATCCATGATTGAACATCGCATTGGAAAGTATATACGTAGTCATCAAAAGTATCAGTATAAGTTAAGTGCGGAAAGTTATTGTCGTACAAACAACAAGGAAGTTCAGTTTTGTTTTTATGTTGGATTTTGCGTTGAATTTCAAAAGAAAAAGTTCATCTTAAATCAAATTCGCAATTGAAAGTGCGGAAAAAAAAATATGTACCATGTTATAAAATAAAGAAAAACGTCAACAAAAAAAAGACGCGTTTATAAACGGTTCCCCAGACCTCACGTCACTGCTTACGTCACACGTGCCTATCACTCCGCGTGTTTACTCTGATGAAAGTTGGATGACTGCATGTATATGCTTGGATTCCTGTATAGATATTCATAGTAAATAGGCGAATTTAAAACCCCTTAAATCTCTGACAACTTTCAGCGGGCAGGTAAAAACCACAGGACCGCGGAAAAAATTGGGCACGTGTTACGTCATATAATTGGGCACGTGCTACGTCATCAGCTGATCATTGTTTTTCGCGATCTTTTCAGATCCCTGACTTTGAGCCGCTGTAATTAAGTAAAAATTGAGCTGAATGAAGGAAATTTTGGATTTAGGAGTTTCTCAACATTCTGATTCGATATTTAAAAAAAAATGCCGATCTTCCTCATTATGTTTTTAAATCTGTGTCGTAGTATACTGTTGAACTAGATGTTATGGCCTCAGTAACCCATAGTCTACCAAAAGGATCCTCATGGTGGAGATGAAATACTTTTTACTACGGCTTTTATACTACTGTTTTCGTTGTTATCTAGAAGTAGGAACGCAGTGGCAAATCAGCGCCATCTAGTGAGGCTGGGTTATTTTGGGGTTGCGCGTGTGGTAAACTGCTACACTAGACTCATTACGCTAATTCTTTTTTAGATACTTATATATGTGTAATTTTGTCAAATAATTAATTGCTCGGATATTTTTTTTTCAATCAAAATTCTACCCTATTTTATCAACTACACTTCCAGATTAAAAAAAAATACCCTCAAATAACCACCATCTCAGTAAAGTGGACCCCTTGATCGCTTTTTTCCGACGAAAACCCTTTCCATTACGAAACTGTCCCTTTATATCTACCGGAGAAGAAATAGTGGAATACCATCGAAAAAAGCAGGGGAAAAAAACAGGGGAAAAATAGTTTTTGGCGATAAGCTGGCGCAGGTTGGGTTGTAGTATTGATTTCTCTGGGTCCGTCGATATGCGCCGGCGAAGGGCCACACAATAACCCAAACAGGAAAAAATAGAATCAGACTCTTACGCTTGCAGCTCCAGGAAATAAAGGGGTCAACTGCAAATTGAATAAAGGAGGAGGGTCAGTCTCATAAACTTAATTCCTTATTTTTGCAAACTGTCAGGGTATTGTTTACAAATTTAAGCCATTTTTATTAGGCGTGAGAATAGTATCTAATAATAAAACAAATTTCAAAGGAAACTATTAAACGGTAATTAAATTATTAATTTAGGTTTTTTTTCCATTTCGAGGGTGCAAATTTCGCCAAACGGAATCTTTGGCGACGAACGGCTTCGAAACTCAGTATACACAGTTAAAAGATCACAGAAAGAACAGTTAAAAAAGCAAATTATACACAGTTAAAGGTTATCAATGGAAATATTCCGTTTAAGGGGGAATGGGTGCGCTGGACCGCGGGTCTCCAAACTCAAGTGCCTCAGTGTTAATCCAATAGCGAAAAAACTATTTTCTCTGCCACATTTATCCGGCTGTATTGAATATTTTTACAAACGGTCTTTTTTAAATAATAAATGTAGATAACTTACAGGTCTCTATCTGGGCTGGAGATCTAATGAAGATGGGGTGTGTGTTTAAGATTATGTTTGGGTGTACATAGATTGGTTGCACATGCACATTTATTGAAAATGTTGTCTTACTTCTAAGGTACCGACCTGCCAATGATCCTGGACAAAATACTTGGTCAATGTTCATAGGTCTGAGTTAGAGTCACTAATAAACTCGCAGCAAATCTCGATTGGCTTAGAAGGATTTGAATTGACATTAAATTGCTTCGGAAGTTGAACGAAAACATTCTCTAAACTGCATGCTGTAACTTTATATATACCAGTACAATTCGATTTTAAGCGTCTCTAGACTTGTTGGTTAAGATGTTAAGGGGGAACGGGCGCGCTAGACCGCGGGTCTTCAAACTCAAGTGCATCAGTGTTAATCCAATGGCAAAAAAAATATTTTCTCTGTCACATTTCTCCGGCTGTATTGAATATTTTTACAAACGTTTTTTTTTTAATAATAAATGTAGATAACTTACAGGTCTCTACCTTCGCACTTTTTGAAATTGCTTCGAATATTTTGTGTAAAATTATTTATTGAAAATTAAAAAAAAAATATTCGAATCAATTTGAAAAAGTGGGAAGGTCGGGAGCTGTAAGTCAGCTACATTTATCACATAAAAAAATCCACTTGTAAAGATATTCAATACAGCCGGAGAAATGTGGCAGAGAAAATATTTTTTTCTCCATTGGATTAACACTGAGGCACTTTGCTTTGGAGATCCCCGGTCCAGCGCACCCATTCCTCCTTAAAGGCGGTTGAACATATTTGACAACTTTATTGCTTGCGAAATCGTAAATTAACTTAATTTTTAGCGACTTTTCAATTTTTAAAATATTGTAGACTCCTGTCGATATAAACTGTGAACTCCTTAATAACTAAATAACCAAATTATATTTTCCTCTAATTTTTTTTTGTGTTCTGTTGTTACGGTTACTTTTATCATTACCTGGTGAAAAACTGCTTAATTTTAAAAAAGCAGTGCTTAAACAGATAATGTTATTTTTTCAAAAATAATGGTACATTAGTTGTATGGAACATACCTATAAACTTTTAAGATAAGTAAACGTTAACAAATAACAGTTTTTTCGCATTCCCCTAAATTAGAGCCCTTTGTTTTAAGTTAGAGATGTGCGACAAACGTCTCGAAAACCAACTAGATTTTGTTGCTATAAAAATAAACAGAAATCCCTCAATAACCCTTTCGAAGAAAGAGCAAATAAATACACTCTAAATCAAACGAGCGGTTTTAACTCAGTCTGAGTTAATTTCCACTCATTTCCATGCCGAAAATGCACTTCTCCTATAGGAGTGAATTTCACTCATTTTTGGAGTGGGTAAAAGAAATAAAAGAAAGCAATCTGCGTCCTATACTATTAAAACGAGCGGTTTTAACTCAGTCTGAGTTAATTTCCACTCCTTTCCGGTGCCGAAAATGCACTTCTCCTATAGGAGTGAATTTCACTCTTTTGATTAAAGAGTGTAGAGTGAGAAAAAGCAATAAGTAAAAGTGTTAACTTATTTTCATTGCATTAGAACGATAAACCCGACTACGTTGAAATGACCATTTTTGACGAAATTTAAAACATTTTTCTTTTATTATTTTAAATTATAGCGGAGATTTTTAAGAATCCAAAACCGTCTCTATATTGACTCTGCATAAAATAATCTTTCTTTTTCTGCATAAATGAATCTCCTTTATATAGTTTGTTTACTTTAAATTGACTTTCTGCAAAATAAGTTTTTGAAAATTTTCTTCTCGACAAATTATATTTCTCAAAAAGTACTTAACCGAAGGTTTTGAAATTTTTTGTGCATATTTTTTTTTTACTATTATCTAGGGAATAGACTACAGACTAGTAATTTAAAGCATTATTACAGATATTATGACACTTACTATCATAAATAGCAGAAAAAAAGTACATAAAAATCTTTAACTTAGCTTCGACAACTCATAACTTTTTATTGGTGCGATAAATATCTTAGATTGTAGTCTATTCTCTAGGTATCAAATAAAAATTTATTGATTTATAGTTGTTTTAAAGAAATCTTAAAAATATTTTTAGTTAGAAAGTCTATCGTAAAGGCGAAAAACATCCAAATTTACCTAAAAAAAATTTTAATTACAAAAAATATATTTATTTAAAATAAAAATGGTCACTAATTATTATTATTAGTTGTGTTGGTGAACATAAAAATACATAAAATATATGTATTAAAATTTATTTTAAAAAACTAGTGTCCAACGTAGTCGGATACCATAGCTTTCAGTACTATATTTGTCTTGCTCAGGGGTGCTATGCAGAAGTCGGAGACCTAAATTTAAGTTACTCTCCGATCAGTCTATCAACAATTTTAGTTGTTTATATTATTAAGTTGATGATTTAAAAAATTTAGAATTTGATTAGTAGCATTACGTTTAACAATTATGCATGATTTTACAGGTCTAAAAATAGATTTGTTCCATTTTGCGATATGGTGCAATATGGTGTTGAATAACACTGCGACTTACGAGTCCACATATATAAAGGATTTTGGACATATTTTCGATTCGTTTTATGTCTAATCCTAATAAGTAGACACTTTTTAACCAAAACCTGTTTTTTTATTCATGTTCTTGTTTAAAAAAATTTATGTACACAAAATATGTCGTAGTAATCATTTTTCCTTAAAACCATTAAAAATTTAATCGGCTTCATAATATTCAATTTTGATTTCAACAAGTTAGAAGAAGAAAAAAAGAAAAGAGGGATTTGAACCCGGGTCCTCTCGCACCCTAAGCGAGAATCATACCCCTAGACCACCGAACCACATTAACTACAAGATTTCATGTCTTTATACACAAATCGTAACTATAGCGACTCTAATAGCCAATAAATTACGCAATAACGTTTCTATATTTCAGAAGAATTTTTGTTTATGTTTAGACACCTGCAACTCAAAAAGCTATCAATTTAAGGTAAGGCTTCGAACTTTAGATCAGATTTTAAATAGAAATGAATTTTTTTTAGTTCCGATACTAAAAAAACCGTATTATTTTGTATTGCCTTTTCTTAAGGTATCCGAACACGTTCGGAGCATTTTTTTTAAAAATATGGACTAGAAAACAACTTTGGTAGTATTTTTGTGTAAATGTGAAAGAAATAACCAAAGATAGCAAGTAAAATTTGGCATACATACCAAATTTTTTAAAATATGGTAGTTTTATGCATGTTTTTTGCAGTTTTTTGTCAAAAACTTCAATGAGGCTAGAAAAAAACTGTTTGAACCTATTAAGAAAATAAAAACACCAAGTTAAACTGTAAACTTATATCTAGGGAATATACCTAAAACCAAAAGACTTTTAATATTTTAAATAACTATTAACTATAAAATTTTTATTTTAATTATTTAATTTTTTAAAAATATAAAAATTTATTTATTACAAAAAATTGACTCTTTGAAGTTAGTATTAAAATTTAACTTAAACGACCGATTAATTCTGTTCTATAAATTTTAACCGCACTAACTTTCACGTATTTAATAGTTACAGTAAAGAGCACAGTTAAAAAAAAAAGTTCACGCAATTTCAATAAGCAACGAAACATCACATAGTAAAATTAGGCAAACAAATGCTTTTTTTTTTAATCAAATTATTTTTACTGAAAAACACATGAACAACAATTCGATCTTTTTGGTCCCATCTCTATAAAAATGGCACTTCGAATAGATAGGGAGAAAAGAACGAAATTTCACGCAATTTCAATAAGCAACGATACATCACATAGTAAAACTAAGCAAACAAATACTTTTTTTTTAAAAAATCAAATTATTTTTACTGAAAAACACATGAACAACAACAATTGGATCTTTTTGGTCCCATATCTATAAAAATGGCACTTCGAATAGATAGGGAGAAAAGAACGAAATTTCACGCAATTTCAATAAGCAACGATACATCACATAGTAAAACTAAGCAAACAAATACTTTTTTTAAATAAAATCAAATTATTTTTACTGAAAAACACATGAACAACAACAACAATTCGATCTTTTTGGTCCCATATCTATAAAAATGGCACTTCGAATAGATAGGGAGAAAAGAACGAAATTTATAGAGGAAAACGTGAGAGGGGGAGAAAGATGCCTTCGAGTTTTTGACATAAATTTCTTGATGAGAAAAAACACACATACGACGCTTCAAATACTTCCCTCCCCCTCATTTTTTTATTCACTCCCCCCCCCCTATCTTCCTTATTTTCCGCACCCCCTATTTGCTTTTCATCGATTCAAAAATAAGGGACCGATAACAAATTGTTGTGAGTTAAAATGTTGTGTTTAATATACAGTCCCTGGACAAATTATTAGACGCACTGCATTTTTTTTAGTAATGATGAAAGCATACCAAAGAATGCCATATCATTAAAAAAGATTTCGATATATGTACAGAGGGTATTAACACATTTTTAGAACGATTTCGGGGCCATTTAATTAATGTTTAAAATATAAAGCCTAGTTTTTTAAATGTTCGATCTGATAGCCTTTTTTCTGGACTATAAGTCTGCATCGTCGTTTCCATGATAGAAGAGCTTTCCGTAAAATTTCCAGGGGTATTGCTTTATATTCCTCTTCCACTACTTTCCAGAGTCCATCTATCGTGGAGGGTTTGCGTTCAGAAAGAGCTCTTTTTAACAAACCAAAGGCACAATAGGTGAAACGTCAGGGGACTTTGCAGGAATATGTTGAAAAGGTATATATGCAATACCTGTATTAGTCTTCGTTTTTTCAAGGAATGCAGTGGTACTTTTCGAAGTATGACTTGAAGCTTTGTCTTGATGAAGTTTCACTCTTTGAAAGTCATTGGGATAAAGAAGTGGAATTTCTTCTGTAAATATTGGACGTAAAACCTTCTCCTGATAGTATGATGAGTTGATTTTAACATTTTTTCCACTCTTCTTATTTTTAATTTCCCATTGTAGGAGAAACCTGCGACAATCTTAAACCCCTTACTGAAACTTTGAAAACTGAACAGTACGTACCTTTTTCGGATATTTGTTTGGAGTCTTCTTTCCATGCAGAAATAATGATTGACGGTTTTTACCTTTCCGATTAATAATGTTGCTTATTTTGCACTTAGAAATATTAATACCATGCATTTCACAACGTTTTTGAATTCTGGAATAAGAACATTTCTCTTCGAAAAGCGCAAAAACATATCCTTCAATCCACAGCTTGTTTACATGCGACATTTTGAACGAAGAATAAATTTTAAAGTAGCAGACGATATTTCCCATTTCAAATAATAAGCTGTTGCCAATTTTTTTTTATTCTAAAGCAATTACTTTTTTTTTAATTCTTTATCGAAATCGTTCTAAAAATGTGTTAATACCCTCTGTATTAAGTATATCAGATAGTATTTTCTATTCAATAGCTTAAGAGTAGGAACACAAATGTCCTTCTAAAGGTATTTTGTTCATCATTGATTGATACATGAAATCTTGCAGTGCGTCTAATAATTTCTCCAGGGTCTGTATTGTTTTGTGGATAGGTTTAAATAATATCATACTAGAGACATACAAGGTGTATTGGTGAAAATATTTTAAGGTTATTAGGCATTAGGTTAGGCTGTACGTTTTCCGGCTATCTATTTCTAGCATCAACGGAGCTTTAATACAGCCAAAATAACGCTTCGTAATTTAGAACCCTGGTCATTGACGAGGCCGACACCTGAGCGGGCACCCAAAGCAAACCAGTGGCGCCATCGTGCTCTTGTTCGGGACTTTCGACTCCACAGATTTTACGAGCACGTATGTCGCAGCGTACTCGGGACAAACACACAACACAAATATGCTTGCCAGGACTCGAACCCGGGACCTCTTGACTGCTTAGACAGGTCCCTGAACATTCAGCCGCCCAGTCGGCCGGGCATAGGTTTTCAATTACTATTGTTTCTGGTAAATTTGTATAGTATGTAGGGTAGGTACATATATATTCCGGCTTGTGTGCTTGATCAGAGCTCGCTTATAAACCTTCGTCAAGTAAAACAGACACAGAAAGAATTTTTACTGATCCAAAGAAAGAAATTATACCCAGGGCGAAGGCAAGAATCGAACCCGCACCCGGTACAGTGCGCAGACTATTAGCGTAGGCTAACAGTAGCTATCTTAACCACTAGGTAGTATGGTCTGTAATTGGTTGGTAGACATATATTTTTAGGCTTGTGTGCTTGGTCACAGAGACCCGCTTATAAACCATCGTCAAGAAGGACGGACACGACATACACACACATACAAGACAGATGCTGCCATCTATCGCCACCTCCACAATTTAGACATGTCCCTGAAGGGGAGGGAAATAGTCTCCAGGGACCTGTACCCGTGGTAAACTGCGCAATGACCGACCACAGGACTTTCGGACCCAACATATTTAACGAGCACGTACTCCGCATATACTCGGGTGGGTCTTCAGAGATGTCGAGACTCGATCGCGGGACCTTCCGATCCCCAGATCTTAACCACTAGGCTCCCCACGGCCCGTATGTAATTTGTTTGCCCGCTGTTTGTCACATTTGAATGCCTGTTTCTGTTCTTATATATTGCAAAGCCTTAACGCAGACAATAAATGCGTCGTATTTATGAAAAAGGTCGAGTAATTTGTTTGATGCATGAGAATTTCATCGCAATCTTAATTTAAGGCGACATTTCAGATCATGATTAAATTTAACCTGCACCATTTCCTCTTATAAACGGCATGTCCAATCAAAACATCCGATGAAAATATACGTGTGTAGGAAGGCGTGCACGTGAAATAGACACCAAAGTCACGACGCTGCGTACGATGTCACTCTTAAAAAGTTTCATTGGGTGCTCTCTCAGGTCTTGGCTCGTCACTTGACTGTGGTTCTAAATTATGACACCCGTCTCCGCTAGTGCGACGAAGATGCAACCTAACCCTAACTCTAGTTGCATCAGGGGGGCTGGGGAGCCCAGTCGGTTAGGCGTACGCCTTGCATGCGAAAGGTCCCAGGTTCGGGTCCCGGGCATCGCCAAAAATAACTGCCGACCTATAAACGGCCCGGGCAGCCCAAAAATGTCCGACGAATAATATACCCCGAATAGAGAGGGTGCACGTTAAATATGCTCCGAAGTCCCAACGATGTCGCCCTTAACGGTTGCGTTGGGTGCCTACTCAGGTGTCGGCTCGTCACTTGACTGTGGTTCAAAATTACGATGCCCGTCGCCGATAGCCCTCGTGTAGCTCTAGTGCGACGATGATTCAACCTAACCCTATCTCCAGTTGCATCGGAGTGTGAACGATGGTTAGATGTCTTTTACAAAGGAAAGACCCCGAAACACTGCTTCGCAATTTTAACCACAGTCAGGGGCTGTGGGGAGCCTAGTGGTCAGCGTCTCGTGTCCCGCGATCGAGTCTCGGTACCACTGAAGACCCACCGAGTATATGCGGAGTACGTGCTCCTTAAATCTGTTGGGTCCGAAAGTCCTGTGGTCGGTCATTGCGCAGTTAACCACGGGTACAGGTTCCTGGAGAATATTTCCCTTCCCTTCAGGGACATGTCTAAATTGTGGATGTGGCGATAGATGGCAGCATCTGTCATATATGTGTGTGTATGTCGTGTCCGTCCTTCTTGATGATGGTTTATAAGCGGGTCTCTGTGACCAAGCACACAAGCCTGAAAATAAATGTCTACCAACCAACCACAGTCAGAAACCCATTTTATTTTGTGAAAAATCCCTACAATATCCGCGGGAGATACGAGAAGAAAAAAAAAATTCCGTATAGGATTTGAAGTGGAACCCTGAAGAAATTTGTCAAAGGGTTTCTTTAGATAAACTGTATACACTGCGCTGCTTCGACATTTCTCCATATATTTTTTATGAGTGAGAGTATTATGAGTTAATTTCCCGTCATGCATATAAAAAATTATTTAGAAGGAGGGCAAAAAATAATAAGTGTTCAATGTTGTATTTTCGATGCTGTTTTAAAATTATTATGGTGTATGTTCTAAAATCATTGAGCTAGAAGGAAAACTGGAGTGAGGTATGTGATTCACGGAACAGGGCAGCAAACGAGCCGGTCCAATAACGAAACGCGGAGGAATACACAGCACTGCAGCAGAAACGAACCGGGCAGAAAACCTAGAAACT
This sequence comes from Oedothorax gibbosus, assembly GCA_019343175.1. Taxonomy (NCBI): domain Eukaryota; kingdom Metazoa; phylum Arthropoda; class Arachnida; order Araneae; family Linyphiidae; genus Oedothorax; species Oedothorax gibbosus. The sequence goes on from JAFNEN010000252.1 coordinate 306,223, forward strand.
TGCCTATTTCGCTGTTGGGTTCGTTCTGCCCGGTTCTTAGTTAGTGATCCACATGGTTATTTCTTAAAAAAGTTGGAATTTAAAGTTAAAGAAAGTTAATTCGTTCGAACTAAAAATGTTAAAATACATTTAGGAGCCCAAGTCAATAGGATAGAGGGGTCTCATACAAGCATTGCATACAAGTGTAGGGAATATAGTCCTTTTCTGACCGGTTCGCTCAAAAGGGTGTGAGTGGGTTTTCGGCTCGCTGACACTTCACTCCAGTTTCCCTCTAGCTCAATGTCTAAAATGGATTCGGTGTGGAGAAGAAAACATATTAAAACTTTTCCTCCCAAACCAATGAGGTATTTTAATTAAATAATTTTTGTCCGTCCGGAGCATTGAGTAATTGGTACTTTTAAATTTCGAGTGGCGCAAGGGATAAAGTTGCCAAACATGTAGAACTGCCTCTAAAGCCAAACGGAATATTTCCTTTGGTAACATTTAACTGCGTATACTGTGTTTTGTCACCAGTAAATTTATTTTGTCGCCAAAGATTTCGTTTGCCGAGATTTGAATCTGCAAAAAGGAAAGTATTACCAAGTTGTTTTTTTTTTTTTAATTTTGAATTGGTTTGATATAAGATTCGATTATTTTGTGCAATCATGTATTTGTTCGTACAACTCTAGTCATTTTACCCTCGATTTTAATATGAGTGAAGTTATTTTTTGTGATGGGGCCAATTGCTAAAGTAATATTTTTGCAGCAACTTTACTTTATAGAATAGTTTGAATCCATATGGGTTAACATAAGGATTGACCCTTGAGACAAAGTGGATGAGTGGAAAGGGAACGGTTACATAGATACAGATCTTCCTTAATCGTAGTGAACTCTCACTATTACAGTTTTTATGCTAGTACATTAAAATATGGTTCTTCAATAATTATCTAAGATAAACAAGTAGGTTTGTAACAGAATCTGTCATTCAGCCCGCTTCCACACAACAGTTGTGTTCAACAGGAAAAATGTCGCCAAACACAATATTAATTCTATTATAAACATTTACCCGCTAAATTTAGTTAGTTTCATTTATTTTATTGCAAAAATTCAATAATTATTTCTTCACTAATTAATATCGTTTGTAAAAATTAATTTATATTTCAAAGAATAAATATGTATATTCCTCTCTTTTAAATAGAACCAAAACAATTCATATCAACATGCAGGGCCGGATTTGAAGATTTGCCGCCTGTAGGCTACGATTGATTTGCCGTTCCTGTCACAATATTCTCCCCCTTCGGGGAGAGGTAGCTGGTTAGCTGCCAAATAGGGTGGTATGTGGCATGCTGTTAAAATAGATACACATATTAGAATCATTTATGTACCTTTCCACGCTAAATTGAAAGCGAAATAGGCGATTTTTTAAAAAACTGTTGGACTACTTTTCTTTCAACTTCGAAATCCGGGAAGAGGGGTGCAATTGCCCTCGCAGCTGTTTGCTACGAAATATTAGTACAGTGAAACCCCGATTTTACGTCCCCCGAATCTACGTTTTTCCCGCATTTTACGTTTTTTTCATCAGGTCCCAGCTTTTTCCGTATACTGTAATGTTAATTTAACCCGGATTGTAAGTTTGTTATTTATGGAATTTCCTGCATTTTACGTTTTCCCTGGAAAGTAAAAAAAAGAAAAATTGTTCTAAAATAAGAAATATTTTTCCCATTCCACAGGCTCTTGTTTTCTGAAACCGGTTTTTTCTCATGGATCCTGGTTTGGCTTAGTTGGCCGTACGATGAGCTGGAAGATATCTTAGTAAGTGGTTTAAAGAAGCTCGTGCCGCGAATGTACCTATAAATGGCGCGATACTAAGAAAAAAAGAGATTTTTGCATTCTATGTACTATTTCCCGTATTTTACGTTTTTCCCGTATTTTACGTTTTTTTTACCCAGTCCCTTGAGAAACGTAATATCGGGGTTTCACTGTATATATACATTTGCGGTTTACGCATTAATGTAAATTATTTGTTTTCTTTCTTAAAAATATTCGTATCTTTATAATAATATTTTTATGCCGAATGCTGTTTTAATTGGTTGTAAAATTTGCCACCCCAAAAAATTTGCCGCTCTAGGCTACAGCCTACTTAGCCTATTTAGAAATCCGGCCCTGTCAACATGTAAACAAAGAAATATCTTTGTGACATATATTTGACGTCATTTCAAACTGATTGATGTGGCAAAAATAAATTTCTTTAAATTTATTTTTTTAAAGAATTAAAGTTTCTCGAGTGATTGTTGCGAATGACAATGATGTTTTAATTCTAATAACAAGTAGATTTGTAACAGAATCTGTCTTTTAACCCGCTTCCACACAACAGTTAAAAAGGTGACAAACACAGCATTGATATTCTATATTAAGCATTTACATGCTATGACTTATGACTTTCTTGGTGGGGGGCAAGTTCGCCGAGCACTGCGACCTCAGGTCTATTGTACTCAACCCCAGAAATGACACAGGCACAAGAGACACACAAAGAAAGAGACGACACAAACACATAGACAAATAACAACATTTATTGACAAACACAAACATCCATGCCTTACCGGGATTCGAACCCGAACCAGAAGCTCCAAAGGCTAGCTCCCTAACCGTTGCGCCACCGGGACGGCATTTACATGCTAAATTTGGCTAGTTTCATTTATTTTATTTCGAAAATTTAATAATTATTACTTATCGTTTGCAAAAATTAATTTATATTTCAAAGAATAAATATGTAATATTCCTCGCTTTTAAATAGAATTAAAATATTTCATATCAATACACAAAGAATCTCGTGGTGAAATATATTTGACGTCATTTCAAACTAATCAATGTCGCAAAAATAAATTTATTTTAATTTATTGTCTAAAAGAATTAAAGTTTCTCGAGCGATTGTTGCGAATGGCAATAGTGATTTAATTCTAATAAAAATGGCTTTCTATGCTTTTTAAATGAGCATTAAATTTTACATTTTTTTTAAATAACTGAAGTACTTCGAATTCGAATTCTTTTCTGAAATTTTCAATGTATTCAAATTTCGATGCGCTGAATTTTTTGACGTATCACACTTGTCCGTAGCATTTGCAGTTTGTGCTATGAAAGTGGGTGACGGACAGACAGACAGACGGACTGAACGATTATAATACCTTCCACTCTTTACGTTAGAAACGTAGTGTGTGGAAGCTAAAAGGGTAACTATGTGTAGTGTTGCCGATGATATTACAACATACCGTGTCCACCGAAGGGTACTTCAAAGCGAAGATCAATTTGCTTCGACTTATATACCACAATATTTATTATAATCTAGAAGACTGGTAGTAATATAGTAGTAAATCAGCACCATCTAGCATTAGTTCATCTAGCATTACTTGCCTCTCCATCTAGCGTGAATATATAGATGGATGATAGTAACGCAATAGTAAACAACGCCATCTAGCGTGAATATATAGACGGCTGGTAGTAAATCAGCGCCATCTAGCATTAGTTCATCTAGCATTACTTGCCTCTCCATCTAGCGTGAATATATAGATGGATGATAGTAACGCAATAGTAAACAATGCATCTAGCGTGAATATATAGACGGCTGGTAGTAAATCAGCGCCATCTAGCATTAGTTCATCTAGCATTACTTGCCTCTCCATCTAGCGTGAATATATAGATGGATGATAGTAACGCAATAGTAAACAACGCCATCTAGCGTGAATATATAGACGGCTGGTAGTAAATCAGCGCCATCTAGCATTAGTTCATCTAGCATTACTTGCCTCTCCATCTAGCGTGAATATATAGATGGATGATAGTAACGCAGTAGTAAACAACGCCATCTAGCGTGAATATATATAGACGGCTGGTAGTAAATCAGCGCCATTTAGTATTAGTTCATCTAGCATTACTTGCCTCTCCATCTAGCGTGAATATATAGATGGATGATAGTAACTCAGTAGTAAACAACGCCATCTAACGTGAATATATAGACGGCTGGTAGTAATGCTGTAGTAAATCAGCGCCATCTAGCGTGAATGTTACTTAAGGTTGCATGTGCGACAGGCCGCTACACTTCATTTTAACAACAAAATATTTAGTTCCGTCAACATTTAACAATATCTTTGAAAAACTTTTTTTTTAATTTCCTAGTTAGAAAATGGCAATTTCACTACAATCTCATCAATTGCAAAGTTAATCATCCAATCCCTTTCTCGTTGTCAATAGAACTCTTCTTCACTTACTTAACGATCGAGAGTTTAAAAATGTTCAATCTTTTCCAACAAAGGCGAACGATTTGTTCTCCCTGCAAATTCGTCTGCTACTTTTTTTCCCTTTTGTTTTAGTTGCGTTCTTTGTGTTGCAGTTTGTTCCAGAGAGAAAAAAAAGAACAAAACGCATTTGGAATAAAATTCTCTCTTAAGCAAATAAGGAGGACTGTTTTGGCAGTCGGCCATAACCAAAGTTAAGTTGCTTGACCGCAAGAAGGGATTTGGAAAGCGATAGTAAGAGAAACAATGATTTAAGTACAAGATCCAAGACTAGGGTTACTTTAATAAAGACTTGTACGTAAAGAGTCACGACTACCAGTAATTTCGACGAGTTACTGACTACTTGTTTCTGGGACGGTCACACCTACGGCATTGAGCTAGAAGGAAAACTGGAGTGAGGTGTGTGATTCACTGAACAGGGCAGCAAACGAGACGGTCCAATAACGAAACGCGGAGGAATACACAGCACTGCAGCAGAAACGAACCGGGCAGAAAACCTGGAAACTTGCCTATTTCGCTATTGGGTTCGTCTTCGCTGGTTCTTAGTTAGTGATCCACATGGTTATTTCGTTAAAAAGTTTGAATTTAAAGTTAAAGAAAGTTAATTCTATCGAACTAAACAGTTTCCCTTCTAGCTCAATGGTCTACGGTGACTTACAGCAACGTCAAACATTATCTTCTACCCCACAAACATAATCAGCTCCCCGTTCGAATCGTCCATTCAGTGAGAATTCAGAGCTTTCTCAGCAAATACTAGCTATCCGCTGTGCGTTCATCAGAAAAATGATATTGGTGAACCACGGCCTACTCAACTACTAAGGTCGAAGGATTTCCCAAACAAGCTCGGGGACGGAAATTTTGACGTCATAGTTCCGAGTAACGTTGTTCCGAAGATGAAGACAACCTGTCTCGAAACCTGTACGGAACCACTCGTTCACGGCTGACCACAATTTTAGGGTTCCGAATGCGTCCGAAAATGCTTCTCGATCTTCGGCACTGGGAACAGTGACATCAAAATTTCCGTCTACGCTCATGTTTGGGAGAGCTTTTCTGGCCTTGTTATTGAATGCGCCGTGGGTGAACGCGGACCAAAGTTGTCACGACTCTATCTATTTATGTAAAACCAAAATCCAGTTATTCTACTCAAGAGAAGCACTACCCCAATTAGTCTTTCCAGATATTAGGGTAGTCTTTGAGGTGTTCCTTTGCATCAAAACGCATAAACGGATACATCTTTATAATTAATGGTAGGGAAGCAAAAATATTTTTCTGTAGAATTCTATAATTTTGCACTAGCAAAAACTATGCATCACCCAGAACTACTGTGTAGAGCAGGTTTTGAAATTTTACAGAATAAGAATAGGGTTCTTGACTGTATCGCTAATATACCTTCTAATATTAAATTAATTATAGTGTGAACCCAAAAATAAAAAACGTTTTTTTTTGCAAAATAAATCTTTAAATAATTCATAAAAATCCTTTCAAAATGGCTGGTTTTTCATCGGTACGTCACGTGATCACAAACACGTCGATTTGGGTGACGTCACTAGTATGTATAAACAAGCCGGTGTGATGTTTTTTGCTTGCAATTAAACTGGTTTTAATCTAACTTACTATTAAAATAAGAATTATATAGATAATGGATGTAGGTTTTACAGAAGCGGATAGTTCAAATTTGCTTAAAGTAGATTCCAAAATGGTGTTTCAAAGTTTGTTTATAGTTACTAGTGACGTCATAGATACCACGTGACAGCCACAAAGCGTTTTCGGGCGTAATGTTTCGTCCTAATTTTAAAATTCATTTTTCTTCTTTTTTTATGGGGTATTTGAAAAAAAGAAAAAATACGGGTCTTATATTTTTGGCATAAGAACATTATAAGCCAATAAATTTTTTTAGTCAAATACCCCATTAAAATTAAAAGTGCAATCAGGTGTTGGCTCGTCACTTCCCTGTAGTTCTAAATTTTCATGCCCGTAGCTAATAAGAGCCCTCGTGTTAATCCAACGCGACGAGGGGCCGTAGTGAGCCTAGTGGTCAGCGTCTCGGTCTCGGGATCGGAAGGTCCTGCGATCGAGTCCCGGTACCACTGAAGACCTACCGAGTATATGCGGAGTACGTGCTCGTTAAATCTGTTGGGTCCGAAAGTCCTCTAAGTTCCCATACCAAATCAATACCTCTGGGGGACAAGCCAATTCTGGGGATCCTTAGTTGGCCTCTGTCTCTAAAAATTAGATGGATCCACTTATGTGTGTAGTGTTGTTGTGTCTGTCTTACTTGACGAAGGTTTATAAGCGGGTCTCTGACCAAGCACACAAACCTGAATATATATGTCTACCAACCAATCCAACGCGACAGACAATTTCACTCAACTAAAAAAAATCTGATTTTATCGATGTAATACAAATTCTCATTTCAAATGATCGATTTATAACAAGTTATTTTTTTATGTAAAATGAAATCAAAACTATACACAAACTATTAAACATAATTAAATTCATATTACTTTTTTATTCTTTTTTTTTCAATAAGCGATCAACGCAGACAGGTTTCGAAATAGTTTTTGGTTTTTATAGTTTACTTCTATATAATTATTACCAGCTGTTTGTTCATTTTAACTTTAACCAAACAACATCGCAAATGAAATTTCAACGATCATTCAATTAAAAAGAAACAAACCATTCTCAAATGTCACCGAACTTAGTTTGCATTCCTCCGTTTCATCCCAACCGAAGGGTTAAATTGTTTAACTCTTTTTTTTCTTTTTACTTTAACTAGTCGCTGGTTCATAGACCACTTATTATACTACCTTAACCAAACTAGCTTCCTTTCCAAACAAAAAGCTTGGTGGGTGGTCTAAGTTTACATTTACTAGATTTCAATTTACGTTATGTTTCTTGTTGGTTGGTTGGTAGACATATATTTTCAGGCTTGTGTGCTTGGTCACAAAGACCCGCTTATAAACCATCGTCAAGAAGGACGGACACGACATACACACACATATATGACAGATGCTGCCATCTATCGCCACCTCCACAATTTAGACATGTCCTGAAGGGGAGGAAATAGTCTCCAGGGACCTGTACCCGTGGGAAACTGCGCAATGACAGACCACAGGACTTTTGGACCCGGCCCGTCCGTGGCCGAGTGGTTAGGGCATCAGCCTAGAGATTCAACCTTCTCAGGAGTGCGGGGGTTCGAATCCCACCTACTGCTAGTCATCCTATAAATCGGATCCGTGCTGGAAATAGTAGAAAAATACTCATCACGGATGGGCCCGAGTACACAGGGACAGACGTGCTCGTTAAATCTGTGGAGTCCAAAGACCCGATGGCGTTAGCGTACGATGTCGCTCGAAGTTCCGTTGGGTGCCCGCTCAGGTGTCCACCTCGTCACTTGACCAGGGTTCTAAATTACGAGGCGTTATTGGCTGGTTAAAGCTCCTGAAGGAGGCTAGAAATAGGCAGCCGGAAACGATTACCTTACCTTACCTTACCTTTCGGACCCAACAGATTTAACGAGCACGTACTCCGCATATACTCGACAAACACAAACATCCATGCCTTACCGGGATTCGAAAACCGAACCCAGAGGCTCCCAAGGCTAGCTCCCTAACCGTTGCGCCGTCGAGTCGGCATGTTTCTTGTTACTTTCAATCACCCAATTGGAAATAAAAGGAAGTGAAAATATTGGGATGGATTTTTGTAAAACTGAAATTGAGATTTTGTGTTTTCTTCACGTTTTGGAAGATGCTCTGGTGACGTCACATATGTGATCAAACGTCACATATATCCATCAAACAAACCCCGTGTCGCTTCAATAGTTGTTTACTGGGCATTTGTCAGTCTGTCTGAAACCACTCTGCAACTCGAATTAAAAGAGATGCAGCCTTTAAGTTAGGTGTACGAGTTTTTCATACACCTAAAGAAAAAACGATAACACCTAGAAAAGTGGTAGCTTCCATCAAACTTTTTAGGTTTACAAGTTATTTAAATAACATTATAAGGTACATAATTACAATTTAAATGTGTGTAACGATTATTGTGCTGTAATTGGTAGTCGTGCAAGGTTAAACACCTCAAGATTTTTAGTATTATGCGACTTAACGATTCCGGTTGCCTCTGTATGGAAGTTTTAACGTACCCAATGGCCTCTCTGTGGCCGAACTGGTTTCTGAATGGACAACTGGAGCGGCCATGGTTAAGGTGACGTCATAGAAACTTCAAACGATATATATATTATGCACAACATAGAAAAAACCTGGCTGCTAATTCATCCAAACTAGAACGGAAATGCCTCTGGTGGACGTCACATAATCACAAACAAACGAACACGATCCAGCACCGTCCCGGTCGAATTGTCCCAAAGATTTGGGTAGAGACTGAACCTGGCAGCAGCACCATGGACCAACACGGAGACAATATAGGGGTGGCACTGTGGGGTCAAACCGTATGGCCCTGAGAGGTAGATGCGAAGATTCTTTGATCTATAGCAGGGCCATAATGTCTAGCAGTCCGCGCGCTGTAACAGATCCGGGTTCGATTCCCGCCTTTGCCCTGGGTGTACTTCCTTTCTCAGTATCAAAATTATAAATTAACTAGCCCTTTTGCCACTCTATTCGGGCTCCGTAGTGAGCCATGGCTGCCGATGGCAGCTCAGTACGAGTCGTTCCTCTACCCTACTATAGAACTCTTTGAATTGTCCTTTTGACCCGAGGAGAAATCTTGGAAAACATTTAAAACTTACACATTTAATCGCGGTTGTGCTTGGGTACACTGCGACCGACGTTCTCGTTGCATTTGTGAGGTCCAAAGTCCCAACTGCGTCAGCGTACGATGTCGCTCGTCAATTCGTTTGGTGCCAGTTCGGGTGCTGACCTCATCACTTGACCACGGTATTAATTTACGGGGTGCGCATTAGCTGTGTTCGAGTCAATACAAGCTTGAAGCATACTCAAGAGTATGACTGAAATGGGTGGTTCATAACGGGAATAAGTTCGTTTCTGGTGAAGCAGTGAACCAGCTAGAAAACCTAAACAAAGTTTACCCATTGTAACCTGCCGACCGGCGGCGCAACGGTTAGGGAGGAGGAGCCTCTTTGGAGCCTCTGGGTTCGGGTTCGAATCCCGGTAAGGCATGGATGTTTGTTTTTGTCGAGTATATGCGGAGTACGTGCTCGTTAAATCTGTTGAGTCCTAAAGTCCTCCAAGTTCCCATACCAAATCAATACCTCTGGGGGTGACAAGCCAATTCTGGGGATCCACTAGTTGGCCTCTGTCTCTAAAAATTAGATGCATCCACTTGTGTGTGTGTGTGTGTTGTCTGTTGTGTATGTCTTACTTGACGAAGGTTTGTAAGCGGGTCTCTGACCAAGCACACAAACCTGAATATATATGTCTACCAACCAACCAACTAACCAATGTAACCTGTAACTCAAGAGGTCCGTATGGTAAAGCCTTGTATTTTGAATTTAGTTTGAAATTAGGGACCGTCGACTAGCTCTCTGCATTACGCATACTGTAGCTCTAATGCAATGATATCCAACCACCTTATCAGTTATGTATCATTTCAATTTGGTATTTTTAAGTGAAGTGAAACAGTTTAAAGTTGACTATTTTGAAATAATTTTTGTCATGGCCGTATTCGTTTTGATATTGATTTAGAACAAAATGGCGGAAACTAGCTTACGTTTCAATACTTATTTGATGTGAAGAAGAATTTTCGTGATAAATCAAGCTAGCGAAAATCAAGTCATACGTAAGTGGTTTTAAATAATAATAAAAAAATCCTTTTTCTTTTAGTTTGGAGCATAATATTTTTGATAATAATTCAAATAGGTTCATTTGGGAAAGTATTACACTACTCAACTGCCTTATTTGGGTGTTTTCTCGTCATATGGGTGATCAAGATACAATTGATTTAGATGTCAGCAATTCTATGCATCCAACTATTTTGGCGTAAAGTACAGGGTGTCCGTAAAAGTATGTCCGAGTTTCAAATTGTAATAGAATTGTGGTTAAAGGTGACGAATAAAGAATAACGCCAACAGTTTCAAATAAGCGCATGCGCTTGTACCGCTACATCGTTTTCACAGTTGCAGGCTGTTGCTTCCATTACTCCGGACTTGCTGCAGACAGTATGGGAAGAATTGCATTTTCGTTTGGATGTGTGCCGTATCACTAAAGTCACACACATTGAGCACTTGCAGGAAAAACTAGGTTAGTTTTCCTTCATTGTCATGTATGATTTGTTATATTTAGTATAAAATAAACTCCTGTAATATACCATTGAAACTCGGACATTCTTTTACGGACACCCTGTATAACACTATATAACGTAACGTAAGGTATCGTAAAAAACGTAAAGTATAACACTATACTCATTTTTTTAAGACTCTTAGGGCAATTAACTACACACTATATAAATGTTCTTAAAGCATATAGTTTTATGTTACTTTTTTATTTTGCATGTCCTACAATGCCGCAAATTTTCTGTCTTTACACTCTTAAAACAAAAGAGTGAAATTCACTCCTATAAGAGAAGTGCATTTTCGGCACCGGAAAGGAGTGGAAATTAACTCAGACTGAGTTAAAACCGCTCGTTTATTTTAAGAGTGTAGGTGTTGAGATATACAAATACAAAAATTTTCGACCAACAAGGCCAGAGTCCCAACAAGGTTGGTCCAGAATATTTCCAATTGTTTACTAGTCTCCAATAACTATTATATATTTCTTGAATTCTTCTACTCTCTTCGAATAAACAAGGTAATCTGGTAAAGCTTTCCACGTTTTAACAACTCTATGTTGTAAAAATGTTTTCTTAACTTCGTTCTGAAGCAGGATTTGTTTAATTTCTGACCATGTGCTCTTGGTTAACCTATAGTAAATTTTAAGTACTGTATCAAATCATGATATATTTTAGATTCATCCTACTATTTCCCATCAGAAACCTACTACGCAGTATCGATAGTATCTGTAATCATCACTATTGCCGTCACTAATCACAATCAGTGCACATCAGTTAATTTAGTTCATTGAGTATTGGATTCAAGTGAATCCTTCACAGACTAATTGTGTGAAATTGTCGACTATGGATTCGGCTAATTAATAGTAGTACCCGTAGTTGAATTCTGTCAGCGTATACGTTTGTAATTGAATCGTCGTGATTGGAAGTGTTGTATATGGTCTGTCTCAAAAGTTAATCCAAAATCATTTCCTTATTATACTAACTTAACCAAACTAACTTCCATTCCAAACAAAAAGCTTGGTGGGTGGTCTAAGTTTACATTCACTAGATTTCAATTCCAGTTATGTTTCTTGTTACTTTCAATTACCCAATTTAAAATATAAGGAAGTGAAAATATTGAGATGGATTTGTAAAACTGAAATTGAGATTTTGTGTTTTCTTCACGTTTCGGAAGATGCTCTGGTGACGTCACATATATGATCAAACGTCACATATATCCATCAAACAAACCCCGTGTAGCTTCAATAGTTGTTTATTGGGCATTTGTCAGTCTGTCTGAATCCACTCTGCAACTCGAATTAAAAGAGATGCAGCCTTTAGATTAGGTGTACGAGTTGAGATGCAGCCTTTAGATTAGGTGTACGAGTTGAGATGCAGCCTTTAGATTAGGTGTACGAGTTGAGATGCAGCCTTTAGATTAGGTGTACGAGTTGAGATGCAGCCTTTAGATTAGGTGTACGAGTTGAGATGCAGCCTTTAGATTAGGTGTACGAGTTGAGATGCAGCCTTTAGATTAGGTGTACGAGTTGAGATGCAGCCTTTAGATTAGGTGTACGAGTTGAGATGCAGCCTTTAGATTAGGTGTACGAGTTGAGATGCAGCCTTTAGATTAGGTGTACGAGTTGAGATGCAGCCTTTAGATTAGGTGTACGAGTTGAGATGCAGCCTTTAGATTAGGTGTACGAGTTGAGATGCAGCCTTTAGATTAGGTTGTACGAGTGAGATGCAGCCTTTAGATTAGGTGTACGAGTTGAGATGCAGCCTTTAGATTAGTGTACGTGAGATGCAGCCTTTAGATTAGGTGTACGAGTTAGATGCAGCCTTAGATAGGTTAACGATGAGAGCACCTTAGATTAGTAGATTTGAGAATGTAGCTTCCATCAAACTGGATCTCACAACACTGCTAACATTTTTGTTGAATTAAGTAAATATGAAAATCGTCCAAAAATTACTTCACTCCATTCTTATAATAATAAATATGGCCGAATTTAAGTGTATTCAGCCTATATGCTAACGTTCATATATCGCACAATTCTATGGTATACTTTTACTTAATGTATATATCGCACTGTACGCGGAAAAGTGACCTATCGCACAAATATGACTTTTCGAGTTGTAAATGCTATAATATTCAAAATTTAAATATCTAGTGATTAAAGCAAAAATTAAATCAATTGGTAGAATAGTTGGAATGCAGTAAGCGAATTGTTATTTTTTCTATAATGCAATGCAATGGAAAAAATAAACTTGAGACGATTTTTCTGAAAAACTAGTATTTTTGCGATAGGTCTCTTTTCCGTGTACAATGCGATATATTATGCTCCCAGAGGAACATGTTAACTAGTTTTCCTTTTTTTTAAATCAAAATTTGTTAAGTTGTATGACTTAATTAGGGTTTCGGATTTAGATTAAGATAAATCTATAACTTTTTATAGCTTACCTAGTAAACTAAATTTCTAGTTTTGATTAAATTGCCATATTGCCGCCCCTTCAAAATTTGCCATTGACTGATTCCATTCAGAATTACCATTTCTGTAGTGTTAAAAAGTAATTATCAATACAACTTTAAACTTTAGATGAAAACAAATTGTTGGAGTAGTTTATCTACACTTACTGCAACTAAATAATGTAACATGTTTTATTTAATTAGATTTTTTGGCAAACTTAAAAAGCTTTTTTAACATGTGACTTACACTTTGAAAATCTTAAATTAGATGGAATTTTACCACTCCGGGTGGTAGAAAATTTAAAAAAAATTACAGCCCTAATGATGACAAAATCCAAGCGTCAGGAAAACACAAAGCAGCTTAAAACTTAAAAGAAACTATCTTTTTTATAATGTCGTGCAAAAAAACTAACTTTTTCAAATCAATAATCGTGGAAAAAGTAATGCTTTTAACGAAATCGTGTTTCAAAGTTACTTTTACGCACTAGTGCGACAAAGTAAATAAGAGCATCTGATTGGTGTAAAATTCTTTATTTGAGCGTGATAATTTATTCGGCGGCTTTGTGATTGGTGGAAAATTCTTTATTTGAACGTGATTCTTTATTTAGCGTCTTATTTCCAATGCCAATCTAAGAAATACTTTTTGCACGTGATTTTTAAATAACCATTAATATAAATAATCACCTTCAAATCATTTAAACGTCATAATAAAATAATTAATAAGCCAATTAATAAATGTCAATTTAATAAATACTTTTTTGCACGTTATTATAAACAAGAAGTTCTTAAAGAACTAAAATAGCCTACTTTCCTGTTACTTAAATACTTACTCAAATTCTAATCGGAAAACAACTAGGTTCCTAACAGTAAATATCATCAACAACCGTTTCTACACTAGATTTATACACATTCGCAAAAAAAATCTCTAAACACAGCATCCAGCTATAATTTAAACTCCTAAAAGCCCAAATCAACTATTTTCCTTAATATTCTTTCACAAATTAACTTAATATTATTTATCGTCTGCACGATTTATTTGTTCGATTAATAACAAAAGTAATAAAACTTCTCCAAACTGCATTAAAAAATAAGAAATGTAAATGTATGCAAAAAATATGCCTTGCCGCTTTCTTGGTAAACAATTAATGAACAATCAAAGAATCACATTATGCTACATTTTCTGACGTCATTCCAAACTGATTCATAAAAAAATTATTTCACTTCAAATATTTTTAAATAAAATTTCTCATGCCATTGTTAATTTGGCAACAGTGATTTAAATGACTCAAAATTGAATTTCAATGCTAATTCAATGGGAAATTATCCGACAGATAGTAGATTTATGTCCGTCCGGACATACAGACAGATGGACAAAAAAGTATGAAAGTTGGGTCTCTGAGGTCATAGCTTTCTACAAAAAAATAATTTTTAAGATCCGAGTGATAGAACCGATTTTGGAAGGGGGGTACGGACGGACAGACGGACATCGACCGCATGTCAATACCTACTTTTTCATTTTTTAATTCTTTCGAATTAAAAAAAAGAAAAGTAGGCTAAAAATAGTGTATGACAACACGTTAAAAATTGCCTTTTTTTAAACTCGTGAATTTATTATTCAACTCGTTTAAAAAAAGCCTTACTTTTCCCACTAGTTGCATAAATAACTATAGAACCATTAATCCTAATAAATCTGCGATCGAAAGTGTTACATAAAAGTTACAATTTCAAATCCCAATAATTCCCGCGTAATCTAAAGTCTACAAAGCGTGAAATCCTCTTGAAAGAGAAACTCCTCTGGCTGAATGCAAACACAAGCTGCTTTGCGCTTTGTGTTCCCACTAAATATTTCGTAGGGAATTTTTGTAGGGAAAATACGGGGATCGATTTTCCCTTTTCGTATCCTTGTCTTGATACAAATAAGGGTTGCACGATTGGGATGTTTGGATGTCGCCAAATAAAAGTGCGCCAATAAGTAAAATCTTTTAGGGATGTTGAAATATTGTTCAATTAACAAAATATTTTAAGCAATAAAAATATGTAAAATAAATAAATTGGGTGATAGGCTTCACACTCGTTAAAGTAGTACTTTTGGAATTATACAAATTAAACAAGGTGGTTTGTTACAGAATCTGTCACTTAAACAGCTTCCACACAACATTTGTGTCCAGCTAGGAAAAAGTCGCCAAACACATTATTATTCTATTATAAACATTTACACGCTAATTTTAGCTAGTTTCATTTATTTTATTTCCAAAATGCAATAATTATTTCTTCAATAATTATTATCGTTTGCAAAAATTTATATTCAAAGAATAAATATGTAATATTCCTCTCTTTTAAATAGAACCAAAACATTTCATATCAACATACAAAGAATCTCTTTGACGTCATTTCAAACTGATTGATGTGGCAAAAATAAATTTCTTCTAATTTATTATTTAAAAGAATTAAAGTTTCTCGAGTGATTGTTGCGAGTGGCAATGGTTATTTAATTCTAATAAAAATGGCTTCTTATGCTTTTTAAATGAGCATTGAATTTTTCAGTTTTTTTAAATAATTGAAGTACTTCGAATTCGAATTTTTTCTGAGATTTTCAATGTATTCTAATTTCGATGCACTGGATTTTTTGACGTATCACACTTCCCTGTAGCATTTGTAGTTTCGGCCATGAAAGTGGGTGACGGGCGGACAGACAGACTGACTGAACGATTATAATAACTTCATTTTTTACGTTATAAACGTAGTGGGGAAGCTAAAAAGAAAACAATTATCCCCCAAAATTAAGCTAAGAAATTTTTAAAAATAAATTTAAGCCATCACCGAAAAAAACTAACCTTCTTTTTAAAAAAATAAACATTCTCTTTAGCTACGAGACGTACAAATAAAATTGCCCTATTTTTGAATTAGTTCCTTAAAAGCAATTATATTTTTACTTTATCTTTAAAAACGCTTACTTTTTAAACCGTACAGATATTAAGGCAATTGTTTTTATCAAACTCGTATTTAAACTATCTTGTTAGATAGCGTTTTGTTTTTCTGTTCTTCAAGTGAAATTTGATGTTTTTCACTCAAAAATTTTTACTTTCATGAAAAATATATTTACATGAGTAAAAACATATCAGTAAAAAAAATTCATAACCTAAACCATAATTGGAACCTGTCGAACCTGTCGCTATACAGTCTTAAAATATAACCAAAACTATCTTTCGAAACTACCAAAAAGAAACATTTCTTTTGTTTCACCAACGCGGGGCTGAGGAGCTCAGTCGGTTAAGGCATTCGCCTTGCATGCGGAAGGTCCCAGGTTCGGGTCCGGGCATCGCCAAAATAACTGCCGGCCTATAAACGGCTTGTGCAGCCAAAAATGTCCGACGAATAATTCCCTGTGTAGAGGGAGTACACTTTAAATATGCTTCAAAGTCCCAACGCTGCGTAAGATGTCGCCCTTAACGGTTGCACTAGGTGCCTACTCTAGTATCATCTCGTCACTTTAATAATGTGGTTTTAAATTACGACGCCCGTCGCCAATAGCCCTCGTTTAGCTCTAGTGCGGCGATAATTCAAACTAACCTAACTTTGGTTCACCAACATTCGCCAAGTGAGCACAACTCCGCCAAACCTAGCAACCTCACCGCGGGACTCTAAAAGATGAGGAAGAGGATCAAAACAGAGTTTCTCTTCGGTTTCTTTTTTCCCCTCGTCTCTTTCTCTGGCTTGAAACATGTTGCTGTTTTGGTGGATGGTTTTGGATTACGCGTTATTTCAGCGGAGCAGTGCTGTTAGTATAGGTATCTTCCGATAAGCAAGCTACACTCTTAAAACAAGAGTGAAATTCACTCCTATAGGAGAAGTGCATTTTCGGCACGGAAAGGAGTGAAAATTAACTCAGACTGAGTTAAAACCGCTCGTTTTAAGAGTGTAGGACGCAGATTGTTTTCTTTTATTTCTTTTACCCACTCCGAAAAAGAGTGAAATTCACTCCTATAGGAGAAGTGCATTTTCGGCACGGAAAGGAGTGGAAATTAACTCAGACTGAGTTAAAACCGCTCGTTTTAGGAGTGTAGGACGCATATTGTTTTCTTTTATTTCTTTTACCCACTCCGAAAAATAGTGAAATTCACTCCTATAGGAGAAGTGCATTTTCGGCACGGAAAGGAGTGGAAATTAACTCAGACTGAGTTAAACCCGCTCGTTTTAGGAGTGTAGGACGCATATTGTTTTCTTTCATTTCTTTTACCCACTCCGAAAAAGAGTGAAATTCACTCCTATAGGAGAAGTGCATTTTCGGCACGGAAAGGAGTGGAAATTAACTCAGACTGAGTTAAAACCGCTCGTTTTAGGAGTGTAGGACGCATATTGTTTTCTTTTATTTCTTTTACCCACTCCGAAAAAGAGTGAAATTCACTCCTATAGGAGAAGTGCATTTTCGGCACGGAAAGGAGTGGAAATTAACTCAGACTGAGTTAAAACCGCTCGTTTTAGGAGTGTAGGACGCATATTGTTTTCTTTTATTTCTTTTACCCACTCCGAAAAAGAGTGAAATTCACTCCTATAGGAGAAGTGCATTTTCGGCACGGAAAGGAGTGGAAATTAACTCAGACTGAGTTAAAACCGCTCGTTTTAGGAGTGTAGGACGCATATTGTTTTCTTTTATTTCTTTTACCCACTCCGAAAAAGAGTGAAATTCACTCCTATAGGAGAAGTGCATTTTCGGCACGGAAAGGAGTGGAAATTAACTCAGACTGAGTTAAAACCGCTCGTTTTAGGAGTGTAGGACGCATATTGTTTTCTTTTATTTCTTTTACCCACTCCGAAAAAGAGTGAAATTCACTCCTATAGGAGAAGTGCATTTTCGGCACGGAAAGGAGTGGAAATTAACTCAGACTGAGTTAAAACCGCTCGTTTTAGGAGTGTAGGACGCATATTGTTTTCTTTTATTTCTTTTACCCACTCCGAAAAAGAGTGAAATTCACTCCTATAGGAGAAGTGCATATTCGGCACGGAAAGGAGTGAAAATTAACTCAGACTGAGTTAAAACCGCTCGTTTTTAAGAGTGTAGGACGCAGATTGTTTTCTTTTATTTCTTTTACCCACTCCGAAAAAGAGTGAAATTCACTCCTATAGGAGAAGTGCATTTTCGGCTTGGAAAGGAGTGGAAACTAACTCAGACTGAGTTAAAACCGCTCGTTTTAGGAGTGTAGGACGCATATGTTTTCTTTTATTTCTTTTACCCACTCCGAAAAATAGTGAAATTCACTCCTATAGGAGAAGTGCATTTTCGGCACGGAAAGGAGTGGAAATTAACTCAGACTGAGTTAAACCCGCTCGTTTTAGGAGTGTAGGATGCATATTGTTTTCTTTCATTTCTTTTACCCACTCCGAAAAAGAGTGAAATTCACTCCTATAGGAGAAGTGCATTTTCGGCACGGAAAGGAGTGGAAATTAACTCAGACTGAGTTAAAACCGCTCGTTTTAGGAGTGTAGGACGCATATTGTTTTCTTTTATTTCTTTTACCCACTCCGAAAAAGAGTGAAATTCACTCCTATAGGAGAAGTGCATTTTCGGCACGGAAAGGAGTGGAAATTAACTCAGACTGAGTTTAAAACCGCTCGTTTTAGGAGTGTAGGACGCATATTATTTTCTTTTATTTCTTTTACCCACTCCGAAAAAGAGTGAAATTCACTCATATAGGAGAAGTGCATTTTCGGCACGGAAAGGAGTGGAAATTAACTCAGACTGAGTTAAAACCGCTCGTTTTAGGAGTGTAGGACGCATATTGTTTTCTTTTATTTCTTTTACCCACTCCGAAAAAGAGTGAAATTCACTCCTATAGGAGAAGTGCATTTTCGGCACGGAAAGGAGTGGAAATTAACTCAGACTGAGTTAAAACGCTCGTTTTAGGAGTGTAGGACGCATATTGTTTTCTTTTATTTCTTTTACCCACTCCGAAAAAGAGTGAAATTCACTCCTATAGGAGAAGTGCATTTTCGGCACGGAAAGGAGTGGAAATTAACTCAGACTGAGTTAAAACCGCTCGTTTGTTTTAAGAGTGTACAACTTTACGTAGCATGCTGTTTTCGTTTTGTTAAGTAGTATAAGGTATTCTTCGTAAAGTAAATATGTATTTGTTAATTTTTTTGTATACACAAAACGTTATTTTTTATACAAATTATTTTTAAATCGAAAAAAATAATGAATAATTACGTTTTTTAGTAATAAGTTTCTGTGGAATATAAAAAAGTATTAAAGGCTCATTTGATATACAGGGTGTCCGTAAAAGAATGTCCGAGTTCTGTTACCCTGGCCGCCTCGTTCACCTGACATCACGCCTTGTGATTTCTTCCTTTGGGGCTTCGTAAAAGATCGGGTCTACGTTCCACCCCTACCCCACGATTTACCAACCTTGAAAGTTACACTCTTAAAACAAACGAGCGGTTTTAACTCGGTCTGAGTTAATTTCTACTCCTTTCCGTGCCGAAAATGCACTTCTCCTATAGGAGTGAATTTCACTCTTTTTCGGAGCGGGTAAAAGAAATAAAAGAAAACAATCTGCGTCCTACACTCCTAAAACGAGCGGTTTTAACTCAGTCTGAGTTAATTTCTACTCCTTTCCGTGCCGAAAATGCACTTCTCCTATAGAAGTGAATTTCACTCTTTTGTTTTAAGAGTGTAGAATTGCACAGGCTGTTGCTTCCATTACTCCGGACTTGCTGCAGACAATATGGGAAGAATTGCATTTTCGTTTGGATGTGTGCCGTATCACTAAAGGCGCACACATTGAGCACTTATAGGAAAAACTGGGTTAGTTTTCCTTCAATGTCATGTATGATTTGTTATATTTAGTATAAAATAAACTCCTGTAATATACAATTAAATCTCGGACATTCTTTTACGGACACCCTGTATATTGATTTTATTTGCATAGTCGCTCATCACTCATTTGATTTGCAGAGTCGACTACACTTTTTAGGTCCCAAACAGGTTTTCTTTCTTTCAAAACAACCCATACCAGACGATTAGTGTGACGGCACAGAGAGCTGCTCTGGCTTTCGTAGTTGAATCGGTCGTGATTTGACCAACTTCAAATATAACCCGTAAACGACGATTGGTAAGAAAATTTGCCAAGCGGAAATGAACTTTTTGCTTAATTTTACCTTTAGAAAAACTAAATTCCTCGGCGCAACAGCCCTTTAAAAAGGCCATGGTTTGCCGTGCCCATTTCAGCTTTCGTGACCTAGGGCTCTGGGGTGCTAGGCATATGTCCCGGTAAGGTGGTCAGTCTCACGCGGAACCCCCAGTGTTTAGTTCCCAAGAATGCTTGGTACCCATTTTATCGACCCACATAAAGGATGGGTCAACCTCGCCCAATCCGGGATTCGATCCCCGGACCTGTGGCGTGGCAATGCGAAGCACTACCACTAAGGCTTAAGTTTACCTAATAAAACAAAATATAAGATAAATATAGACCGTAGTTCTGAACCACTTATGTCGGGAAAAATTAAGTTCACACGACAAAAAATTTTGAAAACTTAAAGAGTTAACGTTTTTATATTTAAAATGAAGGTTAATGCAAAAATGGAAAATGAAGTGGCAAAATTACCTTGCTTTAGCATGAGTCATGTGTGTAAAAGTGATTTTAACTAAAACTTTTAACATTAACTGGAAAAAATAGCTCAATCTACTGTTAATAAAACTAAATAATGTAACGTGCTTTTAATTAATTTGATATTTCAAATTTAAAAAGCTTGTAAGCTGCTCTTAAATAGTGACTTGCACTACAGGTTCAAGGAATTAGACATGTATTCGAGGAGGCTGGGGGATCCCAGTCGGTTAAGGCGTTCGCCTTGCCTGCGTTAGGTCCCATGTTCGGGTCCGGGAATCTTCAAAATAACTGCCTACCTTTAAACGGCCCGTGGGTTTCAAAAATGTCTAGCGAATAATACCCAGTATAGAGGATGTGCACGTTAAATATGCTTCCAAGTCCCTATGCTGCGTACAATGTTGCCCTTAACGGTTGCGTTGGGTGCCTATTCAATTCATATGTCAGTTCGTCACTTGATTGTGGTTCCAAATTACGACGCCCGTCACCAATAGCCCCCGTGTAGCTATAGTGTAACGATAATTCAACCTAACGAACCAAAGATAAATTACAAGGCCATATAACTTCACGCTATTGTCTAGTTCTGGTTTTCGGCTGTTCCGAAAGAAAAGAACGAAACCTGTTCGGGGCCTGAAAAGTGGCGAACTGACAAATTTAAAATTTAAGAAAATGCTAAATAGGAATTTGAGAACAGATACTAAAAAACGCGTTGTTTATAGAGAAAGGAGTGTGTTGGAGGGGGAGGAGGGGGGAGGGTGGTAAAGTGACTCGAATCGCTTGCTTAACAGGGGGGTGGGAGCTTTAAACGAAAAGGTCGTTGTTTGCCTAAGGTAAATTGCTGGAAATCACTTGGTGGCTCAGTAACGATTTGTTTTTGGTGTATTTAGCCTGTTTGCTTTTCAAAATCATGTGTTCCGTTTGATGTATCAAGGAGCAAATAATGGTTTTTTCACTCATAATGTGTGGTTCTTAAGATGTTTTGATGTGTATTTGTGGGTAAAACGTTTGGTTTTTGTTGTAATGTTTATTCATATTTGGGAGACTTTTGGTGTAATAGTTTTCTAAGATTTGTAAGGGGGCTGGGGAGCCCAGTCGGTTAGGCATTCGCCTAGCATGCGGAAGGTCCCAGGTTCGGGTCCGGGCATCGCCAAAATAACTGCCGACCTATAAACGGCCCGTGCACCCAAAAATGTCCGACGAATAATACCCCGTGTGGAGGGAGTGCACGTTAAATATCCTTCAAAGTCCTAACGCTGCGTACGATGTCGCCCTTAACGGTTGCGTTGGGTGCCTACTCAGGTGTCGGCTCGTCACTTGACTGTGGTTCTAAAATACGACGCCCGTCGCCAATAGCCCTCGTGTAGCTCTAGTGCGACGATAATTCAAACTAAACCTAAACCTAAGATTTGTAAGAGTCTAAAGTGTGCGCAAGGCCCGTCCTTATAATAGGCCTATATCAATCAAATTTACAAGGACTTTTGAAATCAGTACATTTAATTTTTACTTTCAATTACTGATATGAGATATAAAGTAATGAAAGTATTGCGATGGAGTCGAAAGGCTGAAATCATAGATATCATAGTTAAAGTATTAGATTGACAGATCACGTGACCTCCAATGCAAACGACGGGACGCGCATGGAGGCCAAATAAGGGGGCAAAAGGGCCAGTGTTGCTGCCACTTTAAGGAGAAAAATACTACGAAAAGGATTTAAAGTCAATACAAACATTCCAAATTGCAGCTAGTATTTTTACGATTTTTTTTTGTAATTTTAGAATTAGATGGTATTTTCACGTAGTATTTTTCTCCTTAAAGTGGAAGCAACACTCACCATTTTGCCCCCTTATTCGGCCTCCATGCGCGTCCCGTCGTTAGCATTGGAGGTCACGTGATCTGCCAATCCAATACTTTAACTATGATATCTATGATTAACACCGAGAGAACACTTCGCGGTTTCAGTTTTTAAGGTATACTTAGAGATAAATTGAGCATTCCACAGAAAAGTGTTTTAAAATATCTAAATATTTCTAAATGTAATTTGAAAAGTATGAATGTGGATGTATTTGTATTAAAAAAACCCTGAAGGTACATATATATTCCGGCTTGTGTGCTTGATCCATAGATATCATAGTTAAAGTATTAGATTGGTAGATCACGTGACCTCCAATACTAACGACGGGACGCGCATGGAGGCCAAATAAGGGGGCAAAATGGCGAGTGTTACTGCCACTTTAATTAGAAAAAATACTACGAAAAAATACCATCTAATTCTAAAATTACAAAAAAAAATGCTAGAAAAGGATTTAAAATCACTAAAAGGATTCAAAATGCAGCTAGTATTTTTACGATATTTTTTTGTAATTTTATATTGAATTATTTTTTCGTAGTATTTTTCTCCTTAAAGTGGCAGCAACACTGGCTTTTTGCCCCCTTATTTGGCCTCCATGCGCGTCCCGTCGTTAGCGTTGGAGGTCACGTGATCTGTCAATCTAATACTTTAACTATGATATCTATGCAAGGTACAGACTTCAAATTTGTTCCCAGACCTATCGGATGTCATAATTTGGTGTTTGAGACAATCGCGCATGCGCAAATGGTACCTGCCACAGTACAGTTTAAATATTTTAATTAATGTCGTAACTAGCATTAACTTTAGTAAAATTCTGTTTAAAACATTACCTTTGTCCCATAAAATGTCTCGGTAATACGCCTTGCAGTGCGTTTTCTTCTATAATGCTCTTTCATTACACCAGACGGATTTATGAGAAACATAAGGTGAAACAATTTGATTAAAAAAAGTATTTACTTGGGATATATTTTTCATTTGTTGTTTCTTAAGACTTATAGACGTTTTTCTAAATAAAATGTTAAATTAAAATGTTGTCTTATGTCAAAATGTTTATATGTCGCCACCCCTTACTCTTAGTGCAATAGGGTACTTGACTATATCGCTAAAATACCTTTCAATATTAAATTAATTATAGTTTGAACCCGAAAATAACAAACATGTATATATTTTTTTCGAAAATAAATCTTTAAATAATTCATAAAAATCATTTTAAAATGGCTTATTTTTCATCGGTACGTCACGTGATCACAAACACGTCGATTTGGCTGACGTCACTAGTATATATAAAGATTTTTTTGGCTTGCAATTAAACTGGATTTAATCTAATTTACGATTAAAATAAGAATTATATAGATAATGGAAGGTTTTACAGAAGCGGATAGTTCAAATTTGCTTAAAGTAGATTCCAAAATGGTGTTTCAAAGTTTGTTTATAGTTACTAGTGACGTCATAGATACCACGTGACAGCCACAAAGTGTTTACGGACATAATGTTTCTTCCTAATTTTAAAATTCAATTTTCTCAATTTTTATGGGGTATTCGAAAAAAAGAAATAATACGGTTCTAATATTTTTGGTATAAGAATATTTTAAGCAAATAAATTTTTTTTCAGTCAAATACCCTATTCATGTAATGACACCCAATCAAAGACTCAAAGTTACCATTCAAAGCCCAATATTTCACAGAAATAAAACTCCAACAACAATACAACAACCATATTTCTTTTTAGTGTCTAGCAAAGCATTTCAGGGCGAGTTTCAATTTCCCAAATGCCCCAACCTCTTCCTCAGACACGTCCCCTTGATCTATTAGGCCGGAATAAAATTCGAGAGTTTCTACTTTTCCGGTGGCATCAGTGAAGGAAATTCCATTTCGGGCAAATGTGCATCCGTCGGGCACTTTGCGAAATAGAAAACGAAATTCTCGGAGAGAATTTAGTGGGTATAAGGTATAAATAAAGATGCACTGGATTCGTTTTGTTGACGTTGGTAAATATTATGAAGTGCCAGTTAACTACAGATGTGAGTGAGGCGTTACAGATCTGATGATGAAATTAAATTAGAATATTGATCATCTACACACTTAAAACAAAAGAGTGAAATCCACTCCTATAGGGGAAGTGCATTTTCGGCACCGGAAAGGAGTGGAGATGTGTAGTAGATGTCTTATGTGTAGTAGATGTTATTCTACTACATATATATTTCTATTATTTTAGGATGTGTTACCGATCTTAGCTACTCAAAAATGCAAGAAATTACAAAATTATTATTTTTTTTTAATTTACAGCATGGAACTTTGACCCATATGCATTAGCTCTTGCCGCTTAATTTTTTTATTCAGAGTTTAATTTTTGAAAAATCAATTTAAATATATAGTTAAACTCAGTTTCCTTGCACAGAAGCCACGACCATGGGCGGAGCTATAAAACGCGCAGAGCAATCGGATTAAGAAGAAATTTCATCCATTTTATCTTGTCTTCATCTGATTGCTCCGCGCGTTTTATAGCTCCACCCGTGGTCGTGGCTTCTGTGCAAGGAAACTATGAGTTTAACTATAGTAGGGTCAATAATCTCACTGTCACCTGCTTAACCCTAAACATACAAGCTTTCTCTGGGGTAAATATCTGCTTCACTTTGAAGTTCAAGGGTTAATAACAAATGGTAAAATTATTATACAACAAATATTCATCAAAGAAAAAAAGAAAAATATTCAGCAATTTATCAGAGTTCATTACACTTCCGTACTATCCTAAACGCAGAATTCTTACAATAACATGAAAAAAATTTAAATTTAAACATTTCTTATTTCGAAAAGACGAAACCTGTATTAGAGATCAACAAACTTCGAAACCCATCGTTTTGTTCCCTCCAAAACAAATATTTCAACTGCCATTATTTCATACTATTTGCCACAAGTTGTTTATTTTTGGTATTCAGGTGAATGGAATTTTTCCAATTTCTTTGAAGAAGATGCATTAAAATCCGATATTGACCCTTCTGGAGCTGGGAATCAAAATAAAAACTTTTTTAGATGTGTGTTGTTTTTTTTGTTTACGATCTCGCTATTAGTTAGAATTGGTTACTTCACGTAATACATAACTTAAATATTTCGAGTGATAAGTTTTCATTTTTGTCTTTAATCAGTAACAACAATGAATTTGTTTTTTTTGTACATACCGTTATCTGTACGCAAAAATAAATTTATTTTAATTTATTGCCTAAAAGAATTAAAGTTCCTCGAGTGATTGTTGGCGAATGGCAATGGTGATTTAATTCTAATGAAAATGGCTTCTTATGCTTTTTAAATGAGCATTAAATTTTGCAGTTTTTTAAATAATTAAAGTACTTCGAATTCGATTTTTTTTTCTGAGATTTTCAATTTCTTATCATTTCGATGCGCTGAATTTTTTGACGTATCACACTTGCATGTAGCATTTGTAGTTTGGGATAAGAAAGTGGGTGACAGACAGACGGACGGACTGAACAATTATAAAACCTTCCACTTTTTACGTTATAAACGTAGTGTGGAAGCTAAAACCAGAAAAGATAATGAAAAACTTCTTCGCAGTCTGATCGATATAAAAATATCTTTATCGTTTTTCAGCTCTGGGAGGTGCGCCCCCGTGCGGCGACCGGTGTAAACATTTGTCCTTTTTGTTGAATGATATTAGTGGTTGCGATATGAGATGTAATAGAAGAGCAGTTTGTTGGTAAATTGTTTGTTTGATAAGACTGTTGGATGTAAGATTCCCAACTTCAAAATCATAACTATATGTCTTAAAGTTGAAAAAGAAAGCGGTTAAACTGTTTTGCGTTACGAGCTATTACTATTAATAATGTTGTTTACGATTGAAAATTAAAAGCATTTTATACTCTTGTTCAAAATTAATAATATAAGCGTACCATTTATGGCTTATTTTTCATCGTTCTAGCAGTACCTATATCAGTTTAGATATATATTTTAATGTATAACATAATTTTTTTTAAAAAAATAGTAATTTTTTTAAAAGTTATGCATTTTTAAAAGTTACTATTTTTTTACTTACAAAAAATAATGCGTATTATAAAAATATGTATTATAAAGGTTGACAAGTTATTATTAGTGATCAGATCAGTCAGATATTAGTTATACCTTTATATTTTATAGTTTTATTTGGAATAAAATATTTATATTTCAAAAACACTGAGTTTGTTAAAATTGCTCTTAAAATTTAAGGATTATTATTTTAAGTGTTTCTTTTTTACAACTCAGAAACTCCATTTAGGGTTTAAACTTAAGATATGATTTCCCTCATTTATTGAATAAAATCGTCTTTTTGGAGGTCTTTGAAAAATCGTATTTAAAATAAACTACTTCTATCTAAAATAAACTCATTTTTTACATTTTATTTGACTAAATTTTTTAACTCCTTGTTCACCACAAAGCCCAAAACAAGCTTTACCACCAATCAAACTTTCTCCACCTCAGCATTTTGCTAGGGAGCCCAGTCGGTTAGGCACTCGCCTTGCATGCGGAAGGTCCCAGGTTCGGGTAAGGCATCGCCAAAATAACGGCCGACCTATAAACGGCCGATGAATGTCCGACGAATAATACCCCGTATAGAGGAAGTGCACGCTAAATATGCTCCAAGGTCCCAACGCCGCGTACGATGTCGCTCTTAACGGTTGCGTTGGGTGCCTACTCCGGTGTCGGCTCGTCACCTGACTGTGGTTCTAAATTACGACGCCCGTCGCCAATAGCCCTCGTGTAGCTGTAGTGCGACGATAATTCAAAACCTAACCTAACCTACGCAGCCTTAGTCGCTAACCATTCTCTCAAAAGATAGTACAAAATACCCCCTCGTTTCTTCTTTCAACCTTTTAGCACAAGCAGAGTGATTGAATGGACACGATTCCCGTGACGTAATTGAAGAGCTTAGTGGAAGAACGTGCTAAGTGACATTTCTGAAGAAATTGAGATTTTTGTGTCAATGAACATATTACTAACTTCTTTAACGATAGCAAGTTTCCCCTTTGTCACAAACTTTAAGTTTAGTATATTTTTTACGCTTTACAAGTACCGTTTTCAACATATCTGAGTGCAAGCGAAAAACTTTAAAGCCCATTTTCTCGTTTTCACCTTTTTGTCACTTAGCACGTTCTTCCACTAAGCTCTTCAATTCTCCAAAACCGTGCGTTGACCTTCAAAAAAAAGGGGGGGGGGGAGGAGGTGTATTACCGACTCGGCCTCTCTCTGTATCGACTATTCTTTCTTTTCTTATGGCATGTTTTGTTGCCCGAGCACTTAGGATACAAAAAAATAATAATAAAGTAAAAAGTAAAGGGACAATGGAGTCATGGAAAACTTGGGCTTCTTCGCTACTGGTTTTATATGGGTGAGGTCGCCTAGCTGGGTGTGTGGAAATACCGCGGTCACTTTCAGAGTTTGGTGATATATTAGTTGTTGTTTTTCTTTTGAGTTTTCTTGGAAGGTTTTGAAATAACGTTTCCTGTTGTTGTCGAGAGTGGAATCGAGTTGGCAATGTGGATGAGCTTGTTTTGTCGAGTAATGGAGTTATTATGTTTTAAAGTGAATGTTTTTCGGTAATTTTTTTTTAATCAGGAGATAATTATACAGATACAAATATTGTCGACCAACAACAGGCCAGAGGCCCAGCAAGGTTAATCCAAAATAAATCTAATACATTACCAGTTTCCAATGATTGTCAAGTTTCTTCTTAAAATCTTCTACTCTCTAATTCGAATGCACAACATAATCTGGTAAAGCATTCCACTTATTGACAATTCTATTGTTAAAAAAAAAATTCTTACCTCCCTTCTAAAGCTCGATTTATTCAATTTCCGATCATGTCCTCTGGTCCGGCTAATTAAGGTAAAACCTAAGCCCTCCGTGTCTCCCTGTTTTATGAACTTGAATAACTGTATTAAATCACCCCTAGCTCTCCTGTTTTCCAGGGAATACATGTTTAAAGATCTTAATTTGTTATCATAATCAATACCAGATAGACCCTTAATCATTTTTGTAGCCCTATGCTGAACTTTGAACTGTTGCACAGTTGAACTTGTTACACAGTTGAACTTGTTACACAGTTGAACTTGTTTGTAACGAGCACGAAGGGATGGGGTCCAATATCAGATTCTGCTTAATAATAAATGAGTTGTTGTTGGAAACACTTTGTGTACAGCACATAAAGTCAATTATCTTTTGAAATTTCGTCTTGTAACACCTTAATTAATGATTGTATAGCATTATGAAAATATTTTTCATCCTTTTTTGGAAAGTTCATTTCCCACTTTTCGCGTGCTATATTTGGGCAAGGTCAAACAAAATTAAGTATCAGGCTTTGACAATCAGTGGTTTCGTGATGACAGTGTATGGACACACTTTTGGAAGCGCCACTGAGTGAAGAGGTGTAAATGGTTATCAAAATGGGCGAAGCTTTTTTTGCATTAGTAGTTACGATTTCCCCCACTTTTTTTTACTCGAGTATCGTTCGGTATACGGTAAACAAACGTCCGATCAATTTCGGCTGTAATGCCACAAACAACGCTGAAGTAATTTTAAGACTAGTTTATATACAATGCTAATATATTAGACGTTTCTCCCAAACACGCTCGGGGGCGGAAATTTTGACGTCATAGTTCCGAGTGACGTTGTTCCGAAGATGAAGATAACCTGTCTCGAAACCTGTTCGGAACCACTCGTTCATGGCTGACCACATTTTTATGGTTCCGAATGCGTCCGAACTAGTTTCTCGATCTTCGGCACTCGGAACAGTGACGTCAAAAATTCCGTCTTCGCTCATGTCATGGGAAAGCTTCTCTCTCCTTGTTATTGAAGGCCGTGCTGATACTCGATTCAGTTTGGTCTTGCTTTGGGCTAGGTTCAAATACTAGGCCTAGCTCCAGAAGTTGAAAGCCAGACTATATTATGGACTTGTTTTTGTTCGAATAAGATCGAACAAGATCTACATATATCTTTTGGCGGATGTCCTAGTAATTTTAAACCAAATTCAATTGTTCGATCCAAACTTCAATCGTTCACAAAACTTATCCTACGAGCGATATCGTATATTCAGCGTCAGGACACTGGGCAACAACCACAGTTTTTGACTACAAAATCTGTTTAAAATATGGTTTTGCCGAAGACCGTACTCGATCCTAAATATCTGAATGTCAACCCTTATCGACTGGGTCCACAAGTCTGATTTATTGTAATGTTGAGTGAAATATGAACGCCAATTTGCATGAGCGTATTAATGTCACCATTGACATTCCTACATGAACTCTATTTCTCTGTTTTAATGCCAAATCAGCAATCGCGTTCTATAGTAAGAATTTTATCTTACTTACTATTAAAAACCTACCATTTAAGTTTTTTTTTTGCTGGGGAGCCCAGTCAGGCACTTGCCTCGTATGCGAAATGTCACAGGTTCGGGAACGGGCTAACGATGAATAATACCCCTTTTAGACAAAATGCAAGTTAAAATATGCTCAAAAATCCCGACGCCACGTACGATGTCGCACTTAAAAGTACACTCTTAAAACAAAAGAGTGAAATTCACTCCTATAGGAGAAGTGCATTTTCGGCACCGGAAAGGAGTGAAAATAAACTCAGACTGAGTTAAAACCGCTCATTTTAAGAGTGTAGGACGCAGATTGTTTTCTTTTATTTCTTTTACCCACTCCGAAAAAGAGTGAAATTCACTCCTATAGGAGAAGTGCATTTTCGGCACCGGAAAGGAGTGGAAATTAACTCAGACTGAGTTAAAACCGCTCGTTTTAAGAGTGTAGGACGCAGATTGTTTTCTTTTATTTCTTTTACCCACTCCAAAAAAAAGTGAAATTCACTCCTATAGGAGAAGTGCATTTTCGGCACGGAAAGGAGTGGAAATTAACTCAGACTGAGTTAAAACCGCTCGTTTGTTTTAAGAGTGTAGCGTTGGGTGCCTACTCGGGTGTTGGTTCGTCACTTGAAATTAAGACGCCCCTTCCCAAAAGCCCTCGTGAAGCTCTAGTGCGACGGCAACTCAACACCTCCTTTTTGTAAGATAATTATTTTTAAGAAAACTGGCAAATTGTTTTCAGTAAACTTAATGCACTCTTAAAACACCAAAAGTACTCGTCACTGACCAGGGTTCTAAATTACGAGGCGTTATTGGCTGTGTTAAAGCTCCTAAGGAGGCTAGAAATAGCAGCCGAAACGATTACCTTACCTACCAAAAGTATGCGTGATAAACGCAATATACCACAGCAGTAAATGATAACATGAAATTCCTTTAAAAAAAACAGTTGAAATTCGGTTTGTAATTTAACTTACACCTTTTCTGTCGTAATGACAAGCACAAACCTGGTTATTCCCATACATTACGAAAGAATCTTTATTATTTTCCCCACTCTTCAAAATTAAAATCGGAACCCCCTAAATTCTTATTACTTTCCTAACCGAATTACAAACTCTTGCCCAATTTCTCTGAAGGGAGGAATGCGGAAAGGGGTTTGAATTTACCCCGTAAAATACCCGGGGTAAATGGGACTAATTGGATTCAACCCTCTTTTCTAGTCATAATCTTATGGCATTACTATGGTATAGATCCTTTACTTGGGGTTTGAGGCAGGATTATTTAAGTTTTTCACCGGCCACAGTTATTCGGGTCTTCAAACCGAAGTCTTCTCTCAATGTTAATGCAATAAAAAAAACAAGTAGGTTTGTAACAGAATCTGTCACTTAACCCACTTCCACACAACAGTTGTGTTTAACAGGTAAAAAGGCGCCAAACACAGCATTAATTCTATATAAACATTTTACATGCTAAATTTGGCATGTTTCATTTATTTTATTTCAAAAATTCAATAATTATTACTTATCGTTTGCAAAAATAATTTATATTTCAAAGAATAGATATGTAATAATATTCCTCGCTTTTAAATAGAATGAAAATATTTCATATTAACATACAAAGAATCTCGTAGTGAAATATATTTGACTTCAAACTGATCGATGTCGCAAAAATAAATTTATTTTAATTTATTGTTGAAAAGAATTAAAGTTTCTCGCGATTGTTGCGATGGCAATGGTGATTTAATACTAATAAAAACGGCTTCCTATGCTTTTTAAATAAGCATTAAATTTTGCAGTTTTTTAAATAATTGAAGTACTTCGAATTATTTTCTGAAATTTTCAATGTATTCTAATTTCGATGCGCTGAATTTTTTTGACGTATCACACTTGTCCGTAGCATTTGTAGTTTGGGCTATGAAAGTGGGTGACGGACGGACAGACGACGGACTCAACTATTATAATACCTTCCACTTTTTACGTTATAAACGTAGTGTGGAAGCTAAAATTAATCTAAATTACTCCGGGTGTATTACATATTTTTTACAGACGATTTTTTCTTATATGATGAATATAGCCGACTTAAACGTCAGTACAATCCTACTTTTGACCTCCCACCATAAACCTTTTTATAATAACTCTATAACAGGTCTGTAACAAATTATAATAACCCTTTCAGTTCTGAAATATGTTTTTATGCGAAATAAATATAATTTTTAATTTAACTATTTAAACTTGCTGGTGTCTCTTTTGGTCTGAAATTTATGCATTTGTGTGTGTGAAATGTATGCAGCATTTTTTTTTAAAAACTAGAGAAAAACAGTATTAGTATATTACTTCCAAATTCACCGTGAAATTCAAAATATTATAATAGGCTCAATATTCAGCAAGGCTGAGTAGATTTTGAGGATTGAAGTAGAAAACTATTATTATTCATCTAATAAACAGTTGGGAGTAATTGGTGTTATTTTCTTTCGCATTTGAAATTTTAAGAAATATTGTTGTTTGTTGGGGGGGGGGGGGCGGCTATGATTAGTGTAAAAATTGGGGGGAGAAAGTTGCATTAGCCGATTAAAAGTACCAGAGTAAATGTTTATTTTAGATCGTTTAGTGAATATTTAAATATTTTAGTGGTGTGTATCTGTTTTTTTTCAGCATCGGTCATTATTTAGATATTTTCTCAAGTTCTTTGGCATATTCCGTACACATGCCTTAAAAATCGCCTTTTCCATAAGTTGTGGGGTACGATTATTTTAATTAAATATAAAGGTAGGCTGTGGTATGTGAGTTATAGGTAATTTATTGTATTTTTTTTCCATAATGCTGCGAAAATAGCGTACGTGTAGCTCTAGTGCGACGATATTTCAAATTAAAGCTGCGAAACTAAAATAAGCGTCGAAATATTGCTTAACAAAGAATAATGTTTAACAAAGAAAAGTTTACAATAAAACAATTCTTTTGGCGATATAGCAACAGCGCCAAACATTCTTTTGGATCAATACTAATTTTTCCACTTCTATGTCCAACAAGGGTCACTCTCTCTCTCATTTTTTCATGTAAACTGGTTTCGTTTTTATTGTTAGCCATTTACTTTTAGTTTCTGTTATAAAAACAAGAAGTTCTAAAAGAACTAAAATGTCCTGGCTAACGTAAGTTGATAAAATAGAAATATGCTTTGAGCAGATCATTCCGCGGAAGTAAAGAGTTCCATAACTTGTGAATCCATCCATAAAACGGGCCCAGTCGGTTAGGCACTCGCCTAGCATGCGAAAGGTCCCAGGTTCGGGTCCTGGCATCGCCAAAATAACTGCCGACCTACAAACGGCCCGTGTAAGGGAGTGCACGTTAAATGTCAAGTCCTAACGCTGCGTACGATGTCGCCCTTAACGGTTGCGTTGGGTGCCTATTCAGGTGTCTGCTCGTCACTTGACTGTGGTTCTAAAATACGACGCCCGTCGCCAATAGCCCTCGTGTTGCTCTAGTGCGACGATGATTCAAACCTAACCTAACCATCCACAAAACATGTTTGAAACATTAATTTCGTTTAAAGTTTAAGGGGGACCGGAGCCCTCTATTGAAGCCCATGTTAAAATGGCCTTTTTTATCTACCTTTTTCTCAGAATCTATTTGATACTTTTTAATGAAATGTTTACTAGTTATTAAATGAATGTTTAACTATACTTTACTGGAGGTATTTAAAAAAAATGTTTAGTTTTTAAAATTATAAATTTTTAAGTGAAACTACATATTTTTGACCTAAAAATCATCAATAATATTAAAAAGAAAAAAAGTAAGATAGCTATTCTCAAATCCCTCCAGCGGTTTTTAGAAACAAACTTCTTAAATGCGTAGAAAAATTTCAGGGTGATACTTATAGTATATTCTGAGAAAAAGGTACCCGCACATCGAAAAAGTAATTTTTCAGATGTAAGCGTTTCAACTAAACAATAGTGGTTTCTTACCTATGAAACATAAGGGGATTTTACCTAGTATGCATTTTAAAAAAATGTATACTAAAAATACTTCTAGTACTTGAAACTTTTATTTTAAGATATCGTTGTAAAGCTAAGATTGCATATTAGTTTAATAAACACTAAAAACATTGAAATGTCATTTTTGAAAATTTTTAGGGTCTGGTCCCCCTTAACAGATTTGATTATTTTTTGAGAAATTTTGGTAATTTTATCATATTTTTTTTCCTGACACTTAAATTATTAATGAAATTCTTAGAGGCAAAGCCAGTTTGTAACAGTAACTGCCACCTAAAACTCGCCGAACATGGCATTTAGTTGTAATTTAAACTTTTAAAAGACAAAGTTGGCTAGTCTCATTATTTTTCTTTTGCATTTTCAATTCGCATGCTAAGCGTAACGATGGCTGAATTGAAATGCTGAATGGAAAAACGTGTTAAGCGACATCCTTGAGAAAATTCAGATTTTGGTGTCAAAGAACTAGATTACCCCTTTTCATAAACTTTAAGTTAAGTATATTTTTTTCGTTTGTAAGTGCCGTTTTTTAACTAATCTTACGTTTGTAAGTGCCTTTTTTTAAACAAATCTTACGTTTGTATGTGCCTTTTTTTTAAACAAATCTTACCTTTGTAAGTGCCGTTTTTAACTAATCTTATGTTTGTAAGTGCCGTTTTTAACTAAACTTACGTTTGTAAGTGCCGTTTTTAACTAAACTTACGTTTGTAAGTGCCGTTTTTAACTAATCTTATGTTTGTAAGTGCCGTTTTTAACTAAACTTACGTTTGTAAGTGCCGTTTTTAACTAATCTTACGCTTGTAAGTGTCCGTTTTAACTAATATTACGTTTGTAAGTACCGTTTTTAACTTTTAACTTAAGTGCAAACGAAACACTTTAAATGTCATGTTATCGTTTTCACCTTTATGTCGCTTAGGTTCTTCTCCTAAGCTTTTTAATTGATTGAGCAGTATAATACCAATGTCATTCAGGTAATCGAAGTTCAGTCAAATCGGAGCTCATCTGTATTTTTTCTAAATAACAAATATCAAACACCAGTTCATTCTGTTCTTTACCATCCTCCTTCTGTCTTCCCCAATAACCACGCCTTGTCCGGGAACAATTCAGGACTGTGCCTTATCTACCGATTACGATACGGCGGAAAGAGGACTCTATCGATGATACATCCGATCCAAACCGATTTCCATTCATCAATTTCCCCCACGTTTTCCCCTCCATGAGGAAATATGGTCCGGGTGTAGGGAGAAATATGAATAAAACAAATTGGTTTGTGACTGTTACTGACGATTTTGAAAAATATTTTGTGTTTTAAATTAAATGTAGTGTTATAAAAAAAAATTCTTAAATTTTTGTTGATTTTGTTTAATGAATTAAGAAATTTTTTTCTAAATTTTTTTTGTACCTAGAAGAACGATTTTTTGAATATTAATTTTTACATGATCTGATTTATGTTTTAAAGTGTAACTAAAACAATTCTCTTAAGGATTTTTCACTGTTTTAAGTCTTGTAGGCTGAATAGAATTTAAAATATTTAACAATATTATTCCAAGAATCAAAATTCGAAAAATAAACTTATAGGCTAAACAAAACTAATCATTTTTCTGCTTTAGTCATATTTGTAATAACTAGTAGTTGTTTTTTTGCATAGACTGATTCTAAGAAATACTTCTACCATACTTTAAACATACAAATCAATTTTGGAATAATTGATAAATTTCTAGAAACATACATGTTTTGTTCGGATTTGTAGAATCTTTTCGTAAATTATTTTTAACTTGCCGTACATTCACCTGTAAATGGATATATCTATACATGAAATAAATCTAAATAGTAATTTTTTTTTAATAAAACCTGTTCAACAGAAAATCTCTCAAAACAATAGCTAAGTAATAAACAGTTTTCTATAACTCTTGAAAACAAAACATAATAATCGATGCTTTATTACTTTCATGAAGTGATATTGTTATGAATATTTTAAAACTTATCTTCATTTAAGAGACAGAATTGCGGAACAATAGTAATTGAAATCCTATTTTCAGGAAAAAAGAAATTAAATTAGTCTTACAAAACAGTAAATGGTAAGTTAAAGTTTTTAGAGTTTAATGCCCTTTTTACATTTTAAGATATTTTTCGTTTTTGATCTGTTTCGAAATTTAGTAAGGTCACGCACCTAAAATTTCTTTAAAAAAATATAGCTTTCTCCAATTACGATAGATTTCGTTATTTTATTTCCCTAAAATGTTCGTCATTATATTAAGAGAGAGCGTCAGTCCCTTAGAGCTAATGCATTAGTTTTGAAATCACAACTTTTGCAAAAGAATTGCTTTGCCATGTTATCCCATTTTCACCAGGTATGGGAATCACCATAACATCAATTTAAAACAAAATTGAAAAGAGAATAACTTCCGGTTTTTTAATTTTTTTCTGATAAATTTTTTAAATAGTGTTACCATCTGCTGCATATTTATGGCATTTTAAAACTTCCAAATTATATAATTAAAATAACTAAATAACATTTTCGTTTCAAATTTCTTTCATTTCGATGTTATGTTAATTCCCATACCTGGGAAAAAAGGGCTAACATGGCAAAGCAATACTTCTGCGGAAGTTGCGATTCCAAAACTAATGCTTTATCACTGTGGTACTGACAATCCCTCTTAAATAAAAAAAAAAATTATGGTAGACAGGGAGAACCCAGTCGGTACGACGCTTGCCTTGCACGCGAAAGGTCTCAAGTTCACGCCTGGGCATTGACGAACTAACTGCTTAACCTACAAACGGTCTGTGCAGCTAAAAAGTCTGATGAATACCATGTGTAAGGGAGAGTGCACTTATATTAAGCTCAAAAGTCCTGACGGCGCGTACGCTTTCGTCTTTAAGAGTTACGTTGGGTGCCTACTTAGGTGTCCGCTAGTAACTATACTTTGGTTCTAAATTATTCGACGATATTCAACTCAAGTTGGGGCCCGGACGGCCGACTGGTTTGGACCATTACGCTAGCAGTCTGCGCGCTGTAACGGGTGCGGGTTTGATTCCCGCCTTCGCCCTGGGTGTACTTCCTCTCTCTGTGACAGTAAAAGTTCTTTCTGTGTCTGTCTAACTTGACGAAGGCTTCATAAGCGGGTCTCTGATCAAGCACACAAGCCGGAATACAGTTGCCTATGGAAGCGATTTATTACTTTTAGGCCAAGAGCTATCCATGATATCCAAAACCCTGATAATAGGGTTGATACCATAGATATCATAGTTAAAGTATTAGATTGGCAGATCACGTGACCTCCAATGCCAACGACGGGACGCGCATGGAGGCCAAATAAGGGGGCAAATTGGCCAGTGTTGCAGCCACTTTAAGGAGAAAAATACTACGAAAAAATACCATTTAATTCTAAAATTACCAAAACAATATCGTAAAAATACTAGCTGCATTTTGTAATCTTTTTAGTGACTTTAAATCCTTTTCTAATTTTATTTGTAATTTTAGAATTAAATTGTATTTTTTCGTAGTATCTTTCTCCTTAAAGTGGCAGCAACACTGGCCATTTTGCCCTCTTAAAAAGCCTCAATGCGCGTCCCGTCGTTAGCATTGGAAGTCACGTGATCTGCCAATCTAAGACTTTAACTATGATATCTATGGTTGATACGAAGGTTGTCACACAACCAAAGTTATCACGACTACGTCCACGTTCGTGGAGGTATTATACAATCACTCTAACCAGCGTACTCGAAAGAGATTGACGAGTATGACAGATACTACTCATTATTCTTATTTTACAATTTCACATAACCAAGAGGCATTACTAGCATTAATTAAAATCGTTTCATTTTAAATTTTAGCTTAAAAAAATAACAAAGGCTTCAAAAGATAGCTAAATAAGTAGTTCGTAACATTCACTGGTTCGTATAAAAACCTCACAATCAAATCCGAACCGGATTTAAAATTAAATGAAAGGGTTAAAAAAAATTGAGATAGCTTCTTTCAACCCAATCCAATTAATCGCTTGTGTTCTAAGCATTGTTTCTTACATTTCTATTAATGCTATCGAATTGAAAGGACCTTTAGTTGTAGTATTTTAAAAGGAGGTATTGTTTGATTCTCTAAATCCTTGTTTTAAACTTAAAGAAAATAACATACTGTTGAAGTGTCTTGTTATTTGACCAACAAGAGAAGCTACTTTGTCGAATAGACGAAAATATTAATTCATTTACTTGGCCATGCTAGTTACACTCTTAAAACAAAAGAGTGAAATCCACTCCTATAGGGGAAGTGCATTTTCGGCACCGGAAAGGAGTGGAAATTAACTCAGACTGAGTTAAAACCGCCCGTTTTAAGAGTGTAGGACGTAGATTGTTTTCTTTTACCCACTCCGCAAAAAGAGTGAAATCCACTCCTATAGGGGAAGTGCATTTTCGGCACGAAAAGGAGTGGAAATTAAACTCAGACTGAGTTAAAACCACTCGCTTGTTTTAAGAGTGTAAATATCTAGAACAAAATATGAATTGAAATGGTGAAAAAAAAATTTGATGAAATATATATATTTTTAGTATTCTTTTACTTATTCAAACTGCTTTAGTTTATAAAAAATGGACGATTTTCTCATGCATTTCAGAAGTACTGTTTTGGTTTTTGTGGGGAAGGGGGAGGTGGATACCTACTAAGCGAACATGTGGCTAATTAGTGTGTAAAAAATTGTTACAACCCTACAAACAGTCTAGTCTGTGATTCATGAAAATGACATACATATTTCTTTATAGCGTTATTTCTGTGACTCATCTAACAATCGTCCATAATATTACATTGGAGAGGTTTTTAATGCGTACACACACAATCAAATCTTGAGATTTTTGGTAAAAGAAAGTTGGTTGGTTGAATTAGTGTCTTACTAGAACTGCACATCGACTTTTGACAACGGGATCAATATTTTGAACCATAGTTAGGAAAGGAGGCAACCCCTAAACGAGTATCCAAAGTCATACAATAACGACATCATTAGTTTAACCAGGACTTCGGATAACGGCAAATTTAACGTGCACCAGTTTCATGATAAACTTAAAACGTGTATCAATATTCGTAACATAGTAAAAAAAAATCAGAAGTTATATTAACCTATTAGCGACGACTTTGTGAATACCATTTACTCCTGCATTTCCAAATTAAAAAGATTACTAAGTTTTTTTAAAATTGTACTTCTTGTTGACCTACGTAAATTCTTCAGGACTATGGTCCTCATCAAACTTATATTTCGTGTATTTAGATAAATATAAGCAGAAAGCTAATTTTTGCATGGCAAATTTTCTTGCCAATTGTCTTGAATGGGTTAAAGGGGCTGGGGAGCTCAGTCGGTTAGGCATTCGCCTAGCATGCGGAAGGTCCCAGGTTCGGGTCCGGGCATCGCCAAAATAACTGCCGACCTATAAACGGCCCGTGCAGCCAAAAATGTCCGACGAATAATACCCCGTGTGGCGGGAGTGCACGTTAAATATCCTTCAAAGTCCTAACGCTGCGTACGATGTCGCCCTTAACGGTTGCGTTGGGTGCCTACTCGGGTGTCGGCTCGTCACTTGACTGTGGTTCTAAAATATGACGCCCGTCGCCAATAGCCCTCGTGTAGCTCTAGTGCGACGATATTTCAAACTAAACCAAACCTGCATTTCCAAATTAATACGATTACTTAGTTTTTTTTAATTGTATTTCGTGTTGACCTACGTAAATTCTTCAGGACTATGGTCCGCATCAACCTTATATTTCGTGTATTTAGATAAATATAAGCAGAAAGCTAGTCTTTGCATGGCAAATGTTCTTGCCAATTGTCTTGAATGGGTTAAGCAGCGCACTAACATCAAACATCTGTTTGTTAAAAGAAACCATCTTAAATTACAATAGTAACCCTTTTGGAGAAAATGGTCCGGAACAGTGGCTGAGAAGTCCGAATAAAGAAGTTGAATGATAAAGTAGAAAAAAAAGAGATGAAATAAAAGAAAAAGATGTAATACTCGGGTCGATGAATCGACGTCCGGTTAAACGACGCCGGGCAATGGCAGACGGTTCGACCTCAGTATCAATTATGTAGCTGATTTAATAGATTTTTATTTAGATTTATATCGACTTTATTTTGGATGCAAGTTTTTAGCTTGCCTTCCGGGCATTTTTAATGCGTTTATTAAATTTGACTTGCCTAATTTACAGTAAAAATGTTTCAATTACTAGATGAATTATTATTTAATAAGATAGGTTTAAAAAAGTGTATTCTACACGTTCATCATACGTTTTTTTTTAATATTTCTCATTTCATTATGTGCTTTTGTGTCTAATATAATATACAATAAGGTACATTATGCGTCAAAAAATCCGCTATATTCATCACCATCCATGCATTCTCATTTATTAAAAATTTATAACAAACTTTTAACAGTAAATTTTTTAATAGAAAGCTTATGTTATGGAAGTTGCTCTATTATCTATCTATAATAATAAAAAGTAGGTTTGTAACAGAATCTGTCACTTAACCCG
Organism: Oedothorax gibbosus; assembly: GCA_019343175.1. Lineage (NCBI taxonomy): Eukaryota > Metazoa > Arthropoda > Arachnida > Araneae > Linyphiidae > Oedothorax > Oedothorax gibbosus. Next base: position 346,462 of record JAFNEN010000252.1, read on the forward strand.
CTTCCACACAACAGTTGTGTTTAACAGGTAAAAAGGCGCCAAACACAGCATTAATTCTATATTAAACATTTACATGATAAATTTGGCTAGTTTCATTTATTTCATTTCGAAAATTCAATAATTATTACTTATCGTTTGCAAAAATTAATTTATATTTCAAAGAATAAATATGTCATATTCCTCGCTTTTAAATAGAATTAAAACATTTCATATCAACGTACAAAGAATCTCGTAGTGAAATATATTTGACGTCATTTCAAACTGATCGATGTCGCAAGAATAAATTTATTGTCTAAAAGAATTAAAGTTTCTCGAGCGATTCTTGCGATGGCAATGGTGATTTTATTCTAATAAAAATGGCTTCATATGCTTTTTTAATGAGCATTAAATTTTGCGGGTTTTTAAATAATTAAAGTACTTCGAATTCTTTTCTGTAATTTTCAATGTATTCTAATTTTGATGAGCTGAATTTTTTGGACGTATCACACTTGTCCGTAGCATTTGTAGTTTGGGCTATGAAAGTGGGTGACGGACGGACAGACAGACGGACTGAACGATTATAATACCTTCCACTTTTTACATTATAAACGTAGTGTGTAATCTAAAATGAAGTTTTTTATGTATGTGTGTTTGTCTTTATAGACTCTTAAACTAGACATTTGTTTGACTCGTAACTTGGCACAAATGCGTAGTTCATACTTAGATTATGATTTTTAAACTTTCAGGTTTCAAAATGTTCTATTTTTAGAGAAAATTCGAATTTTCTGAAAAAACTGCACCGCTTTGGCACAAATCCGATCTTTTTTTTACTTTCCTGATGCCATCGGCTGAAAAAATTAAATACAACTTTTAACGAAAACATTTAAAATTTAAAATGTTTATTTTATTCTTTTGCCATTACCTTCAGAAACTAAGTTCATTGTTTGAAAAATAATTAACATGTTTCAAGTGACGTAATTGCGCCAGTCTCCATTCCCGGATTTTATTGTGGGTTTATTTGATGATTTTTTCATTGGGGGGGGGGGGGATTTTTCTGTTGACTGCATGCATGCATATTTAAACAATAAATGTTTAGTTAAGCTATTACTGAACTATGATGGTTAATAAAGGCCATCGCACTAGAGCTGCTTATTAGTGTTTTATGTCTTTATTTTTTCGCCAAATACGTTGCCAAACTCAACAAATTATTAACTAAAACTCGCCAAATGTTACAATTTCTTTTATAAATTTATAAGCTAGTCGGTTGTTCGAAGGTCATTGTGTTAGAGCTGTATAATGGGTGTGTTTGTAGCTATATCTATTTTCTCGCCAAATTATTTCCCAAAACGCGCCAAATGAGCTAAAAGGTTTTATGTATTTATGAGGGAATTGTGATGACATTTATGAGTGATTTTATAGCGTATTTTTCATTTTGGAATTTTAAGGCAATGAAACGGGATTTTATACTTTATAACGAGCGGGAACAATAATAAGTTAATGATCCTATAACAGGTTATATGGTACACATATTTGGAACGATTTGATATTTTTTTAATCCGTGCGAAGAACGGGTATAAATTTTGCTATTTTTAAATAAACCTGTTTGCTATATCAATTTATTTACTTTTTACTTTCAATTACTATATATGAAATAAAAAAAATAAAGTATTCGATCGTAAAGGATCAAAAATCCGAAAATGGAGATTTTGTGTTTTTCTACACGTTTGGGGAGAGGGAACTGATTACTAACGACTAACATTGGACATTGTTACTAACAGTGTTTTTGAACATTGGTCCGCCTGTCTGAAACCACTCTACTCCTCGAACTAAAAGTTATATGAACTTTAAAATTTGGTATACTCAGGTTTGGTACGAGTTCCCCAGTACCTGTCAGACGCCATAATAAGGTTCCGAAAAAGTCGCGCATGCGCAAAGGATAGCTGCCATAGAATTTTTTTAAGTTTTAAAATTATTAAAACTACTTTATAGGGTATACAATTACCCTTACATGTTATTGATTTATTTAGAAGTAATTTAATCATGCAGTGTAAAGGGGGACCAGACCCCCAAAAATTTTCAAAAATTACATTTCCATGTTTTTAATGTTTCTTAAACTATGCAATCTTAGCTTTACAGCGATATCTTAAAATAAAAGTTTCAAATGCTAGAAGTATTTTTAATATATTTTTTAAAAAGTTGTTTATGTAAAATCCCTTACGTTTCAGAAGTAAGAAACCACTATTGTTGACTTTAAACGCTTACATCTCAAAACTTACTTTTCCAATGTGCGTGTACTTTTTCTCAGAATCTACTAAGTATCAACCTGAAATTTTTTATACGTATTTAAGAAGTTAGTTTCTAAAAACCGCTGGAGGGATTTGAGTATAACTATCTTACTTTTTTTCTTTTTAATATTGTTGTTTTTTAGGTCAAAAATATGTAGTTTCACTTAAAAATTTATAATTAAAAAACTAAACCAAACTTTTAAAATGCCTGAAGTAAAGTATAGTTGAACATCCATTTAATAACTAGTAAACATTTTATTTAAAAGTATCGAGTAGATTCTGAGAAAAAGGTACATAAAAAAGGTATTTTTAACATAGGCTTCAATGGAGGGCTCCGGTCCTCCTTAACATTTTTAAAGTAATTAAAAATAAAAATTGTAGATTTACAACATATTCCCCATACACAGTACCTCTAAACTGTCGTGAGGATGCCCAAACTGCAGTATCTAGACTTTGGACCGTTATTGCAAGAATTCAATAACTTTAACTAACAAGAAAGTATACTAAATGTAAGATTATTTCAGGGCAAAAATGTTCTAGTTCATTGCTGTGGTTACTGCAATTTACCTGCCCACGGCAGTAAAGTATCCAATATCCACCTCCGTTTTCCTATTTGACCATCCTAAGAATCAGGTTATAATCTCTACATTTGAACTTTTCACTTCAACTAATCAAAGATCAAACAGATCAAAGATATTCACTCCAGAAATTTCCAGGAATGTAGGCTGCCCGCTCCTGTTTAAATTAGGAGAAAAGATTTTGTCTCCCTCTTCTCCCGAGGAGGGGTTAAAGGTTTCGTGTTCTTTCTTAAACACAGTTGGTAGCTTTTAATGTTATTATGTCAAGAGTTTTAGGTTTTCTGTTGTCTACTTTATGCTTGAAAATTGTAATTTATTCAATAATTTTAATATCCTGTAAGGTACGCTATGCAAAATTAATTATTTTCTATACATATTTTTTTATTTTATGTAAAAATTATTATGCATATTTTCCCATCAATTTTCTCAATAACATTTTAATTTGGGTATGAATAAAAAAATTCAGGCAAACTATAGGGGAGAGTGGGGGCTAATGGGACAAGGGGCCTAAAGCGGGGGAGAATATACCTTTTTACAAATATTTCTACATTTCAGCATTGTAACAGTTAAACTTCACATTTTAACAACCAAAGATCAGCCATTAAAAGTATGTGTTGAAGTGGAGAGAAGAATTGTTGTTTCGGATAATCCAAATTTCGTTAAAAGTACCTTTTTTTTTTCACTTTTAAAATATTAAATAAAAACTTTCTATGAATTAAACTATAGTTTTAGGTAGATGACATATCATAGAATAAGATATTATAAGTCAAATACTGTGGTGAAATACACGTGCTTCTGTGTTGGATCATTTATAAAAAAAAAACTGTGGGGTCTAATGGGACAGAAACTGTGGGGTCAAATGGGACACGAATAAGCCTAGATTTGTATGCTTCTCTTGAAGAATCTATATAAATCTCTAATATCTTATTCAGTCAAGTTGCCAAAAACTTTTTTAAAAATTTAATTTTAAACTTTCTGAACTGTTTTCGTCGTATAATAAGTGAAAGTTCAAGTAACTTAATTGGTGACATTTCCCACCTGCAATTTCATTAATTACATCCGAACAGAGCTTGGTGTCGATAAATAATTTGTTCGTGGTTAAATTTGCTAGAAACCAAGCTATTCTTTATTGCGTTGGATGGATTTCTGAAATAGGAAGTGATTAATTCCGTGTAAGCTATTTGAAGATAAAGACGCAAACTCATTGAAGAGAAGTAATCTTGATGATGTTTTAAACTTTCCCAAGGCCCATAATCGAGAACAAGTTTTAGATGAAACGGTTTTAAGCTTAAACGCATTTAATAAAACTGGTTGAGGCTAATGAAAGAGAAACGGTTGTAAACCGCAGAAAGTATGAGAAATTTCCTTAAAACACTGATTTTTTTGTGGGCAGTGAACGGTTGGCCTAGAGAGCACTACACTGTTAAAAATGTTGTGCTAGGTTTCACCATGATATTGGTTGGTTTCACCATGATATTGGTGGTTCCTAGTAGCAGCAACGGCTGAGTGGTGAAATGTTTCACCTTTTTTTCGGTGTTTGGTTGAACCATTTTTCTGGATTTGGAAACAAAAACCTGAGAAATGGTTCAACCGAATACCAAAAATAGGGTGGAACGTTTCACCATTCAGCCGTTGCAGCTACTAGGAACCAATATCATGGTGAAACCAAGCACCAAATTTTTAACAGTGTATATATTGCCAGAAAAAAAGCATCGGGCAATGAAAGAAAGGGTCTGCCGAAACTACAAGTTGCCACGACTCTTTGTGCGTATTATTACGTGTCAATTTTCTGTTACTCTGGTGCATGTTAAATTCGTTGCAGTCTAATCTAAATCCAGACATCGAACATGTGAATAGGACTGGGGAGCCTAATCGGTAAGGCGCTTGCCCTGCATGCGAAAGACCCCAGGTTCGGGTCCGAGCCCATTGCCAAAACAACTTCCGAGATCTAAACGGTCTGTGCAGCTAAAAGTCCAACGAATAACACCCCGTGTAGAGGAAGTGCACGTTAAACATGCTCCTTTGCCCGACGGCGCGTACGATGTACGATGTCGCCCTTAAAAGTTGATTTGGATGCCTATTCAGGTATCAACTCGCCACTTGACTGTGGCTCTAAATTACGACGCTAGTTGAAAATAGCATCTCTTTTGTGGGAGTTAGTAAAAGTTAATGTTTAGTTACTCTGTTACACGTTAAATCCGTTGTAGTCAGATATCATAGTTAAAGTATTAGATTGGCAGAACACGTGACCTCCAATGCTAACGCCGGGACGCGCATGGAGGCCAAAATAAGAGGGCAAAATGGCCAGTGTTGCCGCCGCTTTAAGGAGAAAAATACTACGAAAAAAATACCATTTAATTCTAAAATTACAAACAAAAATACTAGAAAAGGATGTAAAGTCACTAAAAAGATTCTAAAATGCATCTAGTATTTTTACGATATTTTTTTGTAATTTTAGAAATAAATGGTATTTTTCGTAGTATTTTTCTCTTTAAAGTGGCAGCAACACTGGCCATTTTGCTCTCTTATTTTGGTCTCCATGCGCGTCCCGTCGTTAGCATTGGAGGTCACGTGTTCTGCCAATCTAATACTTTAACTATGATATCTGACTACAACGGATTTAACGTGTAACAGAGTAACTAAACATTAACTTTTACTAACTCTCTCAAAAAGAGATGCTATTTTCAACTAGCGTCGTAATTTAGAGCCACAGTCAAGTGGCGAGTAGATACCTGAATAGGCACCCAAAGCAACTTTTAAGGGCGACATCGTACGCGGCGTCGGACAAAGGAGCATATTTAAAGGAGGACAAAGGAGCAACACTGGCCATTTTGCTCTCTTATTTTGGTCTCCATGCGCGTCCCGTGATTTGGAATTGGAGGTCAAGTGATCTGCCAATCTAATACTTTAACTGATTTCTATGGTTGTAGTCCAATCCAAATTCAACAAGTGAGATATACCAGTCCGTGATAGTTCTTTCGCATCCGAGTTGCGTCGGTCAATATGCGCCCCTGTCATTGTGACTGTGTGGCTCATTATGTGCGGGGCTCGTTATTAACTCCGGCGGAGGAGGAAGATTTCGGGAGAAATCCCGGAAAACGGGAAAACTCATTTAGAGATTGCATCGATTGGGAATCGGGAAAGGGGAATCGCTTTTGCTTTAGGCGTTTGAGTTATTTTTGAAGAGCTTTCTCCACTTTATAGAGTTAGTACTCTGTAGTTCCCATAAATTGTTTCAGTTTTCAGATAATGGCATATGCTTTTCGGTGGCGATGTTTAAAGAAAAACAAGAAAATACATAGACACTGAAGTGGGTTGAAGATTTTTTTTTCTTTTAACGATGCTCGTTTTCTGAACAATATTTTGACCTAAAAATAAAGACAGCTTTACTTATAATGGCATATTTCCTATGTTATTTTCTTTATCGTGTAGAAAAACTTTCGTATTTCAATCCTGTTTCGGTTAGACATATCTTGTAGTACACTTTCAGATGCTTTAAATGATAAGGATTTTTTAATTGAGCAGTTATAACTATGGGAAAGATGTAATGTTTAAATTAAATCGTTTATCGTAAGCGTTAAAAATGGGTTTTGTCCCAAAATTGTTTGGTCTTCAATGTCCTAAGAGGACTTTAATCAAAAAAAAGAAAACAATTTGAAACAATATACCTTTTCAATGGATCGTATTTATAGCATTATATCAGGGATCCCTATTCCCTGTTAACTAGTAGCCCGACATTTTCTTATTTTATGTATACAAACAAGTAGGTTTATAACAGAATCTGTCACTTAACCCGCTTCCACACAACAGTTATGTTTAACAGATAAAAAGGCGCCAAACACAGCATTAATTCTATATTAAACATTTACATGCTAAATTTGGATAGATTCATTTATTTTATTTCGAAAATTCAATAAATATTACTTATCGTTTGCAAAAATTAATTTATATTTCAAAGAATAAATATGTAATATTCCTCGCTTTTAAATAGAATGAAAACATTTCATATCAACATACAAATAATCCGTAGTGAAATATATTTAACGTCATTTCAAACTGATCAATGTCGCAAAATTAAATTTATTTAATTTATTGTCGAAAAGAATTAAAGTTTCTCGAGCGATTGTTGCGAATGGCAATGGTGATTTAATTCTAATAAAAATGGTTTCCTATGCTTCTTAAATGAGCATTAAATTTTGCAGTTTTTTAAATAATTGAAGTACTTCGAATTCGAATTCTTTTTTGAAATTTTCAATGTATTCTAATTTTGATGCGCTGAATTTTTTGACGTATCACACTTGTCCGTAGCATTTGTAGTTCGGGCTATAGAAGTGGGTGACGGACAGACAGATGGACTGAACGATTATAATACCTTCCACTTTTTACATTATAAACGTAGTGTGGAAGCTAAAACACATAGTGGTTATAACAACGTTACCGAAAGCATTTTCACTCATCAGTGATTGGGTTTGTGCACCCACGTGACATGTCGAACCAATCACTGAAGAGTGAAAATACTTACGGTAACGTCTTGGAGGAATACTGGCGAATTTTGGCAAAGGTTCGCATGTCCTGTCCTTCCGTGTATGCTTAGCTTTATGGGGTTAAGGGGGAATGGGCTCGCTGGACCGTGGGTCTCCAAACTCAAGTGCCTCGGTGTTAATCCAATGGGAAAAAACTATTTTCTCTGCCATATTTCTCCGTCTCTATTGAATATTTTTACTAACGGGTTTTTTTTTAATAATAAATGTAGATAACTTACAGGTCTCTATCTTCCCACTTTTTGAAATTGCTTCGAATATTTTGAGTAAAATTATTTATTGAAAATTAACAAAAATAGCCGAACCCATTTCAAAAAGTGAGATTGTCGGGACCTGTAAGCCAGCTACATTTACCACATAAAAAAATCCTTTTGTAAAAATATTCAATAAAGCCGGAAAAATGTGGCAGAGAAAATATTTTTTTCTTCATTGGATTAACACTGATGCACTTTGCTTTGGAGAACCGCGGTCGAGCGCGCCCATTCCCCCTTAAGAAGAAGAGTTAGGGACGAGTAAGATTTTTCGAAAGAGTTCCTTGCAGTAGTATTAGACTCGAAACACAACAACCAAAAGTCCAGCATAGCCTCAGGTATCGACACTTCACTTGACTACGATTCTAAATTACGATGTCAGTCGCGAATAGCCCTTGTGTAGCTCCTGTGCGACGGTTATTCAACTCGCCATGGTCCACTGTCTTGACGCAGGCGGTCACTAGGTGTCGACTTCGTCATTAGACCTCGTATAAAAATTACTAGACTTTGTAAAGCTATCGAACTTATTTAAACTTACCAACCACAAAAAAGAAACAGATTTAAAACAAGTATTCAGTATTTCTTCAAGCTCAGGTATGACTTTTACTCCCTCTCCCCCCTTTTCGTCTCTCTGCACGTGAATTATCTTTCGTTTTCGTCTCCATTACCGATCTTGAAAATTCGAAGGGCTTGGAACTTTAGAACATCGAATGAAATTTGGGGAAATTGTTACAGCCGTGAACCGCTATGCCTGATGCATATTAAATAGGTGGTGCCCTGCGATTTTGAATTGATTGCTCGCATTTCAGACGTGGTAATTTTGAACTTTTCGAGGAATCTCTTAAATTTTGTGGTCAGATTATTATGGATTAAAGTTCGATCGAATGCGGTACACTCTTAAAACAAAAGAGTGAAAATCACTCCTATAGGAGAAGTGCATTTTCGGCACCGGAAGGAGTGAAAATTAACTCAGACTGAGTTAAAACCACTCGTTTGTTTTAAGAGTGTAGTGGTTTCTCAGAGGAATATGTGACTAATTTTTCAAATTGTAGTTCAGGCGACGTAATGGACGATTCTAACGGGGCGGGGTTTGTGGGGTAGAAGACAATGCTTGACGTGGGTGTGAAGTCACCGTAGGCGTGGCCACTCTAGTCATTCATTTCCTGAAAAAATATGGTTCTAAACACTAAGCTTTTTTTTCCAATTTTTTTTTCTTTGGTCTCTTTAAAGGTGGTATTATTTTAGTAAATAAATCTAAAATTGTTTCTTGCTTTTTGAACAATAAGTTATTGTGCTTCAGTTGTTGCTTAATTTGTGTTATAAGAACTCAATTGTTTGGCTGTCACAAAACGCAAAGCTCCAAATGTTTCATTTAATGTCTTAATACATAATGTACTGTTTCATTGTCGGTTTTATAATTAAATTTCTATATTTTATGTGCGATAATTTATTTTTAAAGTTTTGACAGACTGCTTATTTTAAAAAGCAAGCCTTTTCCCACATTAAACCATCGTAAAAGACATATCCTAAATTACTGTACCGTTTTAAATTTATTGGAAATTTAGAGCCCACACATTACAAAACATTAAGAATTCTTATGTGAGGTTGAAAATTAAAAATTAATGTTAAGGTTAAAAATAACCCTTTTGTTTTTGTTTCTAAAATTAAGTCAAAATAAATTTGTTTCAAGATAAAACTTACTCACTGTACCACTACAGCAACTATTAAAATTATTTTGGTTTTAAAACTTATTTCAAATATGACATGTTACCAGCAAGAGGGCAATTCTCAGTGAAAAATATTTTCATATATTAATCATTCCGTCAACAAATTCTCGATGTAATATCTTAAAATTTATCTTTTAAAATAACTATATAAACAAGAGAATCCTCAGACTAAAAAATAATTAACTCGCATGACATTGAAATATAAAAAGCTTAAAAGCTTAAATTTAAAAAAGTTCACTTCGCTTAGTCAGCTAGTCGCTTGGCTTATAAAACGTTTATACGTTAAAATATGTTTCAACTAAACTTCTTTATCAAATGTTAAAGTACAACACGAATTAATAAAAGTCGTCGTGTTAAAATTCACAGCGACTTTACAATTTCTAAAGAGAAAAAAAATCCAAGCACGAAGTTGATTGAATTAAAGACAGTTTTCCTTGATTTAAAAGTGAAATGGCTGATAATCTAATAAGACCTTAAGTGTTTCCATTAGATTTAAAGCGAAGAACATTTTAGCTGTAATGAATAAAAGGGTATATTTTAAAGTGGAATATCACTTTAGTGAATATTCACTTGTTTCGTTTGATAAAAATGTATGAGACTTTAGCCATCTAAGATATTTTTTATTTTTACTCCAAAAAAAAATACAGGGTGTCCGTAAAAGAATGTCCGAGTTTTAATGGTATATTACAGGAGTTTATTTTATACTAAATATAACAAATCATACATGACATTGAAGGAAAACTAACCTAGTTTTTCCTATAAGTGCTCAATGTGTGCGCCTTTAGTAATACGGCACACGTCCAAACGAAAATGTCATTCTTCCCATACTGTCTGCAGCAAGTCCGGAGTAATGGAAGCAACAGCCTGCGCAACTGTGAAAACGATGTAGCGGTACAAGCGCATGCGCTTATATGAAAGTGTTGGATTTATTCTTTATTCGTTACCTTCAACCACATTACAATTACACTTTAACCACAATACTACCGGGTGGCCCAGCGGATAGTGTTTGAAACAAATGAAAAAATAAAAACAAATAAGAAACATGAGAAGAATTTAATGACGTTTATTGAATGGACATATTGGGCAATTAATGATAAAGAGGTTCGAAGTGCCCGCCATCTTTAACAAGGACAGCAGTTAGGCGGTTCTCGAATCCAACCATACTCCATACTCCTTACAAATACCTTCCTCCTTCCACCATCCTCTTTTTGTTTGGCCAATTCTTTTTGTGGGAAACTTTTTTTTAGCTTTTGTGGGAAGTTCCACAAAAAGAATTGGCTAAACAAAAGGAGTATGGAGGAAAGAGGAAGGTATGGGTAAGGAGTATGGAGTATGGTTGGATTCGAGAACCGCCTAACTGCTGTCCTTGTTAAAGATGGCGGGCACTTCGAACCTCTTTATCATTAATTGCCCAATATGTCCATTCAATAAACGTCAGTAAATTCTTCTCATGTCCCTTATTTGTTTTATTTTTTCATTTGTTTCAAACACTACCCGCTGGGCCACCCGGTATTACAATTTGAAACTCGGACATTCTTTTACGGACACCCTGTATATTTCGATCTCGGATGGTCATACATTAAAGAGAAAATGTCTGTAAAAAATCTCTTAACGCTGGAACTTAAGTAGTATTTAAATTTTTAGAACACTAGCAATGCTATGGACCTAGCATTAAGAACCTTGCATTAAATGTGGAGAAATTGTATCCTTTTAATTGTATTCGACATGCAATCTTTTGGCAACAGTATGCACTAGAGGATTAGTTGAAAACGGGTTTATGACTTTGCATTTTGACTTTTGTTTGCAAGACCCGTCGAACTTTGTTTAGCTTTCATGAACGTTTGTTTGAAAAAGGTAAGATATCCATTATACAGGGTGTCCGTAAAAGAATGTCCGAGTTTCAAATTGTGACCTGACATCACGCCGTGTGATTTCTTCTTTTGGGGCTTCGTAAAAGATCGGGTCTACGTTCCACCCCACGATTTACCAACCTTGAAAGGTAGAATTGCACAGGCTGTTGCTTCCATTACTCCGGACTTGCTGCAGACAGTATGGAAAGAATTGTGCATTTTCGTTTGGATGTGTACCATATCACTAAAGGCGCACACATTGAGCACTTATAGGGAAACCTAGGTTAGTTTTCCTTCAATGTCATGTATGATTTGTAATATTTAGTATAAAATAAACTCCTGTAATATACCATTAAAACTCGGACATTCTTTTACGGACACCCTGTAGATTGTCTCCTGACCTGCAGACCACTACAACGTGCTTTGTTCCAAATAGAATTTTATGGACAATTTTTCCCTACCCTTACTGGTAAATCCTACCAGTAAATTTTTGATCTTATTCCACCATAGTTTCACGGCCTACTCAACTTAAAGGCCACAGAATCGCTGCTTTGTGACGTTACGCTCTCCGTCTGGTTCGGATTTTCGGCTGTTCCGAAGAAAAAGTACGATACCTATTTGCTCACGGTCCGACTATACTTTTCAGGTCCCAAACGCATTTTGTTCCTCTCTTTCGGATCAGCCGACAACCCGAACCAGACAGTGTGATGTCACTAGGATGATTCTCTAGAATTATTAGTTGAGTCAGATGTGGCTCTTCTATAAACTACATTGCTCCCTGAGTGCTTCATACAAATGCCACCCGATTCCGATTAGAAGTTCTCATTTTACTGCCAGTTTATAATACAACTTAATGATGAATAGGAGCGCTGAACCGGGGGTCTCCAAAGTAAAGTGCATCACTGTTAATCCAATGGCGAAAAAAATATTTTCTCTGCCACATTTCTCCGGCTGTATTGAATATTTTTACAAGCGGATTTTTTATGTGATAAATGTAGCTGACTTACACTCTTAAAACAAACGAGCGGTTTTAACTCAGTCTGAGTTAATTTCCACTCCTTTCCGTGCCGAAAATGCACTTCTCCTATAGGAGTGAATTTCACTCTTTTTCGGAGTGGGTAAAAGAAATAAAAGAAAACAATCTGCGTCCTACACTCTTAAAACGAGCGGTTTTAACTCAGTCTGAGTTAATTTCCACTCCTTTCCAGTGCCGAAAATGCACTTCTCCTATAGGAGTGAATTTCACTCTTTTGTTTTAAGAGTGTACAGGTCCCGAACTTCCCACTTTTTTAAATTGGTTCGAATATTTTTCTTAATTTTCAATAAATAATTTTACACAAAATATTAGGAGCAATTTCAAAAAGTGGGATTATAGAGACCTGTAAGTGATATCCATTTATCATTTTTTTAAAAAAAAACGTTTGTAAAAATATTCCATACAGCCGGTGAAATGTGGCAGAGAAAATAGTTTTTTCGCCATTGGATTAACACTGAGGCACTTGAGTTTGGAGACCCGCGATCCAGCGTGCCCATTCCCCCTTAAGAAGGACTGTCAGTCCCATAGAGCTAATGCATTAGTTTTGAAATCACAACTTTTGCAAAAGAATCGCTTTGCCATGTTTTCCCATTTTCACCAGGTATGGGAATCATCATAACATCAATTTAAAACAAAATTGAAAAGAAAATGACATCTGGTTATATAATTACTAATTTATAAAGTTTTTAATTAGTGTTGCCATCTGCTGAATATTTTGGGGCATTATAAAACTTCAAAAATATATAATTAAATAACTAGGTAACATTTTCTTTTCAAATTTGTTTCTTTTCGATGCTATGTTGATTTCCATACCTGGGAAAAAGAGCTAACATGGCAAAGCAATACTTCTGCGGAAGTGGTGATTCAAAAACTAATGCATTCGCTCTATCGGAATGACAATCCCTCTTAAATTCTAAACTCCATATATGGTGTATAATTGACATTAAGTAAAAGATTTTCTTAGAGAACAAATTTTGGAAACTAGCACTTAAACTTGATCTATTGAGAATGTCAATTTACCAGTATTTATCTTTAAATTATATTTTTAGCCTACTTTTCTTTTTTTAATTCGAAAGAATTAAAAATGAAAAGTAGGTTTGACATGCGGTCGATGTCCGTCTGTCCGTCTGTCCGTCTGTCTGTCTGTCTGTCCGTCTGTCCGTCTGTCCGTCCGTACCCCTTCCAAAATCGGTTCTAATCATCGGATCTTAAAATTCTTTTTTGTTAAAAGCTATAACCTCAGATACCCAACTTTCATACTTTTGTCCGTCTGTCTGTACGTCCGGACGACATAAATCTACTATTTCTCGGCGAATTTCCCATTGAATTAGCATTGAAATTCAATTTTGAGTTATTTAAATCACTGTAGGTATTGAAATGCGGTGATGTCCAACTGTCTGTCTGTCCATCTGTCTGTCTGTTCGTATGTCTGTCTGTTCGTATGTCTGTCCGTCTGTCTGTCCGCCTGTCTGTCCGTTTGTCTGTCTGTCTGTACCTCCCTTCCAAAATCGGTTCTAATCATCGGATCTTAAAATTCTTTTTTGTTAGAAGCTATGACCTCAGATACCCAACTTTCATACTTTTGTCCGTCTGTCTGTATGTCCGGACGGACATAAATCTACTATCTGTCGGCGAATTCCTATTGAATAGCATTGAAATTCAATTTTGAGTCATTATAATCACTGTTGCCAATCAACATGGCATGAGAAAACTTTATGTATTTAAACATATTTGAAGCAAAATAATATTTTCATGAATCAGTTTGGAATGACGTCATAAAATGTAGCACAATTTGATTCTTGATTATTCATTAATTATCTAACAAGAAAGCGGCAAGGCATACTTTTGCATGCAATTATGCTAAGTTTAATTTGCATTTCTTATTTTTTTAATGCAGTTTGGAGTTTCATTACTTTTGTTATTAATAAATATTTAATATTCCTCGAACTACAAATAAATCGCGAGCAGACGATAAATAATGTTTAATTGATTTTCGAATAATAATAATTAAAATAGTTGATTTGGGCTTTTAGAAGTTTAAATTATTAGCTGGATGCTGTATTTCGATTTTTTTCTAATATGTATAAATCTAGTGTAGAAACGGCTGTTGATGATATTTACTGTTAGAAACCTAGTTTTTTTTTCCCGATTAGAATTCATAAGTATTTAAGTAACAGGAAAGTAGGCTATTTTAGTTCTTTATGAACTTCTTGTTAATTTTTAAACTCTGTTTATTTAATTTCAATAACAGTACCAGTTAAAGTTTTTTCAACCCAAAGCTGAATATTGTAGTGAATTTGTTCTTATTACTTTCATTTTCAGCAGGTTATTTAAATAAAAGGATTTAGAGGTGAAAACATAGCAATCTTGATGTTAAGAGGCACTTTGATCGAAAGTTTTTTTCTGTGCGATGAATGTTTCGGCCTTAAATCTCGAATTTAAATATATAAACATTGTTCTCTTTTAGTTTACATTTCTTTATCTCTGACCTAGAGAGGTATAAATCTGAAATAGGACGGTTTTCAATTTTGAACAGTTAGTTCTCGTGACTTAACTGCTGTCGGTCATTGCGGACTGCGCCTGTGTTTAAGTGACGAGGCCAACTGGTATTTATGTGGTTCTGTCTGCGCATTGTTATGTCTTGAAACCTCGTCATTTTATTTGTATGTTGTCTTTCACCCTAAGAGATTAAAAAGTTCTGTTGCAGATCCCTGAGAAAACAGATCCCTGAACATATAATCACCGTATCTCTACTGAAGCTCAGAAAAATGAGTGTTATGGTAATTAACAGGTTTTTAATTAATCTGCATATCTGTTAAGAGGGATTGTCGGTCCCATAGAGCTAATGCATTAGTTTTGGGATCACAATTTCCGCAGAAGTATTGCTTTGCCATGTTGAACCCTTTTCCCCAGGTATGGGAATCGATATAACAACGAAATTAAAAAAAAGTTGAAACGAAAATGTTATCTAGTTATTTAATATTTAATTATATATTTTTTAAGTTTTAAAATGCCAAAAATATACAGCAGATGGCGACACTATTTTAAAACTTTATCAATTAATAATTAAGTAACCGGATGTTATTTTCTTTTCAATTTTGTTTTAAATTGATGATATGATGATTCCCATACCTGGTGAAAATGGGATAACATGGCAATGTAATTCTTTTGCAAAAGTTGTGATTTCAAAACTAATGCATTAGCTTTAGGGAACTGACAGTCCTTCTTAATGCCCTCTGAGTGCCACATCATGTTTTGTCGTTGTGTGTGATCATTCCAAAATCTTTTAAGTTTTTGTTCCTTCAAATGCCATTTAATATGCTTTTGTTCTGCACAGAGTATTTAACCCTTTCAGTCCCAGTGATGGCATTTGGCATCATCATGTTTCTAATCATAATTTTAAAAAAATTAATAGGGCTAACATCTATTGGGATTAATAAAAAATATTTTCCAATAGAAAAAAGTTTGAAGAACCAAATGATGTGCTTTTTGATATCCTAAATGGGTATAGACGATCAGAAACAAATTTCTAAAATGATGATGCCAAATTGTCATTGGGTCTCTTACCCAAAAGCCTCTTACCCATTCATGACCCGTTTCTGAATAAAATATTAAAGTTAACATTTTATTAATTAGTTTTTCGTTTTTTCGTATAACATATTTTCAATTTAACTTAATCAATACTATGGTGTTTTTAGCTTCCCTACTACGTTTATAACGTAAAAAGTGGAAGGTATTATAATCGTTCAGTCCGTCCGTCTGTCACCAACTTTCACAGAACGAAGTGGGATACGTTATTTTGAAGCAAAAAATCAGGCTAGGCTACATCCCAAATCTCATTAAAAAAATTTAATTAGAAGTTTATTTAAAATTTAAATAACAAAAAATTTAATCTACATTGAAATAACATGCAAATTCCATTTTCATTCAATATTTTCACTGTTGCCATTTCTTCAAATGTACGAGAAACTTTATTTAAAATAAAAATAAAACTCTTGAAAGAATATTTATTTATGCGATATAATTCAGTTTGGATTGTTGTAATATCACAATAGAGTTCTTTTGATGGTTCATTATATATGTATAATGAAAGACGCATAGAAAATTCTAACTTTACATAAAAATATGCTAAGTTTCGCTTGTATTTTTAAAGCATCAATTTTACTAATTATTTATTTTTTGAACTGTAAATTAATTTAAAAAACGGTAAATAATCAATGAATGTTCGAAAGAAAGTTAATGTAAATGGGAAATTGTGGCGACTAAAAGATATTTATTTTAAAAAATTACGTCATTATTCTTCGAACTTCAAACAAATTTAGCAAACGATAAAGAATAATTATTAAATCTGAGAAAGAATATTACGGGAAATAGTTAATTTTGGCGTTTTTTAAAGTTTGAATTACAACTAGGCTAAAGGCCCTGTTTGGCGAATTTCTTTCTGTGGCGTAAAAATAGTTTGTTTCTTATTGAGCATATTAATGTTGTGTGGAAGCGGTTTAAGTGACAGATTCTGTAACAAACCTACTTGTTTTTGTTGGTCTTATATTTTTTTTATACACAGTAAAAAAAAATCATAATAGAAATGTTATTTTTTCGTCCAAAATTCAAGCTTATTTTTGCATGGCACATATTCTTGTGAATCGTCAATATTGACTTAAGGACACAAAGACCTGTTAAATGTCTGCAACTATTTGGTATTTTTTACGCCACGGAACTGTGCATCTTAAGTGTGAATCACAGTTCGGGAATAATACGAACCCTGTATAAAGATGCTTTTTCCTACCAATATTTCTCTGAATTCAAACAAGCTATTTCGCCTAGCATGCGGAAGGTCCCAGTTTCGGGTCCGGGCATCGCCAAAATAACTGCCGATCTATAAACGGCCCGTGCAGCCAAAAATGTCCGACAAATAATACCCCGTGTGGTGGGAGCGCACGTTAAATATCCTTTAAAGTCCCAACGCTGCGTACGTTGTCGCCCTTAACGGTTGCGTTGGGTGCCTACTCAGGTGTCGGCTCGTCACTTGACTATGGTTCTAAAATACGAAGCCCGTCGCCAATAGCCCTCGTGTAGCTCTAGTGCGACGATAATTCAAACTAAATAAGCTATTTCAATTTGTAGCTGTCCCCCGAGAAACCACTCATATCGCAGCCTCAATCGAGGCCGCAGCAAATCTAATGAAAGTGGTATGGTAATTAAGATGCTTTTCATTATCTGCATATTAGCCGAGTATGGCGGGCGTAGGAGCACACGCTGTGAAACCTTGCGGGGTAGATACATAATAACCTAATAACCCCCGCGTGAATCTTGCGATGTATTCTTAAGCCTGAGGATTAGAGACTTTGACTTTTCAAATACGGGATTAATAATTAAGATAGACTTTGTTGTTGTATGTTTGTGATTGAATTTGAGTTTAGATATGGAATGTTTGATTAATTTAAAATTTGGATTTTTGTTTAGAATGTATCGCATAAGGTGTTGAGCTGTTGACCGTGTAAAGCTGCGTTGTGGGCTGGGGAGCCCAGTCGGTTAGGCATTCGCCTAGCATGCGGAAGGTCCCAGGTTCGGGTCCGGGCATCGCCAAAATAACTGCCGACCTATAAACTTCCCGTCCCGCCAAAAATGTCCGACGAATAATACCCCGTGTAGAGGGAGTGCACGTTAAATATCTTAAGTCCTAACGCTGCGTACGATGTCGCCCTTAACGGTTGCGTTGGGTGCCTACTCAGGTGTCGGCTCGTCACTTGACTGTGGTTCTAAAATATGACGCCCGTCGCCAATAGCCCTCGTGTAGCTCTAGTGCGACGATAATTCAAACTAAACTAAACTAAATTTGACTGTGGTTCGTCACTCACCACCGACATTTTATAAGCGAACTGCGAAAGTGGTGAAAAATATTATCATCTCTTTTTAGTCTTCCTCATATTGAAATTAGGCCAATATTCATACTTCATTCACTCAGGTGAAAAAATAATTCTGAAAGAATAGATAGAAAAAAAAGTCGCATTGTAAGAAAAATCGTTAGAGGTAAAGAAAAACGGAATCGCGAGATTATTTCTTTTTTAAACATAATAACAACATAGAAAACATCTTTTACATCTTACAAACTTTCATAACAGTAGTATTTGTTATTTGAGTTAACATTGATTTTGAGCGCCATCTTGAAGCAGAAATTTAAATATCGCAAAAACTAGAGCTAAGACATTTTTTTAGTGTAATATTCATGTTCATACACGGCCTACTCAACTACTAAGGCCGAAGAAGCTTTCCCAAACAAGCTCGGGGACGGACATTTTGACGTCATAGTTCTTAGTAACGTTGTTCCGAAGATGAAGACAACCTGTCTCGAAACCTGTACGGAACCACTCGTTCACGGCTGACCACAATTTTAGGGTTCCGAATGCGTCCTCCGTGGTTCATAACGCTGAACTTTTTGATAATTTAATACTTTTCTTTCTAAACCCCTAAATATTTGAAAATTTGTTGCCTATTGTTAATATTTTATCAAGTATACATTTTGCTAATTTAAACTGAATTCATTGCTATCATAAATTTAAATTCAATCGAACTTATGAATACAACTCTTCACTATGATTAAATAGTAACAATATCCCTTTTATATTCACAATAGCATTGATTACATTATCTTCAATACAATAAAACACAACGGAATTTTGTTTGAAATCATGTATTTCATTTCATATCATATCTGTTATCTAATACCATCATCATAAAACTTCAAACGACTCTCAAAAATCCCACCCAACTATTACTTTCTACCCTTCAAAAGATATTTTCTTTCGCAAAAACTAAATCTCCCCAACAAAGACACCATTTAAACCTAATCATCGCATCCCACTACAACCATCCTCTTAACAATTCAAATCCCTTTAAAAAAATCTCAACATATATAACTTTCTTAACCCAAAAATTTATTTCCTAGCCCAAAACATAAAGAACAATGATAAATAATAACCCAATCACAGACCATATTAATCCCCAAAACTGTTTCATCCTAAATCAGTCAGGTCGCTACCATGGCAACACCGTGAATTAAACAATGCCAGCTAAAAATAAGACCGTTACGGTTAGGATTAATATACGATTTCGCGGTTATTAATAATGGGAGGCTTATGGGGCAGTTTAACGAAATACAGTTTTGGCCCCCTAGAAGAGCGATGAGTTGATACGGCGAAAACGTGTTAACTATTTTACTCACGCACTACACTGGGAATGATTCTTTATAAGTGAGTTATGTTTTTATGAAAGGAACCGGAATGGTTGTTTTATCGTAATTGAGTTGTTAAAACCGTGTTGCTACTGTTTTCCGGAAATTACAGGATTGTTGTGATTTCGTATTGTATTGTTGAGCATAATATTATAACTTCTTAAAGGATGATTAAGGGTCTATCTGGTACTGATTATGATAACAGATTAAGATCTTTAAACATGTATTCCCTTGAAAATAGGAGAGTTAGGGGTGATTTAATTCAGTTATTCAAGTTCATAAAACAGGGAGACATGGAGGGCTTAGGTTTTACCTTAAATAGCCGGACCAGAGGATAGGATCAGAAATTGAATAAATCGAACTTTAGAAGGGAGGTAAGAAAACATTTTTACAATAGAGTTGTCAATGAGTGGAATGCTTTACCAGATTATGTTGTGTTTTCGAAGAGAGTAGAAGATTTTACGAAGAATCTTGACAGTCATTGGAAACTGGTAAAGTATTAGATTTATTTCAGATTAACCTTGCTGGGTCTCTGGCCTCTTGTTGGTCGACAATTTTTGTATTTGTATTCTAATCAGCATCATGTGAAACTTGAAGCGATCACTCGTAAAGCAATTGGATTTTATTTTTCAGAAATCAATGCAGTAAAGTTACAATGGAGCAAGCATATTTCGTATTGGGTAAATGAAAGTAAAAAAAAGTATATAACCAATAACGACGATTGCTAAGAAAATTTACCAAGCGATAATGGGGATTTCTGCTAATGTTAATCTTAAACAAAATATAAGATAAAGACCCCAGACCTGAAAAATTTATGCACGATAAATTAAGTTATAAGAAAAACGAATTTAAGAACTTAAACTTAATATTTTTATTCGGAAATGGAGGCGTTATGGAATTTACGAAGTTCTCTTTAATTGGTTAAAATTCAAGTACTCTATGACAAAAAGTTTTCTACTGTAACAGATATCACTATATACGTGCTGGGTAAAATCAGCCTAGATGCGACAATGCCGCTTCAAATGTCAAAGAATATTTAATTTATGAATCTTTAAAATTTAATATAGGCATTAATAAATAGATTTTCAAAAGTAAGAACCATTTTAGAAATTTTCGTTTTTGTCCGTTATCGTAAAATACAATTTGAAACACAAAAAAAAATTATTGGAAAAATTTATAAAATCGCAGGCTCTTTAACGTAACCGAATGAGGTTGGTGTCTTTGGTACCTTTCCAATAAACAACCATAATGAGCATCATTTTATATGCTCTCATGGAGTTATATTTTATATGCATTAGATTGGTTGGGTATCCCTTATTTTACAGGTTAAAGTAATGATTTCATTTGATGTGTGAAAGATGAGTTTGGATCGAAATCCATTATTGTAAGTGGTTCTGTGAATTGATATGCATTACGTTACTAAATTTGTTAAAATTGGTGATCAATGCGTGTCGCTAAATATAAAATATGGGTATGAAACACCTCACGACTTTTAATTACCACGCAATAATAGATATTTGATACGCTAGAATTCGGTTAAAGATGTTTATAAGGAGGTTGTAATCGGAATTTCCCACGATCGAGTCCCGATACCGCTGAAGACCCACCGAGTGTATGCGGAGTACGTGCTCGTTAAATCTGTGGGTCCGAAAGTCCTGTGGGTGGTCATGGCGCAGTTTCCCACGGGTACAGGTCCCTGGAGACTATTTCCCTCCCCTTCAGGAACATGTCTAAATTGCGAAGGTGGCGATAGATGGCAGCATCTGTCAGCACGATGCCAAGACGGATTCCTGCCGTGTAGTCTCTACACGGGCATCTCTCCTCAGGAACCGCACACATTTGCCTTAATCCTTTCCAGCTCCGCGGGAAGAGCTTGGGTGTTTCCAAGTGGCATTAGTAACAACAACAAGGAGGTTGTCTATTTTCACAGCAATACTTTAAACATTAAAATGTTCTATGATATCAACTACCAATGCGATTGAAAATCGTATTATGACTTCCAACAAGTTCTAAAAAGAACAATTCGACAAGTACATTGCACTTTTCATTTTCCAGCAATACCTTTGAAACCTAAAGTTTTATGGCATATACCATTTGCGCCTCGAAACCCTTATTATGACGTCCAACAGATAATAGGAACTCGCATATCAAATTTGAAGTCTATAGCCGTTTTAGTGAGCTGTAGATTGATTTCATATCGACAGACAGACGGACCATTGTTCAAAACCCACTTTTTAGCTTCCAAGCTACGTTTATAACGTAAAAAGTGGAAGGCATTATAATCGTTCAGTCCGTCTGTTTGTCTGTCCGTCACCCACTTTCATATCCCAAACTACAAAACTACAAATGCTACGGACAAGTGTGATGCGTCAAAAAATTCAGCGCATCAAAATTAGAATACATTGAAAATTTCAGAAAAGAATTCGAAGCACTTCAATTATTTAAAAAACTGAAAAATTTAATGCTCATTTAAAAAGCATAGGAAACCATGTTTATTAGAATTTAATTACCATTGCCATTTGCAACAATCGCTCGAGAAACTTTAATTCTTTTAAACAATAAATTAAAATTAATTTATTTTTGCGATATGGATCAGTTAGAAATGACGTCAAATATATTTCACTACGAGATTCTTCGTATGTTGATATGACATATTTTTATTCTATTTAAAAGCCAGGAATATTACATATTTATTCTTTAAAATATAGATTAATTTCTGCAAACGATAAGTAATAATTATTGAATTTTCGAAATAAAATTTAAATGAAACTAGCCAAATTTAGCATGTAAATGCTTAATATAGAATTAATGCTGTGTTTGGCGCCTTTTTTACCTGTTAAACACAACTGTGTGGAAGCGGGTGAAGTGACAGATTCTATCACAAACCTACTCCTTTGCTTTGTAAAATTCAAAATTCCAAACTATAGCCAAACTTGGTGGCAACGACCTCCTTTACAATGACAGATAGCTTATAACCTCATAAACTTTCGATCCCTTGAACTTCTCGGTTATAAAGCTAAAAATATACGTTTACATGATAAACCACCAAAACACCTTCTGAAAGAATTTTAAAAACATTGCTCTAAAAGTAATGTTTATTATGTTTATTTAGAATCGCTATTTACCAATTGCTTTTATTAAAGTATTACCAATAGCACCTAAGGTTAAAATTTATTCAATAGACATCATTTTTAATTTTGAATAAAATAATTATATGATATGTATTTTACATGATTTTCTATACTTAATATTCATCCTTGTTTATAACGTTACTCGTTTATAAAGTCATAAACATCAGTCCCTTGAAGGACGCTATAAGCGGGTGATACTGTATTTCATTTATGTTCTGCAGGTCTTTTTTTGTATTTAGAGTACTTTAAAAAGTTTAGGTTATAGGTTACTTATTAACTGCTTGTGTTTATAACATCACTACTACTTTTTTTTTGTCGAATACAATTGAAGGATCTTGATTATAAATATTTCAAGTGAAGCTTGAAATATTTTATTAAAAATATTCTTGCACGGAATGTTTCTCCTGGTATTTCTTTAGAAAATTAAAAGCCTATTTTCTTATTCTCATCGTATGACAGTTTTCATGTATTATCTAAGAATTTTAAAAAGAATTGACAAAAAAAAATATTTTTTAGAATAAAATCTCATTTATGCTTTTTATTTATTAGGTTTTGTTCCGAGGAAAAGTATTTTGCCTCGTAGCAGCTGCCTTTTTAGACAAACATCGATATGCTTTGTGACTACGATTATTGCACACAAATATCTTGAATTTATCGATTTGAAACCAAAGGTAAGTTTTCTCTTTCTTACAAAATCTATGTTTAAAGTTACAATCTATAATAATAAAAGAAAGAGTCTGTTTGTCTGTGGATCGTAAAAGACCTACTTATACTGCCCTCAGAAATTCGAAATTTTTACGATAGATTCCCTTTAATACCAACGTGTGCACCTGAGGCTTAGTTTTTTCATATTTGTTGCATTTTTAGAGAAAATTCGAATTTTCTGAAAAAAAAATACACCACTTTCGCTCAAATTCGGTCATTTTTTCCCTTTCGTGTTGCCATTCGAGAGAAGAAATTAAAATGAACACAAAAATCAATTAAAATTGAAATTGCTTTTATTTTCTTGCCATTACCTTCAGAAACTAAATTAATGATTTGAAAAATAATTGAACGTGCCAATGAGCTAATTTTTTTTTTTAAAAACCCAGAGTGGAGGTTTTGACGTGAAATAACATTGTTGTACAATTATGGTTAAATTTTTTAATTTATGAGGAAAATCGCGCGATGACAGTAAGTTCATATTAAGGAAGATTTTTGTGATATGAGGATGTGCATTTTGTAGTGATGTATTTTTATTTTGGAATTTTAAAGCATAAGTAACGGGATTTTATTCTTTATAATGAACGGGAACAAAGGTAAATTTTATTATCCTATAGCGAATCAAATGGCACAAATACTTGGATCGATTTGATATTCCTTTAGTCCGTGCGAAGAACGGGTTTTTATTTGCTAGTGTTTTAATACGAATAGAAAGAAGATATTTGTGTTAACTTAAGTTATCCGAAAATTATATTAAATTTAGCTACTCTTATGTATTTGCTGAATTTTCGCCTTTAGATATTTGGATGAATTTATTTCATTACCACTACTTTTGTATCCATCAGTTTATTATGGGTTAAATACTTTTCAAGTGATTGCTTCATAAAATCTTTTTGGTTATATGTGTATAATTGTTACATTAGTACATTACACGTTATATCTATTGTAATGCTCTACATTTATATCCTATTGCAAATCTCCATCATTGCATTTCATCATATATCTATTACAATAATGCTCCATACCTCCTTTATTATACTGTTCCATATATTTATAATTACATTGCTTCCCATTATCATATAGCTATACATATCTATTTCTAAATTGTTAAGTATCTCTATGCTATTACATTGTTATATTGATCTTTAACTGACAAATTTACATTTCTCCTTGGTATTCCCGCAATATGTAGCGTCATCGAATCATTCTGTATTGCCCCATACCTATATTACCGAATTGTTCTATATTTCTGTTATTATATTTCTTCATATCTCTATTATAATAACGTTTCACAATTTTATTATTACAATCTCGGCTACATCTTTATTATTATATTGCTCCCTATATCCCCAATTACATTGCTCTACATATCTATTACTGTATTGCTCCATCTATTTATATTGCACTGTTGTATTTATCTTTTCCAAAAAAAAAAATTCCACTGCGCCTTACTATTCCCCCACATAATGTAGCATCATCTTATCTTTAACTCTAATATTACAACCATTCCATAAAAAACACACCAATTGCAACCACCTTACTCATTTCCACACAAAATCCCAAACCAAAATCTACAACTATATACAAATACTAGATCCCTCTTTTAAACATAATACTCTAAACCCAATGGTCCCTTTCAAGAAACAGTTACAAATATCCATTATTGCATTGCTCTTCATCTCTATTATTATATTGCTCCATATCTCTATTTATTACACTGTTCTATTGATCTTTGCTCCATTTTTATAATGTTCCACAAAATCTATAATTACATTGCTCCCCATATCCATTATTACTATGCTCTACATCTCTATAACTGTATTGCTACATATCTCGATTATTATACTATTCTACTTTTAAAAAAACAAAATTCCATTGCTTCCTGATATTCCCACAAAATTTAGCGACATCGTATCATTCTATATTGCTTTATACTATAATACTGTTTATTCCATATCTCTATTATTGCACCGCTCCCTTGATCCTTGCCAAACAAAATTCCATTGCTCCCTGGTATTCCAGCAAAATATATCATCTGATTTTATGTTACAACCATTACAAAACAACTTCAATTACAACCACCTCATTCATTTCCACACCAAATCTCAAGCCAAAAACCCCAAATCTACAACTAAATACCAGATAGATCCCTCTCTAAATACCTGATACCCCAAACCCAATTGTCCCTTTCGAAATGCTGATACACACATATCCATTATTACATTGCTATACATCTCTATTATTGTATTGCTCCATATCTCTTATTACACTATTCTATTGATCTTTTCCAATGATCTTTGAATTCCATTGCTCCCTGTTTTTTCCGCCACATATAGTAATGTAATCATTACCTCTATTATTATAATGCTCCATATCTTTATAATTACATTGCTCCACATATCCATTATTTAATTGTTCGACATCTCCATTATTATATTGCTTCCTATCTCTATCATTACATTATTCTATTGATCTTTGTCAAACAAAATTCCATCGCTCCTCCTCAAAATGTAGCGTCATCTAATCATTAACTCCAATATTACAACCATTTCAGCCTTTTCGATTACAAGAATTCTTTTCATTTATTTCCACACCAAATCCAAAACCCAAAACTCAAAATCTACAACTAAGTACTAGATAGATCCCTCTATAAACATGATGCCCCTAAACCCAATTGTAATTTTCAAAATGCTGCTACACATGCCCATTATGACATTGATATGCATTTATTTTATTGTATTGCTCCATATCTCCATTATTACAATGTTCTATTGATCTTTGCTCCATTCTCATAATGTTCCGCACCTCTATAATTACATTGCTTCTCATATCCATTATTACTATGTTTTACATCTCTATCACTGTATTGCTCCATATCTCGATTATTATACTGTTCTATTGATCTTTAACAAAAAAAAATTCCATGTCTCCCTGGTATTCCCTTAAAATTTAGCATCCTCGTATCAATATATATCTATAATACTGTGTTATTCCATACTTATATTAGTGCACAGTTCTATTGATCCTTGCCAAACAAAATTCCATTGCTCCCTGGCACTTCAACAAAATATATCATCTAATTTCTAATATTACAACCATTCCAAAACAACCTCAATTACAAAAACCTTTTTTCCTTTATTTTAACACAAAATCCCAAACCAAAAACCCAAAATCTACCACTAAATACCAAACAGATCCCTCTCAAAACATGATACCTTAAATCCAATTGTCCCTTTCAAGAAGCTGTTACACATCCATAATTACATTGCTCCATATCTCTACTATTGTATTACTCCATATCTCTATTATTGTAATACTCCATGTCTATTGTATTGCTCCATGTCTACTGCATTGCTCATATCTCTATTATTACACTATTCTATTGATCTTTTCTAATGGTCTTTGAATTCTATTGCTCCTCGCTTTTACCCGCAAAATATAACATCACCTAATCATTAACTCTAATATTACAACCATTGCAAACAACAACCTTAATTCTTTTATTTCCACACCAAATCCAAAAACCCAAAATCTACAACTAAACACCAGACAGATCCCTCTCTAAACATGATACCCTAAACCCAATTGTCCCTTTCAAGAAGTCGTCTTACCCCTAAAGAGAGAAAGTGAGGCCACTGGTTGGTTGCCATGACTACCGGTTGAGGCAACATTATAAAGATTGATAGTTGCCACTCGCTCCCACACTGGTTGAGGGTACGGGGTTGAACACAACGTAACAGGTTCGGAAATTTCACTCTCGAGGGGTGTTGGGGGTTCCTCATTTGGCGATGAACCGCTGTTTTGGCGATATTGATGAATTTATTATTTTTGTTATCTGAATGGAGAAATTTCGTTTTTTTTGTCAAATTAATTTTATTCAAAAAGGAATTAAAAAAATAAAATAATTAATGGTTATAATTATAAATGAATTAATATCAATAAATTAGAAATAATAATAATGTAACTGTATTTAAATATAAACCAGACAACTTTGTGGATATCATTAACTCTCCGATTTTCGAGTAATTACGTTAACTTTAAGTATTATAGATTAGTTTTTCATATAACTTAGTTTGCCTTCAGTAAATTGTTTAGGACTATGGTCTTCGTTTGTAAAATATCTTGTTTATTTCGTCAAACTTTAACAGAAAGCTCATTTTTGCGTGGCAAATGTTCTTGCCGTTAATGGATTAATTGCAGAATGATATTTATAAATAGAATAACCACTATATTTAATAACTAATTTTTAATACCAAAGGGTACATAAATTATAATATTAGACAAATTATAATCATTCTCATTTAGTTTATTATAATAATAAATTATTTACAACTGTACTTGTAAATTCGTCAGTCACAGTTATAGAAGGTTTCATGAATGTTCTAAAGTGTTCACTGCAAAGATAAATTTCCCTGTAAAGTATATATGAAAAAAAATCAATTTTTAAATAACCTTTTTCTTGGTTTACTTGCAGATTTGGATACATAACATTCTTTTTTACTTAAGTTTTCATAGGCTCTGTTTTTCGGGCTTTTCTGATCTTGTTAATTTTATTTTAGTGTCTTTTGAAGATTCTGTGTCCAGGTGTATTTTATTCGATTTTTTTAATTTTTTTAACTGAAAATTTTGCGATATGGAAACAAGTATTTGTAATTAACAATAACCATTAACCATTTGGGTTTTCATAGGTATAATTATCCTTTTATCTGACTTGGAAGTAAAAACGTTTTTCTAATGCTATTTAATGCACTGCATCATAGGTTCTGGGAAACACGTCACGTTAAGCATTGTTCCAGAAACTCTTGTTAAAAACAAATATAAATGGGAGGAAATGGGGAAAATAAATACAAAGAAATAAGTGCAGGTTAATTTAGGGTAATATCTGTTCAAATTACCCAGTTATTTTATAATTGTAAGAAAAAGTTTGTTAAACTTTGTTTTATTAAAGATCTTTATATATATCTGATAAATTTGTCGGACACCTGAAAATGTAACAAATAGTCACAAGTACTATATTTTAATTGCAGTCACCAAAAGTTTTATTTTTCAACTGATTGTAAAATTCTGTGTCACACATAAAACTTTTTTCTTTTAATTTCATTATTAAAACTAATCGAGAGTAATAAAAAAAATCGAAACTTGGCGTGATTTTTCCGAATTTGGCGACATTAAAAATTCCCGAAAATCAGCAACCCTTCCCAAAATCGAGTGGGTGCGTCAAACCACCGAGTGGAGATTGAAAAACTCACCCCCGCATTTGGCCATGCATTTTTCTATATTATTTTTATGATTTTCTAGGGTTGCAATCGAATCACAGATCGTTTTATTGGTGTGGAAAAATTGTAACATATGTAAGACTCACGTAAAAATTGATCAAGCAATTTTATAGTGATACGTAAAATATCAGTAGATAAATGAACTGTTGGCGAAAGTATATTTTACTATCTCCAAAGAGCGCCATAAAAAAAATTTAAAATGCTTAAAATAGTATTTTCTAGAATTAACAGGATCTCAAAATTATCTAGCGCGTTTGTACCTTTATTGATTTTCACAAGTAAAATTTATCACCAACGCACATGATTTATTTATTAAAAAAAAAGTTTTGATATTAAATTTTAAACTGGTCCTCATTATTTGTATCCTATTTAATTTGATTCATATTATGAAGTAGTTCTGATAAACAAACTTAAAAAAAATTTCTTCATTTTTAACGACCCTGCGAACTTCAAATGCTGAAACATTATTTAGCCGTCAGCAGGTTAATATTCAGTATCAAACAAACTACAAATGATTTAAGATAATTTTACATTTATTTTACTATTTAAATGATTCCCTATCTTCCATTATTGTAGTTTCTTTGTTTTTTTTTTCAAAAACGATTTTGAACTCGCTTTATTGATAATCCACCTACAGTCCCTGGACAAATTATTAGACGCAATGTATTTTTTAGTAATGATGAAAACATACCAAAGAATGCCATATCATTAAAAAAGATGTCGATATATGTATTAAGTATAGCATATAGTATTTTCTATTCAATAGCTTCAGTTTAGGAACACAAATGTCCTTCTAAAGGTATTTTGTTCATCATTGATTGATACATGAAATCTTGCAGTGCGTCTAATAATTTGTCCAGGGACTGTAAGTAGTTCAATGTTCGAGATTCCTTGCTATAGCCTGGCTCGAAATTTCGAACTGATGGGAAACGCTGACCCATAAAGATTCCAATTCGAAATCCGATATACAGCACGCTGCTTAACCAACGTTACTAAAGAAACTTAGACAAAGTACTCAGTTACCAAAAGCAACGGAAGCTCTCAAACAAAGATACCACACATATATTTTTTACAAAAATTGGGAGCTATAGTTAAACGCAAAGTTTTCTTGCACGGAATCCACGACCACGGGCGGAACTATAAAACGAGCGAAGCAATCAGATGAAGAGAAAATTTCAGCCGTTTTATTTTGTCTTCCTCGGATTGCTCCGCGCGTTTTTTAGCACCGCCCGTGTTCGTGGCTTCCGTGCAAGGAAACTTTGCGTTTAACTATAAAACTTTACAGTGGATTAATTTTACCGGATTATTAAACTGCTAAAGTCCTCTTGTTATTGTAATTAAATGCAATCTGTTATCAATTATAATGTTATTTGTTATCAATTATTCAGTTTAATTGTTTAATAAAAAAATCTATCCTCGCTGATTAGCCAATCTTCTAAAATCTGAAAATCCATGCATCAATTGAATTTTAAGAATTAATTTTTTGAGTAAAAAAAACCCCGCCCCTTAGTTACAACTATAGGAAACCACCACTACGATGTCTCCGGATAAGAGCGACACGTAATCAGTGCATGAATTGGGCGATTTATTAGATTATGTTTTGTGCACTATACAAGTGCCTTTCAGGTCGAAGATAAACGTTTCACGAGGTTGGTTTTTGCACTTGTTTTTGGATGTGTTAAGTGCTTTTCAATTGAAAGCTGCGACGTGAAAACGTGATGAAGGGTTGTTGAAATTTGAAAATCAAGTTTTTAATGAATGCTTGAAAATGGTTGGTTTTTCTGTGACAAAGGTTTGATGTTGATTGAGTTAGTTTGAAGGGGTTGGTCATGGGAATGAAAAATAGATTGATGTAATTTTTAAGGATTGAAAGAGTTTTCTGCATGTTAAAAAATTGAAATAACGTGAAATGTCCATGGACAGTTCATCGATTAGATAAGAGTCAAAAAGGTATTTTTATAGAAAATGTTAATGGTCGTTCATCTATTTTACTAAATATCATATTTGATCTTACCTATTATAAAAGTATAGCAGGTAAATTTGATCAAAGAAGAGTCAACAAACTTTCGATATATTAAGTCAACTTAAAATATCGATTAAGTCAATCAATTATGAATAAGCTTAAAATATTCACATAAGATATAAATAACACTGCTTGAATCAACATTGCACATAAAAATTTGTAATTCACTAACACAGTTTATTTAAGCTTTTCCCAAAAATGTGTTTTCTGTATGCGAAACTTAATATTATTACTTCAAAAGAAATGGCATATTTTTAATTATTAAAAAAGTATTTAAAAAATCATCAATAATTTCCAAATTGATTCTTTATATTTATTCAATTATTCATCTTACACAATTCTTATAAGAAAGCAGATAAATTTAACAAATCCTTTTTATTTATCAGCTTTTTGTTTTTATAAATCAATTCATCATAAGCATCATCTCTTTATTGGTTTATTAACGGCCCATTTCAACCTAACGGAAAAGTGTTACTCGTTCCCATCGCTTCATAAAATTGAAGAATACACTCACTTCTCTCAAATTGAATTACAACTGATAAAACTTAGTAATGGGAAAGAAAATAACTCTGTAATTTTTAACGCTAGTTAAAAAGAAGCAAATCTTTCTTAGATTTATAAAAAATTCCTTATTTCTCACCTAGTTTCTATATACGTTTTCTCAAAACATTGAAATTTTGTTTAATCGTTATGAAAATGATATTTAATTACCATTGCTTATTATTATTGCAAATTATTTATCTGGTATTAATCCAAAACTTTAAAATCTTAAACGTTATTACAAATATTCTGCCTTTTAACTTCCGCAATCTGATATGTAAAAAAAATTCTTTCAGTTAGTTTAAAACTATGATCACGTTTTATTGCATTAAATGTACTAAAATACATTTTCAAAATTAAATTTCACCTACGTAAGTAGTTTAATTTCACCTACGTAAGTAGTTTAATTTAAAACGCATTTGCTTCTTATAGTTTATCGTACATAATATCAAAATCCACCGCATAGTATATCATCTTTATTCACGCACAAAAAAAGCCTCAGTAAAACTATCAATTTTCTTAACAAAATAAATCCAAACTAAAAACGTATTTATTAATCAATTTCTCCTGATTTATTTACATCATGGTGAATTTTTACCTATTAACTTATTTCTAAGGTCACAAACAAATTATTAATTTCGATTCAAATTACTCCCGGAAAAACACTGCACCACTGAACAACTGTTATCAAAGAAACAATCACCATTCCCCACTAAAGGTAAAATGTTATACGTGCGGATACTAAAAGAAACAAACTCGCCACGCATTGATTTCTGCGCCAAATGAACTCTCCGCCAAAAGTTTCATCTCAAGTTTTAATGACAGTATCCGCTGAATTACGGCAACCCTTATGGGCGATCTGTCTCAAGATATGGCATAGAGGGCAATCGATAGAAATGCCCTATGTTACTGAGGGGATGGTCCTTGCTTGTGTTTGGAGACACTAGAGGGCGCTGTTTTAAAGAAATTTTAGAGGATGGGTTTGAAATTCTAGTTGAGTGTGTTATGTGATTATGGGAAGCGAAATTTCTTGTTTAGATGGTAAATAAAAAATTTGAGAAGTTTAAAAGGAAACATATTTTCTTTAAATGGGATTAATATTGTTGAGTGGTATCATTTGCACAACATTTTTAAAACAATCTTTCATTGTTATCTAAAGCCACAAAGTCTGTTGGTTTGAACCCTGTCTAAGAAATGTATTTTCTAGATGGTTGAAATCGTATTGAATAAAAGCTTTTTTTGTCTATTTAGCCATCGTGCAGAAAAAGAATAAACTGTAGTGTCATTGATATTGTTTGTTAAATGTGTATATTTCTTCTTAAGTAAAAATATTTTTTATTTGTTATTAGGACAAAATTAAAATGTGAAAAAATATCAAAACCTTGAACTACAACTTCCAAGGGTCAAGGTGTATCGTATTTTAAGTAAAAATTAAACTATAAGTAATTTTTCTTAGTTATATTAATATGCGTAAATATTATTTAAATAAAATTAGAAGAAAAATTAACTTATCAAAACATAAACTATATTACAAGTACAAAAAAAAAATCTTTAAAAATTATCCGCTTTTGAAGTAAATACACAATAGGCAGACGTTTTGCCCACTTTGCCCCTGCAAGTTGTTTCCGCTGTATTGAAACTCATAGGAAGGTAAAAGTCGTTCTACAGAACCGCTCGTTGTGCTATTGTACCCGTTTGTATGCTTGTATTTTCCAAGCTTGATTTTCTTTGATACCAATTTTTTGTTTAGCAGAAGAAATATTGAAATACATAAGACGAATTTCTATTTTTCCCATGAGTGTTTAAAAAAAATGTATTTACTATTTCAAAATTATAAATATTAATAAATTGATAATTTTTTTTTTGATAAATAAGTATGCGGTAGGATTATGTGTACTTATACTTTTAATCTAAGTAAAATTTAATTTATTGCGTTAAAACTTTTGTCATTTAAAATCTTTTTACATTCTATAAACATGAAATGAAAAGTTGTGTTATTTCAGAGTTTAACCCAACATAATTGATACAAAAGTATTTAAATCAAATGTAAATTTATTTGCATGATTTATTTAGCTATCGCATCTTCTGAATAACTCAATTTGTTTCGTAAATATTTGAATTGGATATAAGATAATCTATATACATAAAAGGCAACTTCCGTTTGTCTGTTTGTTTGTATACGACACGAGATCTAAAGAACCACACAACAGATCGTCACGAAATTTGGCACAAAAATTCATCTCCGGAACAAACATATGCTTAGAATTTTTCGAATCAGACCATTCCTTCTATCATTTTCGAACGTTTTTATGTTTAGTACTGTATACATTTGCATTGAATTCTTAATTTTTCAGCATTTGTATTGAATTATGGTAGAAATTTGTACTGCTTATATTGTATTTATATCTACAAATTGTCCAAAGAAAAGTTACCTAATTTATTATAAAACTCCCTTCAATTGCGTTAAAATAAATGTTTGAGACCCTTTTAAGATTTAGCTGTTTTTCCATTTTTAATTCTTACTGATTATTTTTTACTTAAATATGTACTCTTTTTAATTTGAGCTTCTTATCAAAGGTATTTTTGAAATTAATATTAATCATTACTATATCCAAGTTGGGTAATTAAATGGAAAATTACTGGGTAATCTTCATATCTTATGTAACTAAAATGAAAGAAAAAAATAGTTAAATTGACTGTTAAATTATTTTTCCACCTCTACCCGTGCAACGTCGGGTATAACAGCTAGTTAAAAATATAACCCCATACCGTTTACTAACCAATAAGTATTTTAAAATGCATCCAATCTTAACCATTAGTCACAATATCTCATCCAAACTTGCTACCAGCATGTAATTTTGGCAATATATATGATAATTAATCTACACATTACAACATTTGAGCTACACTGTAAACCTAATCACAGTGCCGTAAATTCTCATTAAAAGTTATGATGTAAGGCGTAACAAATGTGCTGCGTCTCGAAACTTAATGATTTCGGGTCAAGAGGTTCTAGATTAGTTTAAATCCTTAAATTCGATTACAGTCTGTTGGATTTGAATAGGGATGCTTTGTTTATATCGCGAATTTTGGAATCGCTGAATCAAAGTGATGTATTTTGGTAGGTAGTTTGAGGTTCATTTTGATTGTACAGACTTCGCTCGCTAATCCGAAGGCTATTTTTTGACACACTAACGATACCAGTTTATGAGTTATCCTCTATGTAGAAGGTTCGATTTAAGAGTGAGGTTACTTTTTGGTCGCTAATCCGCAGGCTATTTTTTGAAACACTAACGATACCAGTTTATGAGTATCCTCTATGTAGAAGGTTCGATTTAAAAGTGAGGTTACTTTTACTTTTTGGTCGCTAAACCGCAGGCTATTTTTTGAAACACTAACGATACCAGTTTATGAGTTATCCTCTATGTAGAAGGTTCGATTTAAGAGTGAGGTTACTTTTACTTTTTGGTCGCTAATCCGCAGGCTATTTTTTGAAACACTAACGATACCAGTTTATGAGTTATCCTCTATGTAGAAGGTTCGATTTAAGAGTGAGGTTACTTTTACTTTTTGGTCGCTAATCCGCAGGCTATTTTTTGAAACACTGACGATACCAGTTTATGAGTTATCCTCTATGTAGAAGGTTCGATTTAAGAGTGAGGTTACTTTTACTTTTTGTTCGCTAATCCGCAGGCTATTTTTGAAACACTGACGATACCAGTTTATGAGTTATCCTCTATGTAGAAGGTTCGATTTAAGAGTGAGGTTACTTTTACTTTTTGGTCGCTAATCCGCAGGCTATTTTTTGAAACACTAACGATACCAGTTTATGAGTTATCCTCTATGTAGAAGGTTCGATTTAAGAGTGAGGTTACTTTTACTTTTTGGTCGCTAATCCGCAGGCTATTTTTTGAAACACTGACGATACCAGTTTATGAGTTATCCTCTATGTAGAAGGTTCGATTTAAGAGTGAGGTTACTTTTACTTTTTGGTCGCTAATCCGCAGGCTATTTTTTGAAACACTGACGATACCAGTTTATGAGTTATCCTCTATGTAGAAGGTTCGATTTAAGAGTGAGGTTACTTTTACTTTTTGGTCGCTAATCCGCAGGCTATTTTTTGAAACACTGACGATACCAGTTTATGAGTTATCCTCTATGTAGAAGGTTCGATTTAAGAGTGAGGTTACTTTTACTTTTTGGTCGCTAATCCGCAGGCTATTTTTTGAAACACTGACGATACCAGTTTATGAGTTATCCTCTATGTAGAAGGTTCGATTTAAGAGTGAGGTTACTTTTACTTTTTGGTCGCTAATCCGCAGGCTATTTTTTGAAACACTGACGATACCAGTTTATGAGTTATCCTCTATGTAGAAGGTTCGATTTAAGAGTGAGGTTACTTTTACTTTTTGGTCGCTAATCCGCAGGCTATTTTTTGAAACACTGACGATACCAGTTTATGAGTTATCCTCTATGTAGAAGGTTCGATTTAAGAGTGAGGTTACTTTTACTTTTTGGTCGCTAATCCGCAGGCTATTTTTTGAAACACTGACGATACCAGTTTATGAGTTATCCTCTATGTAGAAGGTTCGATTTAAGAGTGAGGTTACTTTTACTTTTTGGTCGCTAATCCGCAGGCTATTTTTTGAAACACTGACGATACCAGTTTATGAGTTATCCTCTATGTAGAAGGTTCGATTTAAGAGTGAGGTTACTTTTACTTTTTGGTCGCTAATCCGCAGGCTATTTTTTGAAACACTGACGATACCAGTTTATGAGTTATCCTCTATGTAGAAGGTTCGATTTAAGAGTGAGGTTACTTTTACTTTTTGGTCGCTAATCCGCAGGCTATTTTTTGAAACACTAACGATACCAGTTTATGAGTTATCCTCTATGTAGAAGGTTCGATTTAAGAGTGAGGTTACTTTTACTTTTTGGTCGCTAATCCGCAGGCTATTTTTTGAAACACTGACGATACCAGTTTATGAGTTATCCTCTATGTAGAAGGTTCGATTTAAGAGTGAGGTTACTTTTACTTTTTGGTCGCTAATCCGCAGGCTATTTTTTGAAACACTAACGATACCAGTTTATGAGTTATCCTCTATGTAGAAGGTTCGATTTAAGAGTGAGGTTACTTTTACTTTTTGGTCGCTAATCCGCAGGCTATTTTTTGAAACACTGACGATACCAGTTTATGAGTTATCCTCTATGTAGAAGGTTCGATTTAAGAGTGAGGTTACTTTTACTTTTTGGTCGCTAATCCGCAGGCTATTTTTTGAAACACTGACGATACCAGTTTATGAGTTATCCTCTATGTAGAAGGTTCGATTTAAGAGTGAGGTTACTTTTACTTTTTGGTCGCTAATCCGCAGGCTATTTTTTGAAACACTGACGATACCAGTTTATGAGTTATCCTCTATGTAGAAGGTTCGATTTAAGAGTGAGGTTACTTTTACTTTTTGGTCGCTAATCCGCAGGCTATTTTTTGAAACACTGACGATACCAGTTTATGAGTTATCCTCTATGTAGAAGGTTCGATTTAAGAGTGAGGTTACTTTTACTTTTTGGTCGCTAATCCGCAGGCTATTTTTTGAAACACTAACGATACCAGTTTATGAGTTATCCTCTATGTAGAAGGTTCGATTTAAGAGTGAGGTTACTTTTACTTTTTGGTCGCTAATCCGCAGGCTATTTTTTGAAACACTGACGATACCAGTTTATGAGTTATCCTCTATGTAGAAGGTTCGATTTAAGAGTGAGGTTACTTTTACTTTTTGGTCGCTAATCCGCAGGCTATTTTTTGAAACACTGACGATACCAGTTTATGAGTTATCCTCTATGTAGAAGGTTCGATTTAAGAGTGAGGTTACTTTTACTTTTTGGTCGCTAATCCGCAGGCATTTTTTGAAACACTGACGATACCAGTTTATGAGTTATCCTCTATGTAGAAGGTTCGATTTAAGAGTGAGGTTACTTTTTGGTCGCTAATCCGCAGGCTATTTTTTGAAACACTGACGATACCAGTTTATGAGTTATCCTCTATGTAGAAGGTTCGATTTAAGAGTGAGGTTACTTTTACTTTTTGGTCGCTAATCCGCAGGCTATTTTTTGAAACACTGACGATACCAGTTTATGAGTTATCCTCTATGTAGAAGTTCGATTTAAGAGTGAGGTTACTTTTACTTTTTGGTCGCTAATCCGCAGGCTATTTTTTGAAACACTAACGATACCAGTTTATGAGTTATCCTCTATGTAGAAGGTTCGATTTAAGAGTGAGGTTACTATTACTTTTTGGTCGCTAATCCGCAGGCTATTTTTTGAAACACTGACGATACCAGTTTATGAGTTATCCTCTATGTAGAAGGTTCGATTTAAGAGTGAGGTTACTTTTACTTTTTGGTCGCTAATCCGCAGGCTATTTTTTGAAACACTAACGATACCAGTTTATGAGTTATCCTCTATGTAGAAGGTTCGATTTAAGAGTGAGGTTACTTTTACTTTTTGGTCGCTAATCCGCAGGCTATTTTTTGAAACACTGACGATACCAGTTTATGAGTTATCCTCTATGTAGAAGGTTCGATTTAAGAGTGAGGTTACTTTTACTTTTTGGTCGCTAATCCGCAGGCTATTTTTTGAAACACTAACGATACCAGTTTATGAGTTATCCTCTATGTAGAAGGTTCGATTTAAGAGTGAGGTTACTTTTACTTTTTGGTCGCTAATCCGCAGGCTATTTTTGAAACACTGACGATACCAGTTTATGAGTTATCCTCTATGTAGAAGGTTCGATTTAAGAGTGAGGTTACTTTTACTTTTTGGTCGCTAATCCGCAGGCTATTTATTGAAACACTAACGATACCAGTTTATGTGTTATTCTCGATGTAGAAGGTTCGATTTAAGAGTGAGGTTACTTTTACTTTTTGGTTACTGACGCGAAGTTTTTTTTTAGCAATTAATACTAGCCACGATGCCAAAGAACTATGCCAAAGGGTTGTGGCAACTTTGAAACCATAGATATCATAGTTAAAGTATGAGATTGGCAGATCACGTGACCTCCAATGCTAACGACGGGACGCGCATGGAGGCCAAATAACAGGGCAAAATGGCCAGTGTTGCTGCCACTTTAAGGAGAAAAATACTACGAAAAAATACCATTTAATTCTAAAATTACAAAAAAAAAATACTAGAAAAGGATTTAAAGTCACTAAAAAGATTCCAAAATGCAGCTAGTATTTTTACGATATTTTTTGTAATTTTAGAATTAAATGGTATTTTTTCGTAGTATTTTTCTCCTTAAAGTGGCAGCAACACTGGACACTTTGGCCTCCATGCGCGTCCCGTCGTTACCATTGGAGGTCACGTGATCTGCCAATCTCATACTTTAACTATATCTATGTTTGAAGCCGAAGTTATAGTATTTAATAAGAAGGGTTTTTTATGCGGGATGCTTTTGACATTTTTTTTTAAACTTCCAAAAAATTTTGATTTATTATTTATGATATCTATTAAATATTGCAAAGAAAGAAACGTTTAAAATGTGAAATAAACAATTTCAAATTCTATACAAATGAACAAATGAGACTTTGCAAAAACTTTAATTCCATCTATACTTCGATTCTTGCTGTTAATTACATTTTTGTTATTAATTTGCATGCTCTAACACCACGTGGTGAAAAGAAATCATTTCGAAAGTGTAATCTATATACATAAAAGGCAACTTCCGTTTGTTTGTTTGTTTGTTTGTTTGTTTGTATAAGACACGAGATCTAAAGAACCACGCAACAGATCGTCACGAAATTTGGCACAAAAATTCATCTCATCTCCGGAACAAACATAGGCTAAGAATTTTTCGAATCAGAACAATCCTTCTATCGTTTTCGAACGTTTTTATTCGAATTTTCTGAAAAAACTACACAACTTTGGCTCAAATCCGATCTTTTTTTATTTTCCTGATGCCATCGGATGAAAAAATTTAATAAAACTTTTAACGAAAACATTTAAAATTGAAAATGTTTATTTTATTCTGTTGCCATTACCTTCAGAAACTAATTTCATTATTTGAAAAATAATTGACATGTTTCAAGTGACGTAATTACGCCAGTCTCTATTCCCGGATTTTATTGTGGGTTTATTTGATGATTTTTTCATTGATTTTTCTGTTGACTGCATGTATGCATATTTAAGCAATCTATTACTGAACTGTGATGGTTAATAAAGGCCATCGCACTAGAGCTGCATATTAGTGCTTTATGTATTTATTTTTTAGCCAAATACGTTGCCAAACTCGCCAAATTATTAACGAAAACTCGCCAAATGGGCAATTTCTTTTATAAATAATTTATAATCTGGTCGGTTGTTCGAAGGTCATTGTGTTAGAGCTGTATAATGGGTGTGTTTGTAGCTATATCTATTTTCTCGCCAAATTATTTCCCAAAACGCGCCAAATGAGCTAAAAGGTTTTATGTATTTATGAGGGAATTGTGATGACATTTATGAGTGCATTTTATAACGTATTTTTCATTTTGGAATTTTAAGGCAATGAAACGGGATTTTATACTTTATAACGAGCGGGAATAATAACATAAGTTTACGATCCTATAACAGGGTATATGGTACACATATTTGGAACGATTTGATAATTTTTAATCCGTGCGAAGAACGGGTATAAATTTGCTAGCGTTATTATTGTATTTATTTTCATTCAATTATTATTGTATTATTTTCATTCAATTCTTGTACATATCTGCATTGATTTAGTACTGTATACATTTGCATTGAATTCTTAATTTTTCAGCATTTGTATTGAATTATGTTAGAAATTTGTACTGCTTATATTGTATTTATATCTACAAAGTGTCCAAAAAAAGTTACTTAATTTACTATTGAACTCCCTTGAATTGCGTTAAAATAAATGTTTGAGACCCTTGGGGTGTAATAATGGGTGTGTTTATAGCTATATCTATTTTCTCGCCAAATTATTTCCCAAATGAGCTAAAAGGTTTTATATATTTATGAGTGCATTTTTAAAAATAAATGTTTGAGACCATTTAAAGATTTAGATGTTTTTCCATTTTTAATTCTTACTGATTATTTTTTACTTAAATAAGTATTATTTTTAATTTGAGCTTCTTATCAAAGGTATTTTTGAAATTAATATTA
Source organism: Oedothorax gibbosus (assembly GCA_019343175.1). NCBI lineage: Eukaryota > Metazoa > Arthropoda > Arachnida > Araneae > Linyphiidae > Oedothorax > Oedothorax gibbosus. The sequence goes on from JAFNEN010000252.1 coordinate 386,771, forward strand.
ATCATTACTATATCCAAGTTGGGTAATTAAATGGAAAATTACTGGGTAATCTTCATATTTTATATAACTAAAATGAAAGAAAAAAAATAGTTCAATTGACTGTTAAATTATTTTTCCACCTCTACCTGTACAACGTCGGGTATAACAGCTAGTTTTCTATAAATCTACAAACTTAAATTCAACTCAAATGTATTACGACATTTACAACATGTTAAGTTGTTACCAAGAATTAAATACCAATCTAATTTATTATCAATATCAAAATCCATTACTATTTAAAACTTCCTTTAACTTCAGCTCACTATTTTCCTTAAAACTTAAAAGATTTTTTTAAAAGCCGATGGCATTGAAATTGAAAATCCCTTCCCAGGAGAAGCTTAGAGATCTTCCCCATCGACATAAACATAACGGACCGCACACTTAATAAAAAAAGACTTAATGAAGAGGGAACCAGGATAAATTTCTAATTTGGCGAGGAAGGTTTCTACATTAGGCAAGTTATCGCTGTCGTTGTCAAAAACCTAATAGGAAATTATACTTTGAATCTTTTTTTTTGTTGTAGTTTCATCACGCATATGTTTGATTCATATATTCTATTGTTAAAAAAATTTACTTCCATTTGATAAATGAAGGAGTGGAGAATTCAGGATTGTTTAGGATTTCAGGATTTTTTAGAATTTTTTTTAAAAAATTATAGAAAAGTCACGTGACTTTCGAATGTATTTCAATCACCTTTTATGTTTGCCAAAGCTTTAGTTTAGGATTTCTTCCCTTCTTGCTTAAGTTCTTCCCTACAAGAAAGGAGGAAAAATTGAATGAAGTGAAAACTGCAAAGCAAGCAGATATATTTCGAGTGATCCCTACTTGTTACAAATAAGACTAGGTTTCAGTATAAAAGGTTTTTATCGGAAGGGAACATCTAATTGTTGGGAGGCAAAAATGCGGATAATATATAAATAGGGGTTTTGATTCAGCTTTCTGTGGGAAAGATAGGGGGATATTTATAAAGCTTTGTGTTCAGTTAATTGTTCACATTGTTATAAAACTTTCGCACAAAGTTGTAGATTAAGAGTGACTATCAGTCCCATAGAGCTAATGCATTAGTTTTGAAATCACAACTTTTGCAAAAGAATTGCTTAGCTATGTTATCCCATTTTCACGAGGTATGGAAATCATCATAACATCAATTTAAAACAAAATTGAAAAGAAAAAAAACTTTCGGTTATTTAGTTATTAATTGATAAAGTTTTAAAATAGTGTCGCCATCTGCAGTATATTTTTGGCATTTTAAAACTTCTAAAATATATAATTAAATAACGACAACATTTCCGTTTCAAATTTGTTTCATTTCGTAGTTATGTTGATTCCCATACTTGGGGAAAAAGGGCTAACATGGCAAATCAGTACTTCTTCGAAAGTTGTGATTCCAAAACTAATGCATTAGCTCTATGGGACTGACAATCCCTCTTAAGCAAATAGTTTTTGGTTTCTTAGCGATAATTATTGTTTTTAAACTGTTTTGAAAGTTTTATTTGTAGTTTGGTTACGACGTTTGTATTTGTTTCGATTTTCATAAAATTAAACTAATCAACACGATATTTTTTTAAATATTAAAAAAGACAAGAGCTAATGTGAAACTGGCTTGTTTCAGATGACTCTTTCCTGTTTATTTCCAGCTGTGTACTATTATGTAGTTCTTTATACTTGCAACTTGGGTACTGCTAGCGTATTATGGCCGGTCTCGATTTGGCGACTTTCCTTTGGAAGCCAAGTAGCGAAAACGTACTTAAATTAGTAAACATTCCAGTTCTACTCAATAGATGTTTACATCAATCTTGTTGCTATAGCAACCCTGTGTTTACTTTTTCACGAACCCCAAAGTCGCCAAATAGCATTCCGGCCATAATACGCTAGCTGTTTTGCAACTTTTTTTTTATCCCTGCTATTGATAAAACTCTATCGATTTTAATTCGATTAGATTTTTAACTTTGAAAAGCATTACAAAAACGTCAGTGTTGTTAGAAAACTGGTTTAAATGATATCTTGTCTTATGCGGAATTGTGGGACAGCAATTTGACGTCATTTACGAAGATCGAAAAGCTTTATTTTTACTGAAAGGAAAACTCAATTGTGACATTTGTGAAACAGAAAGATACACAGAAAACTCGCTTTACCAAAACAAATGTAATTCCAAAAGGACCAAGAATTAAAATATACTGATTTAACTGTTGCCACTCAAAGCGTGAAACACGCCCATCATTACAAATTTTTTTAAATAATCCAGTCGATTAACTTGTTCATAAAGTCTTGTCCATTCATTTTTTTTTTTTTGGGGGGGGGGGGGACCAGACCCCCAAAAATTTTCAGAAATGACATTTCAATGTTTTTATTGTTTCTTAAAATATGAAAAATCCGCTTTTCAACGATATCTTACATAAAAGTTTCGAGTACTGGAAGTATTTTTAAAAAATTTTAAAACAAACGTTGTTTAGGTAAAACCCAGTCATGTTTTATAGGTAAGAAACCACTATTGTTTACTTTAAACGGTTATATCTCAAAACTTACTTTTTCAATGTTCATGTACCTTTTTCTCAAAATCTACTGTAAGTATCAGCCTGAATTTTTTTATACGTATTTAAGAATGTTTTTAGGTTAAGAATGTTTTAAGATGTTTTTTAAGTAAAAAAAATATATAGTTTCACTTAAAAATTATAATTTGAAGACTAAACTTTCATTAAAAAGTATCAAATAGATTCTGAGAAAAAGGTACATTAAAAAGGTCATTTTAACATGGGCTTCAATGGAGGGCTCCGGTCCCCCTTAACAAGTCACAAAGTCATCAATTTTAGAAAACAAATATATATTTTACCCTTTATATCACATCAATACCTAACATTTTTCTTATCATAATCAATATTCGTATGCCTTCTCCAACCCACCAATGACATATTTCCTTTTATACTATTTGAGGACAGGGCGAGGCATATTTTTTACCCCAATCCGGCAAAACAAATGCGTTTTCCACAACTAAAAATAAGTTCATATCCAAGTATTTCGATTTGCTTGCGTGCACAATCGTTCGTTGACATGGAATTAATCAATACTGGGTGGCAACACTGGCGCTCCAAACCAAGACGATCCATAAGAGCAAACGATATTTCATTTCTTTCGTTTGCCTTCTAGGAATTATTTATTTAGAACGCGGATATGTTGTGGGTTTTTTTTTAAACATTACATCATTTGTTATGGATACCTAGGTATCTGATTTAGACAAGATTTATAAATTGAAGCAACAAATTATGCTTGATTTCATTATCTTGAGAACCCTTTCTGTTTGTTATTGAAAGATGAATATCGGGTTGTAAAATGGTTTAGCTGTGAATGGATTTTAAAGGGATACGGTACCCAAAACATTATTTCTAGAAATAATAACAAACTTGTAAATTATAGTGGTTTTATATAATGTTCACTCTAAATAAACATTTTCTAGCAATAAAAACAAATATTTACAAGTAGTTTTTTTTTTTTTTTTTAAAGTCAAAATATTGAACTTTTTTAAAACGCTACTCCTCTTTCAATTTTGAGAATAACTCCACCAAACTTTTATAGTTTGTTCTTAGAACTATTTGTTCAAGAACTGTGCATGGATTTTAAAATGTGAGCTACAGTTAAAAAGTAACATGCATTTATACTGAAAATCGCAAAAATAATACAAATTATTGAAATCAACATTTAAAAAAAACATACATATTAGACCTTATTCCATGCACAATTTTGTGCACCATTTATATAAAAACACAGTTTAAAAATTTCAAAATTCTAGCTTAATTAGCAAAAAAGCCTTAGGGATTTATTACACACAAGAATTGAAAAACGCGAAACAGAGAAAACAGGTTGAAAGCAGACGAAATACGTATTCAAACTTATAGGAATGACTCTAGAAAATATTTAATGACTTTTTTTTCTACAGAAGATATCATTATGAAACTTTCAGTAAATGTTTAAAAAGATATTGTAAACAATAAGAAGTAAAAACTGAAAAATCGATATTTTGACCAATTTTTTGGGTACCGTATACCCTTAAATAAATTACTTTCAAATCTGTATGAAATTTTTTCCTCGGGTGGAGTTTATAATTTTGATTAGATGAGAGGGTTGAGAAATATAGAAAGGTATGGATAGGTGTACTAGTACTGACTTGCCAGTAATAATCACTCTTTTTCTCTATGTGCAAAGTTATAAAGTTAAGGATCAGTCGGGAGTTGTAGTTAAAAGTTATGAACAATTTTTGTTTTCAAATTTTTAGTTTTTGTTGGTAATTTTTGGGTACATTTAGTCTAACTTGTCATAGTAGGGAAACATGTTTCATATGATTAGAAACAAGTAGGTTTGTAACAGAATCTGTCACTTAACCCGCTTCCACACAACAGTTGTGTTTAACAGGTAAAAAGGCGACAAACACAGCATTTATATTCTACTTTAAACATTTACATGCTAAAATTGGCTAGTTTTATTTATTTCATTTCCAAAATTCAATACTTATTACTTATCGTTTGCAAAAATTAATTTATATTTCAAAGAATAAATATTCATCTCTTTTAAATAGAACAAAAACATTTAATTTCAACATACAAAGAATCTCGTAGTGAAATATATTTGACGTCATTTCAAACGGATCGATGTCGCCAAAATAAATTTATTTTAATTTATGTCGAAAAGAATTAAAGTTTTCTCGAGCAATTGTTGCGAATGGCAATGGTGATTAAATTCTAATAAAAATGGCTTCCTATGCTTTTTAAGTGAGCATTGCAGTTTTTTAAATAATTGAAGTACTTCGAATTCGAATTCTTTTCTGAAATTTTCAATGTATTCTAATTTCGATGGGCTGAATTTTTTGACGTATCACATTTGCCCGTAGCATTTGTAGTTTGGGCTATGAAAGTGGGAGACAGACAGACGGACTGAACGACTATAATACCTTCCACTTTTTACGTTATAAACGTAGTGTGGAAGCTAAAAGGTGAAATAAGGGAGGTATTGTTGGATTTAAATCAATCATAAGATAACTTTATATATACGTAACTCGTCAAATCCTGTTTAAGTAACACTGCGGCGGGTAACTTGGAAACATGCAGGTGAGGCTAATGTTAAACATCCCTCATACATGGATCTATGAGTGCATGCCATACTAACTCTTCACGTTCTGATGCCATGGAAACACATCGGGCAGAAGCGTTAGACCTTTTTTGAAATAGTAGAACGCCGTATAATATTAAAACTATATATTTACAAAAAAACAGCTGGACTGTGGTTCAAATTATGACGCCCGTCGCCAATAGCCTTCGTGTTGCTCTAGTCAAACTCAATGATAAACTTTCCATATGGATAAAATATCAATTCATTTATTTTAAACCGTTAAAAATAATGTATATATGTTTTTAATTTTCATTAAATGACAATTATACGATTACTTATTCTGTCGTTAAAAGTAAAAATATTAAAAACCAAGTCGAATTTAAATTTGAAAAGAATAACAAAGATAAATTACCTAGTTCAAAAATGCATTGCCGCACGTAGAGGCTTAGACTATGCAGTTAGGTTTTACCATAGATATCATAGTTAAAGTATTAGATTGGAGATCACGTGACCTCCAATACTAATGAAAGGACGCGCATGGATGCCAAAATAAGAGGGCAAAATGGCCAGTGTTGCTGCCACTTTAAGGAGAAAAATACTACGAAAAAATATCATTTAATTCTAAAATTACAAAAAAAATACTAAAAAAATTTAAAGTCACTAAAAGATTCCAAAATGCAGCTAGTATTTTTACGTTATTCTTTTGTAATTTTAGAATTAAATGGTATTTTTTCGTAGTATTTTTCTCCTTAAAGTGGCAGCAACACTGGCCATTTTGCCCTCTTATTTTGGCCTCCATGCGCGTCCTTTCGTTAGTATTGGAGGTCACGTGATCTGCCAATCTAATACTTAACTATGATATCTATGGGTTTTACCTACGATTTTTAGATAGAAAAATTCCTCAATACGCGTTAATTGTTTTTAAATTATAATTTTTCTTTGAAGAAAAGTTTTTTTATAGGTAAAAAGCGTAGTTTTTTATGGTAGTTTAGGTGTATGTTTTACTGTTAGGTTTTAAATGTTTTTGTCTTTAATTGCATAATACAATTTAAAATAGACCCTAATTGCATAGAACGCAGTGGAATTATGACGCACATTGACATTACACATTTGCTCCATTCGCTAAATCAGTGAGTTACAACTCCTTCATCCCAAAACAATTGATTATCTACCAATCTGTTGGCGTGGACAAGCACCGCCAACTCCACTTCTCATGTGTCAAAAAGGCAAACTTAATTTCTACAACACATCAGCTTACACCAAGTGATCTTTTCCAATAGGCGTTTTAACGGCTTTCCCACATACGTTGGGGATGGGGAGAACGGTACGTTTCCTCACCTGTTGTTTTAGACGATTATTTTTAAATTTTATTAAGTTATTTTTGGAATTATCATTTCGTTTTATTTCGTGATAGCCATGATTATTATAAGATCAATTTATGGAGATGGAAAAAAAATTATTATTCGAAATCTTGTTCTACTAAAGGTCTTTTATTGTTTTGAATTTTTTCCATTGCTCTTTTTTCGAATTTGTATGTCTTTTTATAATCACTTAATTGTATGTACTTTTTTGCTTAAACTTTTTCCCCACAAAGACAAACGCTGAACACTATCAAACTAGTATTTAATTTTTCTTTCCTTTCTATCTTTTAATTCTTTAGTTATTTAAGCAACTAGTGCCGAAAATAATACTTTATTAAGCGAGTGGCTTTTATTTCACGAGTGAAATAATGACAAGAGCTTAAGAAAGTATTATTTGGCACGTGCTTGCTTACAATATTTTTATAATAACGTGCAAATTTGTGTTCTTACTTTTGTCTTATTTAATTTCCTTTAATAATTTTTGTAGTACTTGTAGTTTCCATGGAGATATTAGAAAATGCACAAGTATGACCAATAGAAATAGTAGTTATGACATATTTCAAGACTACATCATTTAGTTTCCATGGAGATTCATGACATTTGTTTTTCTACAATCAGAACTCTTATTTACTTTACCGCACTAGTGCCGAAAGTACTACTTTCGGCACTGTCTTTGACGTAAGCACGTAAAGTGTCATTTTCGCAACGATTTTTGAATGAATATGATATAAAAAAGTAACTTTTTTGCACGTTGTTATAAAAAAGAATTTTAAAATGAAAATTAGTGTAGTGACATGGTGGAAGATTTTCAACTGACTGCCTCTTTTCAATTTCCGTTCTAACCATTCGATTTCCACACTTATATTTCTGATTCAAAATGTTTTACAACCGAGACCTGTCTTTCATAGATTGAGTCCGTCAATCAGTCTTACCATAAGAATTTTTGAACAAAAAAGTAGCTATTTTAATTATTTGAGAATTTCTACAAACGACACAAAACAACCCAACTAAAACCATCTGTTGTCACAAAATAACCCAAACACACCTTTTTATTCAGAAGGGGGACCGATGGCAAGATATCAAAAGGGGGAGTATGTTTCTGTTTTTTATTTTATTTTGTAATTCGTTCTCTTTACTTTCCAGATCATTAAGCGGGCTGCCTCTTTCTTCAGGCTGTCTGTTTTCTGGAGAAGCCGATTGCTGCGAGGGTTCTTCTCTCCGTTCTTTTCCATCAAAACCACAGCTTTTGATTGGCTCATCCCCGCATTTTGGGGGACCCCCCCCCCCCTTTTTCTGGAGTCTTTGTTCCACCTACTTTGGTTTCGGTTTTGGCTTGTAAGGTGGTTGGGATAGGAGGACATTTTTGGCCATGCTAGAACAGTGTTTCTTAACTTTTAACAGATGGAGTTGGTCTTTTCCTTATCGGAATAAAGAGGAGTCACTCTCGTTGTCCACCAGTGCGTTCGTATGTCAATGGAGATTTTATTAGACACTAGCGCCACCCACAAAAAACTGATTAAACATGCATCATGTATAGCAGTGGTTCCCAACCTTTTCTGGACCATCGCCTCGTATTTTAAGTTGATTAACATCCTTCGCCCCCTTTTAATTTTCATGTTATGTCTAATCATAATTTGAGTTAAAGTGTAACTATAAAACAGTTTTATAACACTTACTACCGTTTATAAAAACAAAGAAGCTTTATCCGGTCACTTTTAAATAAAATAGAAAAAACATAAAACACATATTTTTAAAGAACAAAAGTGAAATAATTAACTAAGATATTGTAACTGGTTTCTAGAAAATTTAAGAGAGTTTAAAGTAAAAATTGGCTGGTTTGGTTATGGTAGGAGAATGGTTTTACTGTACAAAGGTACAACATTATTTATTTTAATTTCCCCCCTTTGAATACTAATCGCCCCCTGATCTCAAGTATTTTTTGCCCCCTTGATAACACAAATCGACCACTTGGGGACGATCGCCCGCAGGTTGGGAACCGCTGATGTATAGTATAGCAATACACGTAGTCTGTTTGTATATATTATAATTATTAGACTTCCTGATCGTCGGGTAGGCGTGTCATCTGATTTTGTAGTCCTATGACCGATTCCCTTCTCACTTCACCCCTCTATAGTTCCACATTTCTAGACGTTTTCCATAGGTGGCGCTTTGTTCACTTCTGCAAATCCGATTTATGACACCTATAACTATTTCCCTACGTACTAGAGCTAGACTCGTGGGTCGAGATCCACCAGTTGAAAAACGCTGTACTAGAGTATCATGTAAAACAGAGAATGGACGAATCGAAAGAGGCGGAGCGTGATGGGAAAGAAGACAATGCTTGACGTAAGTCTGGCGTCACTGTAGGCGTGACCGTTCTAGTTTAGATGAATTTGCTGCCGGATGGTTTGTTTGTGTCGTTTAAGACATCGGTTGACGAAACAGGGACGTCACTGTAGACGTGACCGTTCCAGGTGTCCGTTAAAAAACAAAACTTTATTTTTTTCCTTTAAAATATATGGATTTTTTTAATGAACCGAATTTTGAATTTACGTCGTGCTACATCGATATATATAAAGGAACATTTGAGACAGGCTTCTAAATTATGAATTTGGTCAAGTGGCGAGGCCAACACCTGAGCTGGCACCCAACGAGTGACATCATACGCGGTGTCGGAATATTGAAAAGGTATATTTAACGTTGCGCCAGGGCCCCCCGGTGGCCGAGAGGTGTAAGCGACGAGCCTCTCACCGAGAAGGTTCTTGGTTCTGTCCTTGTCCTAGCCATACTATAGACTTATTAGTGCTGTTGGAAAAAATCCTCTTAAAATCACCGGGTGCCGAGTACACTGCGATATACGTGCTCGTTAAATCTGTGTAGTCGAAAGTCCCGACGGCGTTGGCGTACGATGTCAGTCGAAGTTCCGTTGGGTGCCCGCTCAGGTGTCGACCTCGTCACTTGACCAGGGTTCTGAATTACGAAGGCGTAATTGGCTGTGTTAAAGCTCCTGAAGGAGGCTAGAAATAAGCACCCGGAAACGATTACATTACATTACGCTGCGCCAGCCTCCCCCTACTACATGAAATTATTTCATAGGATTTTATCAATATTAAACCCCTTTTATTTAGTTTGCATTTATGTCACAAAATACACATACAAGATTTTGTTCACTCATTTACTACATTTTCACTACGTAAATCACCAAAACACACACTAACAATTTACACTCTTAAAAAAAAAGAGTGAAATCCACTCCTATAGGGGAAGTGCATTTTCGGCACGGAAAGGAGTGGAAATTAACTCAGACTGAGTTAAAACCGCTCGTTTGTTTTAAGAGTGCAAATGGACCAAAAATGTCTCCCGATCACCCTTCCTTTCCAAACCTTCCCATTTCCCTTTAGAAATTCTCTCCCTCCGCGCATGCGCAGTGACACGGGTGATGGGGAGGCGCAGGATGAAATCACAGGATGAAGAAAACGGGAGTTGGTTTTGGTGGGGGGAGGAAGAGTTGACAGCATCAACTCTTTAAGGGCCGGGGAGCGTTCTTTAACTGAGAAGGTGTTGATTTTGTCTGCTCGATAATGTTGTAGGGTTAAAAGCTTTTGGTGGTGTTCGGCACAGTCTCCGTATTGTATTAGCTAGATCTTTTGGTGAATTTTGTAAACTGGTTTAAAAAACCAATTTAATTTGAAAACATATAATTGAAGAGTTTATAATTTCTAAGGGGCTGGGGATCCCAGTCGGTTTGGCGCTCGCCTAGCTTGCGAAAGGTCCCAGGTTCGGGTCCGGGCATCGCTAAAATATCTGCCGACCTATAAACGGCCCGTGCAGCCAAAAATGTCCGACGAATAATACCCCGTGTATAGGGGGTGCACGTTAAAATACCCTCCAAAGTCCCAACGTTGCGTACGATGTCTCCCTTAACGGTTGCGTTGGATGCCAACTCGGGTGTCGGCTCGTCACTTGGCTGTGGTTCTAAAATACGACACCCGTCGCCAATAGCCCCCGTGTAGCTCTAGCGCGACGATAATTCAAACTAAACTAAACTATAATTTCTAATATTTAACTGCGTTCTTACTTGCACTCGTTTTATTGTTAAGTGTACGGATTCATAAAGCATTCTTCAAGAGGGATTGTCAGTCCCATAGAGCTGATTGCATTAGTTTTGGAATCACAACTTCCGCAGAAGTATTGCTTTGCCATGCTAGCCCTTTTTCCCCATAGGCATTAGGAATCAACATACCATCGAAATGAAACCAATTTGAAACGAAAATGTTATCTAGTTATTTATATATTTTTGAAGTTGCCCCAAAATATACAGCAGATGGCGACACTATTTGAAAACTTTACCAATTAATGATTAAATAACTGGATGCTACTTTCTTTTCAATTTTGTCTTAAATTGATGTTATGATGATTCCCTTACCTGGTGAAAATGGGACAACATGGCAAAACAATACTTCTGCGGAAGTTGTGATTTCAAAACTAATGCATTAGCTCTATGGGACGGACAATCCCTCTTAAGGTACAGGGTATTATATGGGCTAAGGCACCTAAGCTTATGGGCATTTTGTAGCAACCCCAAATCCCTTATGTGATGCAGCGGTAGAAGCCACCCTCAACACCGACTACTACCTCATGTGGCACGGTAGAAGGCAGCACTACTACCATACTCTTTCATTCGAGCTCTATGGGACTGACAGTCCCTCTTAAGGTGCAGGATATTGTGGGGGCTAAGGCACCTAAGCTTATGGGCATTTTGTAGCAACCCCAAATCCCTTATGTGATGCAGCGGTAGAAACCACTCTCAACACTGACGTCGACTGCTACCTCATGTGGCACGGTAGAAGGCAGCACTACTACCATGCTCTTCCGTTCGATTCTAGTACTCTGGTTCTCTCGTTAGAGAGCAACGTGATATAAGGTAGAGCTACCGACCGTAAGCGGATTTCTCTAAGTTGGAAACAGATACCAAGCAGTGGATCCCAGAATTAGCTCGCAACAAGGGATATCAATCCAACACTCTATCAACCCGGCTATACAAGCCGCCTATCCAATATGTAGGAAAATATGGCGAATACAACTTTCAAGTACTGAAACGTTTTTTTTTTTTTTTAATTTTAATCTTTATCCATAGAATTTCTCGTGCGCGCCAAAATTGTTATAATGAATTAGTTAAATGGGAACTCTTTTATAATGAAAGAATTTAAAAAGTCTTAATCTTGAGTATTTTTCTTTCATTTAACCACGTTAATCCCGAAAATTATCTGCTTAGTTTAAAAAAGAAAGTACCTTAAGGAAATAATAAACTTATCTTACCCACCAGGTGTTTAAAATAACCTTAGAGTACCACTGTGTTAAATAATTTTAGTAAACGATACCGATATATATTGCCAATATTTAATACCAATATTTATAAAATAAAATATAAAACTCTTTTGTCCATTGCTGATTTCTGAATTACGGCGTAAAACGATATCTAGGTATCTCTTCAGTTATGCTCCTTTTTGAGTGATTAACCCTTTCAGCCCCAATGACAATTTGGCATCATCATTTTCGACATTTTTTTCTGATCGTCTATAGCCATATATGATATCAAAAAGCACATCATTCGATTCTTCAAACTTTTTTCGATTAGAAAATATTTTTTATTAATCCCAATAGATGTCATCCCTAATATATTATTTTTAATTATGATCAGAAACATTAAGATGCCAAATGGCATCACTGGGACTGAAAGGGTTAAAATACTCGTATAATTCTTAAGTCAGTTCTTGTTACTTATAAATAATTTCATTGCTAGCCTCCCCCCCCCCAAAAAAAAAATATATATCTTGATAATGGCAACAAAAAAAAAACGTTTCAATGTATTTTTTGTTCGAAAATTTTTGAAAGAAATTATCATGAAAAACTGTACTACAAAAATAACATCTTTCTAAACATAAATTGGGGCTGGAGAGCCCAGTCGGTTAGGCGTCCGCCTAGCATGCGAAAGGTCCCAGGTTCGGGTCCGGGCATCGCCAAAATAACTGCCGACCTATAAACGCCCGTGCAACCAAAAATGTCCGACGAATAATACCCCGTGTGGAGGGAGTACACGTTAAATATCCTCCAAAGTCCCTACGCTGCGTACGATGTCGCCCTTAACGGTTGCGTTGGGTGCCTACTCAGGTGTCGGCTCGTCACTTGACTTTGGTTCTAAAATACGACGCCCGTCGCCAATAACCCTCGTGTAGCTCTAGAGCGACGATAATTCAAACTAAACATAAATTGAGGAGGGAAAACTAGGTTCAACTTCTTTCCTCTCAACGTTCTTGTGAATATCTTGAAAAGAACTTATTTCATAGAGGGGGGGGAGGGGGGGACTAAGAATTCAATTTTTATTTTCTCAAAAGGGGGGGGGGTGCGTAAAACATAAAGAACTATTTCTCCATTTTTCCACACCCCAGCTTTTGGCTTCGGATGGGGAGGGATAACAGACCCCTACTGGCGCAACATCAAAGCGTTTAATAGGAAAAATGGAATCAGAATGTGTTATTGATGTTATTTTTCCTGAAGAGATAATATTTGTTTACGTTTTTTTTTTCTCTGGACTTCATCACATGAAAACATTGTCAATACTATCTAAGGTTGGTTTTGATTGTTTGTTGTTTCTATTGATATGTATTTTTTTTAAAGTTAAGATGCATTTTTCGTGTGTATTTATCTCAAATTGATGCCGAACCGTAGCAAATTAAGTATGATAAAACCATCTTCTAAACAAGTGTTTTCGTTTAAAAATAATCTTTAAAGGCAATAAAATCTAAGTTTAGGTTAGTTTGAATTATCGTCGCACTAGAGCTACACGAGGGCTATTGGCGACGGGCTCCGTATTTTAGAACCACAGTCAGGTGACAAGCCGACATCTGAGTAGACATCCAACGCAACCGTTAAGGGCGACATCGTACGCAGCGTTGGGACTTTGGAGCATATTTAACGTGCACTCCCTCTACACGAGGTACAATAAAATCTAAAATTATACAGATTCCTCAACGCAAATTTTCTGGATCCTACGTAATTCAATGATAGTTCATCGAGTAATAGGTAACAAATAATTTAGTACCATTTTTAAAAATAAATAACAAAAGGAAGAGGTATTTTAAATAAATAGGTACATTTTTTTTAAATAACGGAAGAATTATAGCCAGTAATTTCAGCATCAAAACTTGCATTAGTATTTCTGCAATGTTATTATTATCAGTTATAATTGTTTTCTGAACCACAAATATTTTCAAAAAGACAGCAATAGACTGGAGTCCCCCTCAGCACTCTTGGTATGGCGCTGAGAAACCAGGCGAGATTTCTAAATTGCAACTCTGCAGGCAAGACCAAACTGATCTCTCCAGATTCAGGACGGGACACACAAAGAGTTTGAAGTTTGAGGCCGGAACCAAGCTGTTCCCAGACTGCCCCAACTGTCGTGGAAGTGCTCAAGCCAGTCCCGAACACATACTCCATTGCCTCGGTTTGACGTGGAAGGACATCAACGACGACCCACTTTTATTTTTGGACTTTCTCAGGGTCACAAACAGTATGGAACTGGTCTAATTTTGAACCAGGGATATGTAAAAAACAAAAACAAATATTTTCAAGTCAATGAGTCCCTGTTCATTTTCCAAAAACCAGTAGCAAAAACCCAATTAATATTTCTTCGGCATCATCCAAATGTAGATAAAGAGAGGCGGGTTGTGATATAGTTCTTTTATATGGAAATTGAACAAGATTACATAGGTGGAAGTGTGAATAGGGAAAAAAGCATTTCCCTTCTTTCGAATAAAACCGAGGTACTTGTTTTCTTTAGGGTTTTTTTTAGATAAGAAAAATCCATAGTTGTTGTCACATCACTGGTTTTAACAATGGAGATTTTCACTTTCAGTCTGTGTGAATATTTTTAAGAATGTTGCCGCGTCGGTGATTTGGGTCGATTTTTTTTAGTAAAATAGTCGTAAAGGTCTGGTTTTGGCTAAAATTCTTTCGTCTACCGCAAAGGTCTTTTAAATGGTTTAGTAACTTTGACAGTACGACTCTAAATTTTAAAAAATCGTATTAGAGTTATCATAATGAAATATCATCCATGTTGTTTGAGGTTGCTTTTGGATCGTGAGTTGTCTTCATCAAATGAATTCTTTTTTCAAAATTATGAAGTCTTTTTCATCTGTCTTTATCGTAAATAGATACCAAACTGTGGCAAATTAGTATGATATAAACTTCTCTTAAAGGGGTGTAGGGGCTGGGGAGCCCAATCGGTTAGGCGCTCGCCTAGCATGCGAAAGGTCCCAGGTTCGTGTCCGGGCATCGTCAAAATAACTGCCGACCTATAAACGGCCCGTGCAGCAAAAAATGTCCGACGAATAATACCCCGTGTAGAGGGAGTGCACGTTAAAATACGCTCCACAGTCCCAACGCTGCGTACGATGTCGCCCTTAACGGTTGCGTTGGGTGCCTACTCGGGTGTCGGCTCGTCACTTGACTGTGGTTCTAAAATACGATGCCCGTCGCCAATAGCCCTCGTGTAGCTCTAGTGCGACGATAATTCAAACTAAACTAAACTTAAAGGGGTGTGTAAAACTAGACTACTTTCAACTACCCCTCAAACAATCATTTAAAGGTAATTATGTACCAAACAAGGTAATTTCAATACATTTAAAATCTAAAAAGTTCTATTTCAGCAACCCTTTTTCGCATTTACTTTTTTCTCGAAAACCTTATAATGAAGTTCGACAGGTAATAGAAACTCGTGTACCAAATTGAAAGTCCATAGCTCTTTCAGTTCGATCTGTAGAGTGGTTTCAGACACAAAATGACAGACAGACTACTGTCTGACAGAAGGACCGATGTTAAACAACCACTTTTTAAGAATCGGCACCCTCCAAAACGTGGAGATAACACAAAATCTTCCAAGTTCCGACGCTGCGTTTGGCGCGGTATAGCCATTGCTGGCTTTTGGGCCATAAATTTAAACCAACCAACCGACGCCGCGTACGATATCGCCCTTTGAAAATGAGTTGGGTGCCTACTCAGGTGTCGCGACTCGTCACTTTATTGTGGTTTAAAATTATGCCACCGGTCGCCAATAGCCCTCGAGTAGCTCTAGTGCGAAGTTAATTCAACTCAACTCGTTGTTGGCCTAGAGTGTCCTGAACCGGCGATTGAATGCTTTCGAAGCATTTACCAACTCACGAAAACTATTGTGCAGACTTTTGCATACTTATAATGGACAAGTTGCATGAAACGCGAAATTCATAATATATGTGTTTTTCTGGTACATTAGAAGCTGCAGATTCCGAATGTAAGGTTAAATATTCACAAATATGTTTAATTTCAACAAAAAATGCATTTGAAATTTGCCGAAAATGTACGTCACTGAAAACAACTATGACGTCAACTGTTATGTTTTTGGCGATGTTTCGATCTATGCTGTAATACATTTTATAAAATAGTAAACCTTACAATTTCTGCGAAACCTCATTAAAAGAAGAAGACAATATTATTTGTAACCAGTTCATATCAAGGAAGTTAAACAGCTCGTTCCAAGTTTGGTTGTTAGTTAAAATACACACACTAGAGCGCGTATGAGCTATTGCAGAACTATTGACTGTTGGATCTGATCGGAATAGTCGAGTGAAATCGTTCAACGTTTGAAGAAATTAACTGGAATGAACACGACATGTTTCTGTAAAATAGCATTACTTTTTTAAGAGTTTGATAAGGATGAAAGCACTTTTCACAGTTTCAAAATCGATACAGTGAAACGTGAAACGAAATAACATGCCAAGCACAAAAAAAAAAGCCAACCGTGACGTCATCTGTTATGCTACGAGAGGTTTAACAGGAGTGACGTATCGTTAACTTTAAAAATGAATTTCAAAATAAATACATCTTTAAAACCAGAAATACTTGAGTTTTAGAGGTTTCTTAATATGCTTAATCGAATAAATATGTTTGTGGAAAACGCTGTAATTGTCCATTCAAGTCGATTTTGAATGCTTAAAGTTTACATCAAGCAGTGAACCCTTTTACAAAAGCTACGTCTATTAACGTCTGGGGGGGGGGGGCTTGGGAGCCCAGTTGGTTAATGCGTTCGCCTTCCATGCGAAAGGTCCCTGATTCGGGTCTAAGCATCGCCAAAATAACTGCCTTCCTAGAAATGGCCCGTGCAGCCAAAATGTCCGACGAATAATACCCCGTGTAGAGGAAGTGCACGTTAAATATGTTGCGTACTATGTCACATTTAACGGTTGCGTTGGATGGTTACTCAGTGTCGGCCCGTCCCTCGACTGTGGTTCTAAATTACGATACCCGTCACCAATAGCTCTTGTTTAGCTCTAGTGCGACGATAATTCAAACTAACCTAACCAAGTTCCTTTGGTTTATATATACTATAATATATGTTATTATCTAGATAACTGGTATAGTAACGTAGTTATAGTTAATCAGTGCCATGAGGTTGAGTGTGCGCATGCGGCGTTGTACGTATTGAGTGACTTTAGATTGGCAGATCACGTGACCTCCAATGCTAACGACGCACGGGACGCGCATGGAGACCAGAATAAGAGGGAAAATGGGCC
Source organism: Oedothorax gibbosus (assembly GCA_019343175.1). Classification (NCBI taxonomy): domain Eukaryota; kingdom Metazoa; phylum Arthropoda; class Arachnida; order Araneae; family Linyphiidae; genus Oedothorax; species Oedothorax gibbosus. The sequence continues at coordinate 403,875 of JAFNEN010000252.1, forward strand.
AAAAAAATACCGTTTAATTCTAAAACTACAAAAAAATACCATAAAAATACTAAAAAAGTGTTTCACGTTTTTTTAATGTCACTAAAAAGATTTCAAAATGCAGCTAGTATTTTTATGGTATTTTTTTTGTAATTTTAGAATTAAACGGTATTTTTTCGTAGTATTTTTCTCATTAATGTGGTGGCAACACTGGCCCATTTTCCCTCTTATTCTGGTCTCCATGCGCGTCCCGTGCGTCGTTAGCATTGGAGGGCACGTGATCTGTCAATCTAATACTTTAACTATGATATCTATGGTTTACACTAAGCAGTGAACCCTTTTACAAAAAACTATCTCCATTAACTCCTCTCCGCGCAATATGCGGATTATCCCTCGCCAAATCTTCGGTTTGTCCACCTTGGCGACAAATCAATACGGCCAAGAAGAGAGCCGGCTCAACATGAAAGTTTCATTCTCATTTTTACCCGTTAAGTCAAGAATAAGGCTCGCTTTTTTTCTATAGGGGGATATAATAATGAAAAAGGAATGGAAGAAGCGGTGAAGGGATGGGAGGTTTGTGGGTTTTTGGAAGAACTGTTTGTTTTATAGTTTTTTTATTGTTAAGGTAATTTGTTTATCTTTACTTTGCTAAAATAAGGTGGTACTGTTCAGGTACTATAAAGTTTAGGTTTCCTTAAATAACGATCGTCCTCGAACGTCACACTCACAATCGTCACACTCACAATACGTCACACACATTACGCCACTCACATTACGTCCCACTCACATTACGTCACACTCACATTACGTCACACTCACATTACGTCACACTCGCATTACGTCACACTCACATTACGTCACACTCGCATTACGTCACACTCACATTACGTCACAGAAATATTAACGTATAGCGATAGAGTATTTAAGTGACTTTTTCAAAGTATTGGTTGATCACGAAGGACGCTGTGATTACGGTGTTTAGGAAACCCAGAAATAAGAAACAATGTTGTCAAGTAAAAAGAAAATATGCCAATAACACATGATATCGTTTAATATCTTTTTTCGACATATTTTCAATAGCATTCTGTTATTGTGATATAGATATTGCGTTGAGCGGCAATCATCGATATTATATGCTACAAAAGTAATAAACTTTAAAACTTTTAGTGAAAACTTAATTTTTTTTTACTAATTGAAGTGTGGGGAAGAATTGCATCTTTGTGGGCTAGAAAAGTAGAATTTTTGTGTTATTTTTGTCGAATAATGAAAATTAATTATTTTTAAAAGAACCTATGTCTAACTGTTTAAAAAACAGTTAGAAACTGAATTAATAGTAAGAACAATTTAGTGGATGCCGTCGTTATTTTCTTAGCAATCCTTAAAGCGCAGTCTCTTTTTCCATACTCAGTTTTTATATCTCCTTTTTTTTGCCTTTCTCTCTTTCCACATCTCTTGGTAATGGTAAAGATATGCCAATCAGTTATTTTATACATGTTCTTCGAAACTAATATAAAAGTATTTTACCTCGCACATTTTACCTCGCATTACAACTACGTATATGTTATTGGTGGAATTCCTTAATTTTTTTTTTTAAGAAAATCGTTTTTTTGTAACCAGAACAAAAATACTACAAACAACAGATTCGAAGTTTTCTCAGGTAACTTATGCGTCAATACTACACCGGATTACTAACATTTCGGAAAAGAATTCGAATTCGAAGTACTTCAATTATTTTAAAAAAAAACTGCAAAATTTAATGCTCATTTAAAAAGCATAAGAAGCCATTTTTTTCCAATTAAATCACCATTGCCATTCGCAACAATCGCTCTAGAAACTTTAATTCTTTTAGACAATAAATTAAAATAAATTTATTTTTGCGACATCGATCAGTTTGAAATGACGTCAAATATATTTCACTACGAGATTCTTTGTACATTGATATGAAATGTTTTCATTCTATTAAAAAGCGAGGAATAGTACATATTTATTCTTTGAAATATAAATTAATTTTTGCAAACGATAAGTAATAATTATTGAATTTTCGAAATAAAATAAATGAAACTAGCCAAATTTAGCATGTAATTGTTTAATATAGAATTAATGCTGTGTTTGGCACCTTTTTACCTGTTAAACACAACTGTTGTGTGGAAGCGGGTTAAGTGACAGATTCTGTTACAAACCTACTTGTTTAACAACAAAATCACCGAACAACAGTTCTCAAAATCCGCCATCTCTCATTGCGAAAAATTCTCTTTAGTTGTTGATGGGCCTAAGATGCGTTTGGAATCCTCTTGCTCCGACTTTTTGTCCTTGTTTGGCGAGCAAATTTGATTGATTTTTGCGAGAAATTCGATTATGTTTCTTCTTGTCCGACATTCACGGGTTTTTATGGTGATAAGAAAAGTTGATTCTACTGTTACAAGGTATTGTTGCGTCTGAGGGACAATATTATGGATAGTTCTTTGTTGTCTCGGATAACGACTGGGTTATGGATGGATGTGTTTTGGGCCAAATAAACGCTTTTTTTTGTGTTGAATAAATTTGTTGTACCTATTGATTGCATTCGGTTGATAATTTTTTATTATCAAATTCGACGGGTTGAGTAATTGTTTTTTTTCCCATTATTTATATGAAGGAGGATCGAACAAACGGATGCGAAAGTAAAATAACATCTTCACTTCCGAAAATTATCCTGTTCATATATTCTTTATAGAAACATACTTTTCAAACAGTTATATATTTAAAAGAATGTTTTGCGAGTAATTTAAAAAAGAAAATAGCGTCTAAGGTTTGCTAAGGAGAACGTCAATCAGTGGTAGGAATTGCCTGACGGGGGGGGGGGGGGCTGATGTACACCGACGGGGGGGGGGGGGGCTAAGGTATAAAGGTATAACATAAAATTAAGGCTTTTTTTACATATTCATTTATGAACTTGTCTAAAGATAAACAACAATCAACCCTAAACACTTTGCACATTTATAATATAAATCAATTAAATACTTTTTGTTCAATTGTAAAAAAATCTATTTCAAAATCTACTTTAAAAATGTAAACACGCCTAAATCTATATCTAGCGGCATTTGCGCCGCTAACTCGAAAACGACAAAAAAGACTAGATTCACTTGTACATATTTTAAACCCTCGTATATTTCTAAAATCTCAAACTCAAGTCTACAATCGTCAATTAGAAACGCCCTCTGCTGTGATTCGAATCCATATCATTTAACCAAAGATCTTAAACCATCTTCCCCTACCAGAAAAAAATCATATTTTTTTTAGGATCCGGGATTTTTCCTGGAGAACAAATGGCAGGGCGGGAAAAGTGAGAATCGTGAAGCTGCAAATTAATGCCGGCAATTAATTGTCCGTGGGGGAGTGGAGAAAAAATTAAATAAAAGTTTGACTGAGTTGACTTATCTTTGGAATGGGAGGTTCTCTTTTTCTCGGTATCTCGGTTTTATTGATAAATTTAACGATTACCGTCGATTTGACCAATTTAAAATCTCTTAAGGGGAGTCTGATGGTTCTATCTTGCCCATGTTAATTTTACTAACTTTAGGAACATTTTTCTCAGGAACTATATGAGATATCATTATGAATTTTTTTATAGTTCGTTCTTTTTATATAGCTCTTTGATTTAAACTGAGGATATTTCACAGAATTAAAAAATACTTTCACGGTGATTTTTTTCTAAAATATGCATTAAAAAAACCCAAAAAATCCTAATTAAAGTTATATAATTTTTTTAGCAGATATATTTAAAATTCTTAAGTTTAAATCAAAGAGCTATAATGGGGATTAAATAATAAAACAAAACATGTTGATATCTTTTATAGTTCCTGAGAAAAATGTTCCTAACTGTTGAAAAACCTTATATTTCAGGACGCGCAAAATAAAATTAAGGTATAGGTAAGAACTGATATACAGAGTTCCTGAAAAAAGCTTATAAAAAGAATACTACTTAACAGAAATCAATAATCTTGGTCTTAAATTAAAGCTATAGATATGCAGATTAAAAATAAAAGAAAAACAGAAAATTGCCATTTTTGACCCAAACACCCAACCGACTCCCCTTAAGTTTCGGTTTCCATATCGGTTAGGTTATCATATCATCGAGCACGTTCAACCTACTGTTTAGGAAATATCACTATATTTCATGTAGATGATGTTTCTGTGACGAAATGTAAAACCTTAGCTTTACCGTTAAAAACCTAACAGCGGATTTTTCATCTGCAGTCTTCTTGACAATGCAAATTATTTTTATTTTTGGGAAAACAATGTCGTGTAAAGTAACAATATAAAATTCTAAAATAACAGATAATTAAGTATTCCGGTTACATTACTTCCAATAAACCGTATCCCGCGCACCTGACACCTGCGCTAATGTAGAACTGTCATTTTCTAACTACTGTGAACTTTTAATTTCAATACCATTGCATTAAAAACAACGATTCTTAGATAAATAAACCAGATTCATTTAACTACTCTTAATGCTTGATCTTATAAACAAGCTAAGTCACTGCTCCAAAAGGCCCTGACTTGTGTAGTAAACTGCAGTTGACGTTCCTCGTTAACTTTTCCAATATTCTCATCCTATCTTTTTTAGAAGTCTTTGACGAAAATCCAATATAATTCAGCCTTACGCACAAATCCCCTCATAACCCAAAAACATCCACTTACTCACAAAATAACTACATCATTTGGCTCCCTTTTACCAAGAGAACCCCCGCCAATCCGTCACGCCAAATTCATTATTGCCCTGCCCCTAGGACAAATAAACAGTATCGAGTAGCCCCGGACCAGTGTGTCGCGACAAAAAAAAAAAACTAGCATGTTATTCTTTGTAGACCCGCCTCGCTGTCGCCACTGACCATTTCCTCTTAGAAAGTGGCAATTTTGCTCGACCCCCTTCCCAGGCAGCGGCGTTTTCGCATTAGTCTTCTTTGGTGACCGATAAGTGTGACTTAGGACCACAGTAACTCAAGTCATAAAATATATAAACAAGTTGAAAATGTAACTCTAGAATATATTTTAGTTAGCTTGAGATGGGAGGCCCTGTGGCTGAATGATGTCGCTTTAGCCGGGATTGGGGCTGAGTAGCCCACTCGGTAAGACGCTTGGCATGATACTAAAGGTTAGCAACTGATTTAGGAGGGGGTATGCAGCTCTGTTGTCCGAGACCGGAGCACCAGGTAGTACAAGTCTGCCTGCGCCAGTGGTTTCTTTTAGTCTGGCAACCTCAAAAAAAGTGCTAAAACCCCCTACTCAACTACTGGTAACATAACAAAAGACAGACTCCTTATCTCTTCCTGGTACAGGCAGACCGAACTGCTTGTCAGACTTGCCATGTTGACACCTGAAAGTCTCACGTTTTCAGCTATTAAAAGATGCTTCCCTATGCCGTAATGTCAGACAATAACCAGTCATAAGATATATACACTGAACTCTAGATTATTTTAGTTACTGAGATGGGAGGCCTTGGCAATATGTCGCTTACCTTGCTTAGCCATCGAGACTTTCATAAATGTCAACCGGTTTCATAATGATTAAGGTCTGTTTACTTCTACGTAAATCCAGTTGGACACAGTAACCAAGCAATAAAACAAAGTGTTAACTCAAAAGCTTGGAGCCCTCTTTGTTTAGCGCTCCCCTCGGTAAGACCTTGGCTTGCATACGAAAGGTTCTCAAGTTCGGGTCCGGGCTTTGTCAAAATAACTGCCGACCTATAAACGGTCTGTTTAGCCATAAAGTCTGACGAATAATATCACGTGTAGAGAAACGCACGTTAAATATGCTCCTAAGTCCCGACGCCGCTTACGATGTCGTCCTTAAAAGTTTTTGGTGCCTTACTTGACTGTGGTTCTAAATCGCGACGCCCGTCGCCATAGCCCTCGTGAAGCCCTAGTGTGCTGTTTATTCACCAAATTTATCAAGTAAAGTACACTATGATAGACCGAACTTACACTAAACCTTTTCAATCGGTTTGAAGCTTACCACACTCATACTACGTAGCATGGTATTGTCATTTCTCTGTGTTCTTACTTTTTCGATTTAAAAATTGAAAAATAACTTATCCTTACCTTTATATATACTTCAAATTCCAACTCCTTGCGATGCTCCTATACATAACAAATTCGCAGAACTACACAGTTTAACATATTGTTAAAAATATAATTTTAACCATGGTTTCATGCGCATGTAATCATAACCTCTTATATCGAATACCAACGCCTTGCCCTGTAATTTTATATTTTTTTTAACGAAGAAATTGGTCAATATGTGCACAACATGAATCGACTCAACTTAGCTAAGACTTAATGCCCAGAGGCTTAATGGTATCGCTGTGAGCCACCATGCCACAGGTTCGAGGTTCAAATGTCTGATTGGGCAAAGGGGTTTATATTCAGGGGTTTTGTTGAACCAAGTGGCTGTCGCCAGTTAGGCAGTAGATTTTCAGAATAGGAAATTCATCAGCACGCATGTCGTATTATTCAGTGGATGTAGGGGCGGGATAGCCTGGTCGGTTCTTGGACTGGCATCCCTAAGGTTGCGAGTTCGAGACCCGCTGCCTTCCGAAGACCCCCGTGTACGCTAATGGTGACTGGTGCACGTTAAATCCGTTGTGGTCACAAAGTCCTCCAAGTTCCCATACCAAATCAATACCACGGGGGTGACAAGCCCATTCTGGGGATCCTATAGTTGGCCTCTGTCTCTAAAAATTAGATGGATTCACTTGTTTGTGTGTTGTGTCTGTCTTACTTGACGAAGGTTTATAAGCGGGTCTCTGACCAAGCACACAAACCTGAATATATATGTCTACCAACCAATCAGTGGATGCATAAGATTCCTTAGGTTCCTTAGGTTCTCGGCAAAATTAAAATATCGGCATACTTTAACATCGACTGTAAAGCTCAGATTCATTATAATCTGAGCGTCAAAATTAGTAGCGAGCTTGTAGGCTAATCTTGGAGCCTGGAAAGGTATTCCAAGCTCCTCGATCATCTCTTGCATGAAAGAAAAAAAAATCTACAGATTAATTTCACTCATCCCCCAAATCTCGTTAGATATAGACTGAAAAAGTAGTTGTAAGAGTACAGAAATGCTAATCTGTGATGCTATGATACTCTTAATTCTTTTTTTTTTTTTTAAATATGGCTTTATTGGAATTCAATCCATTATTACAGAGATCTCATCACTGACACTCTTAATTCTTATGTCTAAGTACTTCTGAAATATGTGTCATTTTGAGACAGAGACTACAAAATTGTCCCTTTTCAAATGATTATTGGTTTTGTTGTTTTATCCTCCTAAAACCCAAGCAAACTCCTACACATATATATGTAAAATAAGTCGACATGGAAACTTCGGAGTAATTAAAGATCTTTTATTTAGTAACTAGTCATCAGGAGAAGGTTGATTTTCCGTCTGCAGTCGACGAGAGAGTGTCATCGAGTGCTCACAAAAATGGCGAAAAATCTCGAGCTCTGCTTCACTGACCAATCAGAGTTATGAGAAAGTTGAAAGATCAACTTTAAAATGTGATGGTGATGATTGCAAAAAATAAATGTAAACTTACTTTAAATGTAAATGGTGTAAACAGTTTCTGTGGGAACGATTGATCTAGGCGACTGTTTGTCGCCGACAAGGTGTGGTTGGGATATCAAAGTACTAAGTGATATTAAGGATATATGAGAAAGATAATTTAAGTTATTAAGTTTAATTGGGGTACAAAATATAAGATTTTGAGGAGGTTAAATTATATGTCAAATATTCTTAATATAAACACATTTTTCAAACTAATGTATATTTAACAGTATCTTTTGCAAGTAATTTTGAAAAAACACCTAATGTTTAATGCTTGCTGAGGGACCCGTCCATTTTATGTAATTTGAGATCCTAAGCCCTGAAGAAAAACCACATTTTTATGGTTCTGTGAATGTAAAAACAAGATGTATCTTTTTTGTAATTAATGGTTTGTTTCAATATTTCCTTGCAAGCAAATTGCCTTACATTTTACTGTTTGAAAAACTCGGTTCCTTGCAAGAACTCCGAATCCGTATTGTCAAACAAATGTCAAGATTCTTGTGGCTCAGTATCATGGAAATAGGGCACGCACCAAATAAGCCTTGAAAGCCCAAACTTTACCTTATTAATTTCCAATGTATACGGCCCAGTGCATCTATTTTTAGCCTACTTTTCTTTTTTTAATTCGAAAGAATTAAAAAAAAATGAAAAAGTAGGTATTGACATGCGGTCGATGTCCGTCTGTCTGTCCGTCCGTACCCCCCCCCCCCCCCTTCCAAACTCGGTTTTATACATCTGATCTTAAAAATTATTTTTTAGTTAAAAAGCTATGACCTCGGAGACCCAACTTTCATACATTTTGTCCGCCTGTCTGTACGTCCGGACGGACATAAATTTACTATCTGTCGGCGAATTTCCCATTGAATAAGCATTGGAATTCAATTTTGAGTCATTTAAATCACTGTTGCCAAATCAACAATGACATGAGAAATTTTATTCATTTAAAAATATTTTAAGCAAAATATTTTTTTCATGAATCGGTTTGCAATGACGTCATAAAATGTAGCACAATGTGATTCTTTGATTGTTCATTAATTGTTTACCAAGAAAGCGGCAAGGCATATTTTTTGCATACAATTATGCTTAATTTTAATTTACATTTCGTATTTTTTAATGCAGTTAGGAGTAGTTTCATTACTTTTGCTTTTAGAAGTTTATGTTATAGATGGATGCTGTGTTTAGCGATTTTTTTTCTAATGTGTATAAATCTAGTGTAGAAACGGTTGTTGATGATATTTACTGTTAAGAACCTATAGTTATTTCAGGGGTGCCTACAAGGGGGGGTCAACGAAGCAGACTGCGTCGTTGAAATTTTAGGGGGGGGTTGATTTTTTTTTATAATTTTTTTTTAGCAAATTGTCTATTTTGACTAAACGAACTCAACAAATTCTTATTTTTTCTCAAAGTCTCATCTACCCCCCCTGGTAACCAACGGAAGGGGGGGGGGGGGCATTGTGTATGGTTATACCCAGCAGAACCCGTGTTCTGGAGAATTTTTATATGGTTTAAAATAAGACAGGAACAATTGGCAAGAAAATCACAAGTGGCTTCAATTTTTGTATATTGTTTTGACTATAATATAAAGCGTATGAATGGGTAACCGTAATCCAGAACGACACTAAGAAAAAAAAGATGATCTAAATTATGTTCGAAGGCGTCTACCAGGCGCAGTTTATAAAACATTTCGATGAATTATTGACGTTCGCATTTCGTTTGCCAATCATATCCATAAGATATTCCCGCCATATTTTGCAGCTGGCATCGAATTTTGTTTTGTATACTGTTTCAATGAAATAATGACCTTCGGATAATATTGCTGACCTTTTCCCGCCAAATTAAACTGGCGAAAATAACTGATTGCGTAAGAAACAGTAGGACTTGGAAGTTACTTGTTTTTTGTGGTTGGTTCAATGTATGGGCGATTGAATGTAGTTTTAAGTAGCTCAATTTCGAGTTTCTCGGTAAGAATTTTGTTTAACTTTTTATCTTTAATTTAATATATTAAATAATAGTAACTGTTTTAATTGAAACTATCGCTATAAACATTACAAAATAATTCTGATTTATTATAAATGTAAAAATATGGTTTATTAGACAAAAAGCTATACGAAGAGAAACATTTTTATGCATTAACAAGAATTTAGGGAAGCAATTGGAAGCCGTTTTTGATTGCATCAGTTTTAGGTATTTTTTATTGGTTTAAAAACTAATAAAATAATTTAATTTTTACAATTATTTGGATTCGTGATAGCTTTTTCTTCAAAAAAGTCTATTTAAAGGGGAATGGGCGCGCTGAACTGCGGGTCTCCAAAGCAAAGTGCATCAGTGCTAATCCAATAGTAAAAAAAATATTTTCTCTGCCACATTTCTCCGGCTGTATTGAATATTTTTACAAACGGATTTTTTATGTGATAAATGTAGCTGACTTACAAGTCCCGACAATCCCACTTTTGAAATTGGTTCGAATATTTTTTTAAACTTTTAATAAATAATTTTACAATAAATATTCGAAGCAATTTTAAAAAGTGCGATTATAGAGACCTGTAAGTTATATACATTTATTATTAAAAAAAAACGTTTGTAAAAATATTCAGTACAGCCGGAGAAATGTGGCAGAGAAAATAGTTTTTTTCATTGGATTAACACGGAGGAACTTGAGTTTGGAGACGCGCGGTCCAGCGCGCCCATTCCCCCTTAAATGGAAATTAAAAAAATAGCTATATAGCTTATAATTCTTTGTATAAAATGTGCTTGCTTTTTTAATTAGGGATAACTCGGCTTTGACCTACCAGTAGAAAAATATTCTCGGGAGAAGGATCTGTACTAGGTTTATTCCTTGTGATAAAGTTACCCCATTCGACGGGGGTTAAATATATTAAAATAATTATTTTAATATAAGGTTTCTTGTATACACCGTAAAGATAAGATGTGGTGCAGATCCCTTAGGTTAGTTACTTCATATGAACATAAAATTCCGATTTTTTTTTATTATTTTTTTTTTGGGGGGGGGAGGGTGGTTAATAATTTTGTATGGTATCGAGGGCTGGCATTGGGGGGGGGGGGGGAATCGAAGTCGAAGTTTGGGGGGGGTGCGTCGTTAGCTCTGGGGGGATCGGCACCCCTGGTTATTTCTCGATTAGAATTTCAGTAAGTATTTAAGTAACAGGAAAGTAGGCTATTTTAGTTCTTTAAGAACTTCTTGTTAGTTATGTTGACACTGTTAATTAGTTTAAGCATTGAATGTTATGTTTTAATAAGTATAATTGAGTCTGTAACAATATGCAACGAATATATAGAAATAAGTTAAAAACTTTGTTGGCCACATTTGAGTACTGCATTTTGTTTTGATCACCAATAAAATGCTAACTTTCTCTTGCACTGAATTCATGATCAAGGCCATCCATAGAAAAAGTACAATTTTTAGTTATTCGTATTAGAATTTAATTAAGTAATTTCTAAATTTTTACGGGACAATGGGTTCTCTTATTGTTCCTTAATTTAACCGTTATTAATTATATTGTAATTTAACCGTAATTTATTATACTGTAATCTGTCGACTAGTTTTACCTAAATACTAAAAAATACTAAACATTAAATATCCGCTAAATATAAAAAAAATTCCCTAAATATCATCGGGGTTTGGCCCAGCATTGAAAGTGAACCCCAAACAACCAATGAAATCGCGGACATGTTAGAATGAAAACTGGAAACCTACACTAATTAAAACAAAAGAGAGGTTTTAACTCGGTCTGAGTTAATTTCCACTCCTTTCCGGTGCCGAAAATGCACTTTCCCTATAGGAGTGGATTTCACTCTTTTGTTTCAAGAGTGTACATATCCGCTAAATATAACAAAAAAATTCCTAAATACTAAATAGCATCGGGGTTTGGCCGAGCATTGAAAGTGAACCCCAAACAACCAATGAAATCGCGGACATGTTAGAATGAAAACTGGAAACCTACACTATTAAAACCAACGAGCGGTTTTTAACTCGGTCTGAGTTAATTTCCACTCCTTTCCTTGCCGAAAATGCACTTTCCCTATAGGAGTGGATTTCACTCTTTTGTTTCAAGAGTGTACATATCCGCTAAATATAACAAAAAATTCCTAAATACTAAATATCATCGGGGTTTGGCCGAGCATTGAAAGTGAACCCCAAACAACCAATGAAATCGCGGGAATGAAAACTGGAAACCTACGTCATCAGAAACAACCCGATAAGACTTGCGCCATTACTTCAATGACTTGGAGTTGTATTGTCCGGATGAGACGTTGTTTTATCGTAGGCAAATGAATAGTTTGTCAAGGGAAATGAAACTGTGTCCTGGACAGTAAATCACGCTAGGGGATTCATTGCACGAGAAGTTTCATAATAAATCTTTGATTGGGGCGACTGCGCAGTTAGCGGGAAACTTGTTTTTGGGTCGTACTGTATCAATAAATGCTAGAGAATTTTGTTATAATAAAATAGTTATGAGCATGAATTCTTAAATAGAGTATTAAGGAACAAAACGAATTATGCTATTTGGGAAATGCAATATCAAATACTGCGTCTGTTCAGGCACATGGACTAAACAATTTCTTTTTTTATTGATAGTCAATGTATGGATATGAGTGGCCCAGTTGCTATGGCGTCGGGCTACAATTATCCAGTTACAATAATCAACATTAACTAGTTGTAATTAAAACAAAATTTTAGTAATTATTCCCAAACTACAGATGGCAAACCGGCATGTAAATATCTAAACAAAAAATATTATAACTAATTAATATCTTTAAAATTATACTTATTACTTATTTTAATGGCAAAATAACTCTCTTCTGTATTTTTTTGGTAGATTTTCGTGAGTACATGTCGTATACTTTATTTAAAAACAGGGCCAAACGTTTCCCCATTTGAATTGTATAGAGATCTGTTACCACACAAGACCCTTAAACTGTCTGTACAGCCAAAGAGACTGACACATAATACCCCGAGTAGAGGGAGTTAAATATGCTTCAAAGTTCACACCCCTGGAACGATACGTCCTTAAAAAAGTTACCCCTCGGGCCTATTCAGGTGTCTGCTCGTCACTTGACTGTGGTTCTTAATTACGAGGCCTTTGCCAATAGCCCGTGTGTAGCTGCAGTGCGACGTTTGTTTAACCTAACCAAATCTCTCCCCTTCCTCACCTCATCACACTATCAACCTTTACAAACTCGTATCACATCGAAATAGAAGTGATGGAAGTACTCAACATCCACTTGCAATTCCCTAGACACCAGCTTAGAATAAAATTGCTAAATTAAAATAATCGCTTAACGATACATGCCCTTTTTAACGAATATATTCTAGATGTCATCCGAATACACTTCTCCGTATCAGAGTCTCAAAGGCCTTGCTACCAGACAAGCCTTCGGAAAAAAAAATAATTACCAATCAGATTCATTGAATAAAGTGAGACGATAAAAGAAGAACAGAAGAAAAATGGCGTCTGGAACTTTTTATTAAAAAACAAAATGGCGGCTTAGAATGTGAGTAGACTTGCCAGATAAATGTAGACAATATATTTTACTTTTTTTTTTTTAGTCTTTGGAGTTCAGTTTTGCAACGGCTATTGACCTTTTTTAAGAAAATTAAATGAAGTATTCTTTAAAATTTGTTTAGGTTTTGGGCATTAGTTTTTTGCGCAGCAGCTTTTTTGTATTTGGAAGGGGAGGGGAGTGATGAGACTAACTAAATGCAAAAGCAACAGTTTAAGGAATTGCTGAAAAAATATCCCTTGGTTTCTGCTTTTTTTTTACATACTAATTTCTCGTTTACCAACTTAATTTTTTTAATCTGTACGATGGTTAAATAAACATAGATGTCAAGCACAATTAATTAATTTATTTTAAATATTTTACTAATTCGAGCTTTTTTGAAACTATACGATGTGCGTGGGTGCAAAAATGGTTATGTTAACAAATAGGGTTTGCCTTTAAAAAAATTTATAAAATAAACTTTTATTTAAAAATTAGGTTTTTAATATTTTTTTACTGTTATCAATAAATAATAATGTTTAAATAAATCTAATTCACATATTTTGCGACATTTTTTGTTTCGAAATTAACTTCGAATACTAATTCCCTAACTTTCTTAGGTAAGTGATTGGTCAGGGAGGACTACTCTCAATACGACACATGTAAAATGGTAACCCGTGCAGACTCCTTGATTATAGGAGGTGTTGCATTTGCCCTCGTGTAGCTCTAGTTAGACGTTAATTCAACAAAAACTATTATTATGATATAAAATATTCTTCGATTTTTATAGGTTTAAGAATAAATAAAGTATGCATATTTAATTAACAAAATTGAAAAAATCATTATCGCAATTTTCAGTTCACCCCCTAACAAAGCAATATCGAAACTGGCATCGTTTTTGATGGGTAAAAAAATCCAAAATCAAATGAAAGAGAAAAACCTGACTCTTTTTTCTTCTGTTCCGCAATTCGTTTTTCCCGATTTGATGTTTCCTGCGAAAATCCATTGTAAAATAAAGTACTCAAAGTTTCTTCCACTACACAGCAGGAAAAACAACTTCATTCGTGCACTCCGGAGAAGATTGTTTACAGAGCAATTCTTGGGCGCAACATTGAAATTGAGTTGTGCAGGAAAGAAAACCATTTAGGAGAAGGAGTTGTTAAATCGATGCGATCCGTGGTTTGTGTACCAAAGGAAGGATCTATGCTCATTTACTCAACAATTTTTAAGTATTTTTCATATGATGTTAGTATTGTTTGGTAGAGGGAAAATGAGAGTTCTACTTCATGAGGAGGGTTGGGGATAAATGTTGGATTTAATTATCGTCGCAATAGAGAAACACGAGGGATATTAGCGGCGGGCATTATAGTTTAGAACTACAGTCAAGTGACGGGCCGACACCTCAGTAGGCTCCCAATGCAACTTTAAGGGCAACATTGTATGCAGCGTTAGGACTTTGAAGCATATTTAACGTGCACTTCTTCTACACGGTGTCTTATTAGTCTACACATACCATTTAAAGGTACCGGCAGTTGTTTTGACAAAGCTCGGTCCTTGTAATTTCTACTACTTTGTGATTTCCTAGTCTTTTGTTAAAATATTGGTACATTTTAAAAAATGGTTTTGCGTCAGACGTTAGTGGAACCCGAAATCTTTAAGTTACAAGTGGAGCGTCGTCTTTCTTACTCGGCCACCAATCTCTTGAATATTGAAGTCAAACGAAGCAATCTTGTTGACGTTAAAAACACGCTCCAAAAGTAACGTAATAAAAAACAAGTTTCGGCTGAAACGTTTGACAACTGTAAACGAGTTCAATAAAAAAAAATTCAAGACCCTATATTATGCGAAACGGTTATAAACCGTCGAAAATAGCCTTACCATATTTGCTGCAGTGATTAACTTTTTGGCTATGAAATCGTCCTAAAATTTTTATAAATCATATTTTATTTAAGTAAAAATCAAATTTTATTTTGCAGTATAGGTCTGGGTCACCCTATGTCGAAAGTGGGAAAATTTACGTTTTTGGCTTCCACGCTACGTTTATAGCGTAAAAAGTGGAAGGTATTATAATCGTTCAGTCCGTCTGTCTGTCTGTCACCCACTTTCAAAGTCCAAACTACAAATGCTACGGACAAGTATGATACAGTGGTGCACAAAAGTTTAGGCACAGACGCAATTCATGGAAAAATCGTCAATGTTTACTATTTTTCAGTAGTTTTTTTAAATATATATTCTTTAGGCAGCATGAAATATAATCGAGTAAAAATATAATCGAGTTTCCAAAAAATATATGCCACAAAAGTATAGGCACACGTTTCCGTTTTGCAAATTCTCTAGAGAAAGTGATTGTGTCATCAAAGAGGAGGGTTTTGAAGTTGCTTTAAAAGGTTGAAGGTAATTTTCAATGCTTAGAACTATTCGGAAGTCAACTGAATTTTCGTATGAAGAGATTATAAGGATATGGACGTTAAAATTCAGAAGTAAATCTGTTTCTGATATTTCTACTGAATTAAAGCGTTCGAAACGAGGTATTTATAGAGTGTTAGCACGCGGCGATCAATATCAACCAAAATCGCAGTCTGGGAGACCTCGAATCTCCAGCAAACAAGAGAATAGACAAATAAGAAAATTGGCTTCAGACAAACATTGCTCTTCAAATAATATTAAAAGCCTGATTGTGGCTAAATTTTCACGTGAAACTATCAGGAGGTGAATCAAGGAATCTGGATACTTGATAAAATCCAAGCTGAAGCGCAACCCAAGCTTGCTATCTCATCATAAAATGCAAGACTGCAATGGGCTCAACAACACATGTCTTACAGCGACAAATGGCTGCAAGTGATCTTCAGCGACGAAAAATAATGGGACCTAGATGGTCCCAATGGGTATGGCTACTACTGGCATGATTTGCGTAAAGATCCCAGGATCTAATTTAGCCGGCGTCAAGGTGGTGGTTTTAGGGGAGTCAGGTAATGGTTTGGGGAGGTTTTCGATTCAACGGCTAGACTTCCTTAGCCTTTACCAAAGGAAAGCAAAACTCGGGGGACTACCAGGCAACTGTAGACAACAACTTAATGCCTTATGGGGAGATTTTAGGCGGCCAAATTGGAAATTTCAACAAGATAATGCCTCCATACATACATCAAGGTCAACTAAAGAGTGGTTTAGAAACAGTAATATCACAGTTCTTGATTGGTCTGCTTGCACTCTGGACCTTAATCCCACCGAAAATATTTGGCGATTCCTTACTAGAGTAGTTTATGCCAATTGCAAACAATATTCCACCGTTCCGGAGCTAAAGGAAGCTATTGAAAACGCGTGGTATGAAATCGAGCCTAATACCTTACAAAATCTTGTACAACAAACGTACAAAACAAGGGTTTTCGAACTAATAAAACAACGGGAAAGCACACGAAGTACTAAAATGATTTATTTAATTATCAAGTTATTATTTTTATTAAGTGTGCCTAAACCTTATGTCAAGATTTTTGTCATTCTGTCATTTTGATGCAAAACTTTCCACATATTGAAATTTTTCGGAACAAAATAATGAAACTAGCCAAATTGCCACTGTAAATTTTCAATATAGAACTAATGCTGTGTTGCCCCTTTTACCTGTTGAACACAAATGGTGTGTGGAAGGGATAAGTGACAGATTCTGTTACAAACCTACTTTTTTTATATAGTTTACAATTCCTCCTTATGGAAAGAAGACCTTATAAAGAAAAGAGCATTTGACAATTTTCTGTCGATCCCCGAAAACAGGAGCACAAGATGACTTGACTCTCGAGCGAGGCACTCAATAAATCGATTGCAGGGGGGGTCTATAACACTCCCCTCCGCTTTCACTACTTCCCAATCAGAACGGGGTTACTTAAAGGGCCTGCTTATGGTTACGTTTCCGGGTTTCAGCGCTGCCTACTTCCAGCCTCATTGAGGGAGCTTAAACAAGCCAAGAACGAGATAGTATATCTAGTGCAATGCTGCACCACTTTGACTTGAGTTGCTTTTTATGTACTCCCAGATTGAAATTGGATTTCTTTACTGGGTTTAATGTTCTGTTTGTGGCTGCCTGTATCTAATCTAACAATGTAAACAGCCAATATAGGCCGCGACCGGCCGCAATGTTAGGGAACTAGCCCTTGGAGTCCATTGGGTTCGGGTTCGAATCCGGATAAGCATTGGATGTTTGTGTTTTTTAGAGTATATGCGGGTAACGTGTTCGTTAAATCTGTTGGGTCCGAAAGTTCTGTGGTCGGTCATTGCTGCAGATTTCACGGGTTACAGGTCCTGGAGACTATTTCCCTCCCATTCAGATTTATGTCTAAATTTGAGTGGCGATAGATGGAAAGCATAATCTTTTTTTTTCTGTATGTGTGTGTATGCGGCCTTTATGAACAATGGTTTAAAACGGGTCTTTGTGACCAAGCACACAAGCCTGAAAATATATGTCCACCAACCAACCAACTAGGTCCGGAGCGTGAGAAGTAAAGCCATACTTAAATGCGTTTTTCATTGACTGATCGCAGATATGGTTTTTACCTATTGGCCCTTACTTGTTGTAACTATTTCTACTATATAAACGATAAAAGAAGTCCAATATATGACACTTTTTGTATAAGAGGCTATTGCATGTTACCTCTTTTTAGCTTCTGCACAACGTTTAGAACGTGGAAGATGAGTGGAAGATTTTGTAAAGTAAAGGCTATGTCTGTCCATCACCCACTTTCATAGCCCAAACTACAAATGCTTCAGACAAGTGAGATGGTTCGAAAAAGTGCATCGAAGCAAGTCATTGAAACTCTCAGAAATTTAAATTCGAAGTACGTCAATTATTAACAAAATCTACAAAATTTAATGCCTATTTAAAAAGCCATATAAAGGCCATTTTTAAACGAATTAAATTAACAAGAATCTAATTTTTTTTATTTAGGGCCAGAAAAGTTCAACGTTGTGGGTCCTGTTCTAATTAGTCTAAGTGTAGAAAATAGGGCCGTAGCTCTCCCAAATAAACCAAGCATACTCCTTTACCTTGATTTTTTTTTTTTAATTTACTCTCTTAAATGTCGTTACGCAATTTTTTTGACCAAATAGTATTCCATTTCCTGGTAATACAAGAGTACAAGCCCCAAAACATAGAAACCAAACTCCAAAAAAAAACACAAACCCAAAAAAAAGCTCCCGTTTGGCTTCTTTTTTTATTTATTTTGCGTGACCATTTCTTCTTCATTGACACGGACATACTATTTCAATCTGTGTTTGAGCGCCCAAAAGACGCAATCACAACCTCGTGTTAGGGCGTAATTGGACTTGCACATTTGCATATGGAAACCGAAAACATCTCCGGTGGTTGCAGGGATTGGCGATGGCCTCTTTTATGGCCTCTTTGGCGATTTACGCATGGAAATTTGGATTAGGGTTTTACAGTCCCTAAACAAATTATTAGACGCACTGTAAGATTTCATGTATCAATCAATGATAAACAAAATACCTATAGAAGGACATTTGTGTTCCTAAACTTAAGCTATTGAATAGAAAATACTATCTGCTATGCTTGATACATACATCAACATCTTTTTTAATGATATGGCATTCTTTGGTATGTTTTCATCATTACTAAAATAAATACAGTGCGTCTAATAATTTGTCCAGGGACTGTAGTTTTGAATTATCGTCGCACACTATAGAGCTCCACGAGGGCTATTGGCGACGGGAATCATAATTTAGAACCACAGTCAAGTGACAAGCCGACTAAGAATTTTGTTCAAAATGAAAGCTTTTTTTCACCAAAGATAATAATTTTAGAGTAATTATAAAAAACAAATCCAAAAGGCAAATATTATTTATTTTATAAAATTTTGAAATAACCACATTTATGTACAGAAGACCACGCGATTTTTGTAATTTCATCAGGTTTTTTTTTTTAATTACTGAATGATATTTTCCTTGATATTCTTGTATGGTTGTTTAGTTAAGTTTGAATATAGTTTATATAATATAGTTTGGAATTATCCTCGCACTAGAACTACACGAGGGCTATTGGCCACAGGCGTTGTACTTTAAAACCACAGTCAAGCGAAGAGCCGACACCTGAGTATGCACCCAACGCAATCGTTAAGGGTCTCATCGTACGCAGCGTTGGGACTTTAAAGCATATTTAATGTGCACTCCCTCTGCTTAGGGTATTATATATCGGACATTTTCGGTTCCCACGGGCCGTTTATAGGTCGGCAATTATTTTGGCGACGCCCGGACCCAAACCTGGGACCTTCCGCATGCAAGGCGAATGCCTTAACCGTCAAGATACATCAAAAATGTCATGGCCCGTCGCAAATGGACTTCGTACGACGTTGATTCAATCTAATACAACTTTATGTAATCCATTTTTGTGTTTAGTATGGTTTCGTTTGAATTATCGTCGCACTAGAGCTACACGAAGGCTATTGGCGACGGGCGTCGTATTTTAGAACCACAGTCAAGTGACGAGCCGACACCTGAGTAGGCACCCAACGCAACCGTAAAGGGTGACATCGTACGCAGCGTTAGGACTTTGAAGGATATTTAACGTGCACTCCCGCCACACGGGGGTCGAACATTTTTGGCTGCAGGGCCGTTTATTGGTCGGCAGTTATTGTGGCGATGCCCGAACCCAAACCCATTTTTATGAGTGGGGAGGAAAGGGCTGTTTTTAATATACTAGTCTAATGCCATCTATTTACTAATAATTGAAGAGCTTAATGGAAGAACGTGTTACGTGACAAAAATGTGAAAAACAGAAAATGAGCTTTTTAAGTTTTTCGTTTGCACATACGTTAAAAAAGGGACTTACAAACGGTAAAAAATATACTTAACTTATGAAAAGCTTATAGCTTATGAAAAAAAGGAATTTTGCTATCGTTAAAGGTGGGAATAATATGTTTATTGACACAAAAATCTCATTTTTAGCTTCCACACTACGTTTATAACGTAAAAAGAGAAAGGTTTTATAATCGTTCAGTCCGTCCGTCTGTCTGTCCGTCACCCACTTTCATAGCCCAAACTACAAATGCTAAAGGCAAATGTGATACGTCAAAAAATTCAGCGCATCGAAATTAGAATACATTGAAAATTTCAGAAAATAATTCGAAGTATACTTCAATTATTTGAAAAAAAAATCTGCAAAATGTAATGCTCATTTAAAAAGCATATAAAGCCATTTTTATTAGAATTGAATCACCATTGCCATTCGCAACAATCGCTCGAGAAACTTTAATTCTTTTTGACAATAAATTAAAATAAATTTATTTTTACGACATCGATCAGTTTAAAATGACGTCAAATATATTTCACTGCGAGATTCTTTGTACGTTAATAGGAAATGTTTTCATTCTATTTAAAAGCAAGGAATAATACATATTTATTCTTTGAAATAAAAATTAATTTTTGCAAACGATAAGTAATAATTATTGAACTTTCGAAATAAAATAAATGAAACTAGCCAAATGTAGCATATACACGTTTAATATAGAATTAATGCTGTGTTTGGCGCCTTTTTACCTGTTAAACACAAATGTTGTGTGGAAGGGGGTTAAGTGACAGATCTTGTTACAAACCTACTTTTTTGTTTCAAAACACATCACATAGTTCGTTTTCACTGAGCTCTTCAATTGTCCTTTTCCAAAGTCAATATCAACACCATTTCTATTTTCCCGAGCACTTTGGCGACTTTTTGTAGCCCTAACCAATAAAGTTTGCTTTTCCTCTAAACTATCACGCGAGATCAGGGGGAAAAGCCACTATTACAGGTTGCGTTACAAAAATCGACTCTGCAACTTTTAACTGATTCCGTGTAATACAACAACAGGGCTTTTCAGTAATGAAAAAAAGGCATTTCCAACACTACTGTAGGTTTATCAGACACGTTATTTCTTTTCAGCAGATACTTTCAGTATAGAGTATAAATATTTATCCGTTTATGCTTTTACTTATACAGTTAGATATGTTTATTTTAAAATCGGTACATTGTGTATTATCCTGTCAATCTGCCAACGCTCGCCAAATTCTTTGACGCCAGTTTTTCCATGAAATTTTTTTAAAGCAAATTTGTTTAGATTATAAATTAAATTAATTGTTATATATTTTATTTATTAGTTTTTTTATGTAATTGTTATAGCTATTTCTTTCGCTTTTATTTACTTTTATAGGTGTTTTTACAATAATTATTTATTATTATATGTTATTTTTATTATAATTTATACTTATTTATCTTGTTTGGCGATAATATTGAGTTTGGCGATAATATTGGGATTGGCGAAAATGGTCGGCGAGATATTAAACAAGTACTAAAAAAATCTTTCTTTGCCAATATTTTGTTATTGATAAATTTTACATCAATTATTATTTACAATTATACTACAATATTTTGTTCTTTTGTTATTATCAATTTTTGATTTCCATATACATAAAGGAAGATAAAAAATTTGTATACTGTTATAAAATTCTCAATACAAAATTTTTCTGTTTTTTTTTTTTCATTAAAATAAATAGTTTCAAGAATTGATTTTTGAAACTGGAAAAAGTTCCAGCTACCTGTGTATATAAGGTATATTTATGCGTTGGAGCAACATAAGATCGGTAAGTTAATAAAACACGGTCCAAACAGCAATAGACTTTCGTCTTTATGAAAACATAATCTAAATGCATTATGGACATAATAAGTTTAAAATTTAAATCGGTCTTTGAACATTTACACCTAATATACGAATCGTTCTACAGTGGAACTCATATTATCCGAATAAATTGGGATCGAATCCCAATAAAAAAAAGTAGGTTTGTAACAGAATCTGTCACTTAACCCGCTTCCACACAACAGTTGTGTTTGACAGGTAAAGAGGCGCCAAACACAGCATTGATATTCTAAATTAAACATTTACATGCTAAATTTGGCTAGTTTCATTTATTTCGAAAATTCAATAATTATTACTTATCGTTTGCAAAAATTAATTTATATTTCAAAGAATAAATATGTAATATTCCTCGCTTTTAAATAGAATTAAAACATTTCATATCAACATCGAAAGAATCTCGTAGTGAAATATATTTGACGTCATATCAAACTGATCGATGTCGCAAAAATAAATTTATTTTAATTTATTGTCTTAAAGAATTAAAGTTTCTCGAGCGATTGTTGCGAATAGCAATAGTGATTAAATTCTAATAAAAATGGCTTCCTATGCTTTTTAAATGAGCATTCAATTTTGCAGTTTTTTAAATAATTGAAATACTTCGAATACGAATTCTTTTCTGAAATTTTCAATGTATTCCAACTTCGATGCGCTGAATTTTTTGACGGATCTCACTTGTCCGTAGCATTTGTAGTTTGGGCTATGAAAGTGGGTAACGGACAAATGGACAGACAGACTGAACGATTATAATACCTTCCCCTTTTTAACGTTATAAACGTAGTCTGGAAGCTAAAAACAAATATTTGGAGGATCGGTATATTTTTATTGAAAAGGGGGTATAGTTTAAGTAATAGGTGTATGTATTTTTGAAAATGAAAGGGAAAATATTGAAAACCAGGGGTGTGTAAAGCTACTCGGCTTTCAATTACCCTCCAATAAATCAATCCACATTTAAAGGTAATTATTATACCCTGTTAGGTAATAACTTCAAAACATAAAAAGTTCTATGGCAGCTACTCTCTGTACATTGGCTATTTTCTCAAAAAACCATATTATACACTCTTAAAACAAACGAGCGGTTTTAACTCAGTCAGAGTTAATTTCCACTCCTTTCCGGTGCCGAAAATGCACTTCTCCTACAGGAGTGAATTTCACTCTTTTTCGGAGTGGGTAAAAGAAATAAAAGAAAACAATCTGCGTCCTACACTCTTAAAACACTCTGAAAACTCCTTTCCACTCCTTTCCGGTGCCGAAAATGCACTTCTCCTATAGGAGTGAATTTCACTCTTTTGTTTTAAGAGTGTACCGTTTATACTTTTTTTCAAAAACTTTATTATGACTCTTGACAGGTACAATAACCCCTCTCTATATCGCGCCTCGTTACATCGCGCATTCGGATATATCCACGGCCAACTTCAATAACAAGGCCAGAGAAGCTTTCCCAAACATGATCGTAGACGGAATTTTTGACGTCACTGTTCCGAGTGCCGAAGATCGAGAAACTGGTTCGGACGCATTCGGAACCCTAAAGATGTGGTCCGCCGTGAACGAGTGGTTCCAGGTTTCGCGAGACAGGTTATCTTCATCTTCGGAACAACGTCACTCGGAACTATGACGTCAAAATTTCCCTCCCCGAGCGTGTTTGGGAGAGCTTCTTTAGCCTTAGTAGTTGAGTAGGCCGTGATATATCGCTCCTTGTATCATGTCTCCTAATTTTTCCCCTGTTTTTTTTAATGTGTACTTTCCTTCAAATAAATAATAAACTTCAGTTCTCTGATATTTGCCGAGAAACAGGTTTTACGAGAAAAATCAAAACAGCCAAATTTAGATGGATTTTTTCATATAATCCATCTAAATTTGGATAATGTGTATGCAATAATGCAATAATGTGTATAGTAATTAATAATAATAAGTCCTTTCTGAATTTTTGTTTATTTTTTTTAGAGTACATAGTTATATTATTTAAAATGATTTAGTTTTCTCTTTCAAATACATACTGTGATTAAGTTTAAAAACTATTTTGATACCATAAATACATCAAAAGTATAATATTTATCAAGTCGCTCGTTATATCGCGCATTCGGTTATATCGCGGTTTTAAGCTTGTCTCCCGGGAAGCGCGATATAACGAGGGATTGCTGAACTGCAAACTCGTTCACTATATTTAAAGTTCGTATTTTTTTTTTATTTCTAGAGACTTGTAGAGTGGTTGCAGACAGACTTTTCAGAATCAGCACCCCCCTCCCCCCCAAAAAAAATAAAAGTGCAAAAATCTCAATTTCTTGTTTTCAAGTCCATCGTTGCACCTCCTTCAGTCCCACACATATGAAGAGCTTAGTGGAAGAACGTGCTAAGTGACATTTTTGAAAAAATTGAGATTTTTGTGTCAGTGAACATATTAGCAACTTCTTTAACGATAACAAGTTTCCCGTTTTCATTAAATTTAAATATAGTATTTTTTTTACGCTTTACAAGTTCCGTTTTCAACAGTCCTGAGTGCAAACGAAAAACTTTGAGGCTCATTTTCTCGTTTCACTTTTTGTCACTTAACACGTTCTTCCACTAAGCTCTTCATATTTCACATTAGGTAATTAAAAAAATATCTTTAAATCAAATGAAAAGGCAAACTCTTACCAAAACCACAAAGAATATACAGAGTTTCCGTAAAAGAATGTCCGAGTTTTAATGGTATATTACCGGGAGTTTATTTTATACTAAATATAACAAATCATACATTACATTGATGGAAAACTAACCTAGTTTTTCCTATAAGTGCTCAATGTGTGCGCCTTTAGTGATACGGCACACATCCAAACGAAAAGGCAATTCTTCCCATACTGTCTGCAGCAAGTCCGGAGTAATGGAAGCAACAGCCTGTGCAATTCTACCTTTCAATGTTGGTAAATCGTGGGGTATGGGTGGAACGTAGACCCGATCTTTTACGAAGCCCCAAAGGAAGAAATCACAAGGCGTGATGTCAGGTGAACGATACTATTACAATTTGAAACTCGGACATTCTTTTACGGACACCCTGTAATATCATTGGAGTTCGAATAGTCGGATAATTGGAGTCCTACTGTACCAAAACAAAAAGAACAAATACCAAGCGAACAAGTTGATATTATCTTCAACACCAGCAGTCCATGCCCGATCGGTAAGTTAATAGCTCGGGCTTCGGATGGTTATTTAAATGTTGTGTTATTAGTGGGTGGTTGCTAAGGGTCGCACCTACTCCAGAGGCTGGAGTGGGAAGGGCCCTGTGATCTGATTCTGTTCTTTTATATTTTTTTTTAATGAAATCGATATATCTGTAACACGCAGTCAGTTGTTTTTCTGACTTTCCGAGAGAGAAAGAAATAGTTATTCGGGTTTGGGTATTGACAGAATTGTTTTCCCAAATGTGGGTACGAATTTCACTGTGGTTTTGGGGAACTGGAGCCCAATCATAGATATCATAGTTAAAGTATTAGATTGGCAGATCACGTGACCTCCAATGCTAACGACGGGACGCGCGTGGAGACCAAAATAAGAGGGCAAAATGGCCAGTGTTGCCACCACTTTAAGGAGAAAAATGCTACGGCATTATCGGAAAAATACCATTTAGTTCTAAAATTACCAAACAAAATACTATAAAAGCATTTCAAGTCAATAAAAAGATTCCAAAATGCAGCTAGTATTTTTACGATATTTTTGTAATTTTAGAATTTATTGTAGAATTATTCTAAAATTACAAAAAAAAAAATTTTGGAATCTTTTTATTGACTTGAAATGCTTTTATAGTATTTTGTTTGGTAATTTTAGAATTAAATGGTATTTTTCTGATGATGCCGTAGCATTTTTCTCCTAAAAGTGGTGGCAACACTGGCCATTTTGCCCTCTTATTTTGGTCTCCATGCGCGTCCCGTCGTTAGCATTGGAGGTCACGTGATCTGCCAATCTAATACTTTAACTATGATATATATGAGCCCAATCGATAAGGACCTTGCCTTGCTTGCGAAAAGTCCTAAGTTCGGGCCAAGGATTACCAAAATACTAATTGCTGAAGTCCGCCGAATGGTATTCAAATCTTCGTTTAATTACGGTAATCAACACTTATGTGTTACATAATCCAAAAAAACGCATAATCGTGAATAGTGCAGGTTAAATTCAAAGATTCAGGGGGGGGCAGTGGGTAAAGGGGCTTATCTTGCATGCGAAAGGTCCCAGGTTCAGGTCCGCGCATTTCCAAAAAAAAACCTGCTATGGTCTATAAACGGTCTGTGAAGTTAAAGTCCGACAAATAATACCCATTGTAGAGGGAGTGCACGTTAAATATGCTAGTACAGGGTGGCGCAAATAAAAGTGGCCCCGGCGCAGAGATAGGAATGCATTGAGATGCTTGGCGAGAAAAACTATTGAAGTCGTCTGAAATCCTTCAAGTCGAAATAAAAGATTATTTAAGCGTGTAATGTCTTCACTTGGCAAACCTGTTTTTGCATTGATTGGAGTGGATTAGCATCACATTAGGGCTATTCATGGACTATTGGCGAATTCATATCTGAGTTCGTAAGGCTGTGTCCTGACTACGACATCAAATGCCACAAATGCAACAAAACTTGGCGACTTGGCAGAGTCAGCCACATGCTATTGCACCGCTTGGCGCCCTTGGCGGTCGCCAAGTTTTGTTGCATTTGTGGCATTTGATGTCGTAGTCAGGACATAGCCTAAGAGTGATTTAGGGCTGTTTGAGTTGGTCAATGTTCAGATAAAGATGATAATCACAGTACATCAGATGGTGTTCATTGCAGAAATTTTTATTAAAACAAATTCATGGAAAAAATGTGTCCAATTTGTTTGTTTTTAAAGTTAAAGATGTGAAAGTGCCAAAAACAGAATGCTATGCAACGATTAGTTACGAAATGGCGTCAGACAGGATCTGTTTCAACAAGTCAAAGATCAACGATTGCTTGATTATCAGATGTTTGTTTTAAAAACCATAAAGGCATTTGGTGTACACCATGTGGTCCAAGAATCAGTGTATGAGAACATAGCTAATGTTTTAACGTATTCAACACAGAATATCATTTTAACACTAAAAGAGGTTCGATTCTCTAGACTAAATAACGGATAAATCACTAGTGGGAACTTTTTTTGCACAGCTGTACAAACCTTCAGTTTATATTGCATTCCAACTAGCTTGTCAAACCATAGCTTAGTTGCCGTCAAATAATTCGCCAAGCGTTTGTTTGGGCTTAATATTGAAGCGATCAACAGCTTCAATTAGCGAACCTGTCTTAGCATTAGTTTTTGACTTGGCAACAATTCTATCTTCTTATCTCCACGACGGGGCCACTTTTATTTGCGCCACTTTGTATTTGGAAATGAAAAGATGGTCTCGCAATTAATGCACCTAGCATGGTAAAAGAAATATAAATTTATTAATGAATATAGTTTTCTTTCCAGCAGGAATAGATATTGATAAAATGTTCTCTCTACTTTTCTCTAATCTGGGGAGAGCTCAGCCTGTAACGTGCTTGCCCTGAATGAGAAAGATCCCAGGTTCGGACATAGGTATTGCTGAAATAACTGCCGACCTATAAATACTTCTAATGCGAAGGTAATTGAACCTAATCTAATCAAAATATATATTTTTGGTGTCCAAAAAAATTTCTATCAACGTTCTACCTCCATAACACATCCATTGTAGTTCCTTATCGCTTATTAGCTTATTTGGGGGGCCCGGATGGCCGAGTGGTTTCGACCATTACGCTAGCAGTCTGCGCGCTGTAACGGGTGCGGGTTCGATTCCCGCCTTCGCCCTGGGTGTACTTTCCTTTCTCTGTGACAGAAAAAATTCTTTCTGTGTCTGTCTTACTTGACGAATCCTTCATAAGCGGGTTGGTTTTGGTTGGTTGGTTGGTAGACATATATATTCAGGTTTGTGTGCTTGGTCAGCGACCCGCTTATAAACCTTCGTCAGGTAAGACAGACACAACAGACAACACACACACACATAAGTGGATCCATCTAATTTTTAAACACAGAGGCCAACTAGAGGATCCCCAGAATTGGCTTGTCACCCCCAGAGGTATTGATTTGGTATGGGAACTTAGAGGACTTTCGGACCCAACAGATTTAACGAGCACGTTCTCCGCATATACTCGGTAGGTCTTCAGTGGTACCGGGACTCGATCGCAGGACCTTCCGATCCCGAGAGCTGACCACTAGCTCACTACGGCCCTCATAAGCGGGTCTGTGATCAAGCACACAAGCCCGGAATATATATGTAATAGTAGTAGTAGTAGCAGCTTATTTGGCGCCGAAAGCACGACTTCCCAAAGCTCCTGATTAAAGAGTGCGGTTGGTTGATTTCAAAATACGTCGCACTACAACGTAACTGTTTTATGTCTGTGCCTTTTCTGTTTCTTTGATGCTATTTCTAAAGAGCGCTTGAGATATTGGTGACGGTTCGGGATCTTTCCTGGATGTTTGATTTGTCTTTAGGGGGCGTCCACAAATTACGTGATGCGTTACGGCGTTAATGGGGGGGGGGGGGGTCAAGCCGAATATCAACAAATCTCACGTATTGGGGAATAGGGTTAGAAGAAGGAGAAACTTAAAAAATAGCCTAAAAATATAAACTCCAGTAAAATATCTTAAGTTTGACAAAATCTTACATGATACTATTTATCATGTAAAATTTCCGAACCATATTCCAAAATGTAGGAGCTTTAAAAAAAAAACAAGTTGAAACTCACCAATTAAAAAAAATCAAATAAAAAAAATTTCAAATAGTTTTGAAAACCTCATGTGAGATTACGTTAGGGAGGCTGCAGGGGTCGAGTCAACTATCACGAAAACTCACTAATCACTAAAATCGCATCACGTGATTAATATACGCTTTCTTATACCCTTTTCCAATGCATTTTTTTACACTCTTTCGAATTACAAGTATTTTCCTCGTAAATAGCCTCTTACCATTGCTCATACTTACATTAGAAGTACTAGTTCATGAAACAAATCAACCAAGACCATTGGTGTATAGAAGGGGGGCCACGGATTAGCAGGCGGCCGGATAAGAGAGCGTGGATACTGTATTTCAAGTGTCCCTGCTAGCGAGTCATATATAAAAAAGAATTCGAGCAACAAAAAATCTCCCGCTCAAAGAAGACTGACAGTTCACCCCTTCCGCCGGAATAAATTTGGTACATGAACTCAACAACCTCCCCCACCTATAAAAGGATGATAAACACAATATTTAATAGGCTCTTTTTACCAGTTTGCTTATTTGAACAAGATCATAATACAAATACAAAAATTGTCGACCAACAACAGGCCAGAGGCCCAGCAAGGTTGGTCCAAAATAAATCTAATACTTTACCAGTTTCCAATGACTATCAAGATTCTTCTTAAAATCTTCTAATCTCTTCGAACGCACTGCATAATCTGGTAAAGCATTCCACTCATTGACAACTCTATTGTAAAAATAATGTTTTCTTACCTCCCTTCTAAAGCATGATTTATTCCATTTCTGATCATGTCCTCTGGTCCGGCTATTTAAGGTAAAACCTAAGCCCTCCATGTCTCCCATGTTTTAGATTATTTAGAAAATCCAGTTATATGGATTATAAATTTATTGTTCAGTTATTCGCTGTGTTCTTCTGATATTTGAAATATCTATTATTATTTTATTTCTTTACATTTATCATTTGAATTTATGTTCGATTCATAAGTTAATATTTAACTATAGTAGATATTTTCCGAATTTCTTAAAATCACAAAATTTAAAATTACATGCTCACATTCCAGTCATCCAAGAAACACATGTATAGTTTTTAAATCGTTGCAAGATAAATAATCTAACTCGAATTTTTAACTTTTTTTATCAGTATGTCACTTATTTAATCCATGTAAATAAAAAAACCGGAAAAATAATCTAAAACCTTTTTACTTTCAATTCCTTAGGGGCTGGGGAGCCCAGTCGGTTAGGCATTCGCCTAGCATGCGGAAGGTCCCAGGTTTGGGTCCGGGCATCGCCAAAATAACTGCCGACCTTATAAACGGCCCGTGCAGCCAAAAATGTCCGACGAATAATACCCCGTGTGGCGGAGTGCACATTAAATATCCTAACGCTGCGTACGATGTCGCCCTTAACGGTTGCGTTGGGTGCCTACTCAGGTGTCGGCTCGTCACTTGACTGTGGTTCTAAAATGCGATGATAATTCAAACTAAACTAAACTTTCAATTACTTAAGGTAATGAAAGTATTGCGATAAGGGTTGAAAATCTGAAATGGAGATTTTGTGTTTTCTGATTTTAAAAATGTGGGTTCTGATCGTTGGTCCGTCTGTCATTTTGTCCTCTGATACCACTCTACAGCTCGATCTAAAATAGCTACAGATATCAAAATGTAGTGCATGAATTTCTAGTACCTGTTGGACGACATAATACACGCATGCTCAAAGGGTATCTGCCATCGAAGTTTTTAGGGTGTAAAATTATTGAAATTTCCTTAAAGGGCTTATAATTTCCTTTAAATGTATGTTGTTGTTGCTACTAATGCCACTTGGGAAACCCAAGCTCTTCCAGCGGAGCGGGCAAGGATTAAGGCAAATGGGTGCGGTTCCTGAGGAGAGATGCCCGTGTAGAGATGACACGGCAGGAATCCGTCTTGGCATCGTGCTAACAGATGCTGCCCTCTATCGTCACCTCTGCAATTTAGACATGTCTCTGAAGGGGAGGGAAATAGTCTCCAGGGACCTGTACCCGCGGGAAACTGCGTCATGACCGCCCACAGGACTTTCGGACAGATTTTAACGAGCACGTACTCCGCATATACTCGGTGGGTCTTTAAATGTATTTGTTTATTGAGTGATACGTATGAGAGTAGTGTGGTGTTGCACATCTTGTTTTTTTAATACGCTTTCATATTATTAGAAATTTCTTGCAAAGAAACCTACCTTCCGCTATTTATATTTCACTCAAGGTTGAAGGATAGAAAGATAATGTTCGGTTACAGTATAGAGGATACGGAATCTTACAACTGAACGCAACATTTATTTCAACAGTTAAAAGGACTTGTATGAAAAAAAAATGTATGACGACAATTTATTATATTTGCATGATTGAACGCAATAATTGAGTAAAATATATTTTTTTTACCGAATGATTTTCAAAATTTATTTCATTTGATTACAGTTCCCCCTAAAAAAGTCCCACAATAACATTCAAAAATCGTTCTCAAATAAGAACAACTACATTCAGAAACTCCCCCAACCCACTCGCTCGGCAGACGGCAAAATGTGTTCTAAATAGGGACTCTCTTTTCCTCCTGTATTCGGGGCTTCCCTGCCATATTCCGCGTACGGGTAGACAGACAGACACATGGTCCCCCACATGTGAGTCAGTTTTTGTCACTCCCTAACCCCAGATATGTTGGGTGAGACTATCTTTGGCGATATATCTGATGATATGCCAATTTTAGATGTAGATTTGTGTTATAATTGAAGAGTTTTGGTGCTTTGTGTTAGCAGATGTCTTCAAAAATATTATAAGAGTACTTTCTGGGGTGCTGAGAAAGTTGGGAGTGTATCCAATATCTATTCTTCAAAGCTGAAGATTCGCTTCTTTTTTAATCGAATCAGAATGCAGAAAAACGGTAGGTTAGACAAAATCTTATTCAAATCTGTACCAAAAATGAAAAATTAGATGCTAAGTTTACATCAAGTTGTTTACAAACAAACAGGTCCCTGATTTGTTTGTAAACAACTTTTGTCGCTATATAAAACAAATTTTAATCTAATTCAACAGCTTATTTTCGATATTAGATTTATTGAATCTATCTGGATAAATCTATCATGCAGGAGTGACATATCAGAGTTATTCATTTTTACTACTTTGGGACTTCAGTAGTTAATTTGTGAACAATCTCCGGGGCGATTATCCCACCATATCGACTTGGCGAATTCGATTTCCCCCCCCCCCCCCCCCCCCTCTTCTCTGTGTGGCAACCTTTGAATCCCCCCCTCCCCCCCGTGATATTCGAATGAATCTGATTTGGAACGTAAAGGGGGTCAGGGATTGTCGGGGAACTTATATTAGATGGGGAGGGGAAGGGGGGTGGCTGAGTGGTCAGCGATTGTCATCGGTTGTTTGATGCTGCACCCTAATGCAGGAAAATGGAGAAGGGGTGTCCAGAATTGGCTTATTATTGTGATTTGGGAGATTTATGGGAAAATAAAATATTGGGGTTGTTGTGAGGACAAATTGGCCGAATCGCACACAATTCTTGTTGCAGACTAAATTGAAACTGTATTATTTTTTTTTAAAGATATATTATTATTTCTAGAATGAATATATGTAAATAAAATGTTTTCTGTTTCGCCTCGTACAACAGTTTGTAGGATGTAAAAAATGTATTCAAATTCTTTTTCACTAACTATTGGTTATAACAACCATGGTATCATATAATATAATGGTCAACTAGAACAGCCACGCTTACATTGGCGTCACAGATACGTCAACCGTTATCTTAAACCCCACAAACAAACCACCCAGCAGCTAATTCGTCCTAATTTAGAACGACCACGTCAATGCGGACGTCGCAGCTACGTCAAATATTCTCTTCGTTCCCACAAACGAACCACGCTCCACCCTGTTCCAATTGTCCATTTACGTTAAAGAAAAATTTTAAAATATATATGAAAAACTTTAAAAATTAACGATAATGATAAATTCTAGTATTATTTTGTAATGCTTAACTGCTGAGCATAATATTGTAAAAGACATAAATTAACATCGTACTTCAGCAGCTTTTGCATGATCAATTATCGTTGGTTAATGTTTACATTTTTATTCCGTACATGTGGACATTTTCTTCTCAATATTGGCGATATTAAAGTATTGGAGATGGGTTACACTTGATTTATTCCGCCAAACGGGGATGGACAGGAGAGTGGTGTAAACAATTATTCGGGGGGTTAAATGGGAGAGTACACTTAACAAGAGGTAACCGTCTGTAGAACACAAATCCGGAGCCCGGTGTTTAATTCTGGTCCTGACCTCTTAACGAGCGTTTAACTCAGTCTGATTTTTCCACTCTTTTCCGTGCCGAAAATGCACTTCTCCTATAGGAGTAAATTTCACTCATTTTCTGAGTGGGTAAAAGAAATAAAAGAAAACAATCTGCGTCCCACACTCTTAAAACGAGCGGTTTTAACTCAGTCTGAGTTAATTTCCACTCCTTTCCGGTGCCGAAAATGCACTTCTCCTATAGGAGTGAATTTCACTCTTTTGTTTTAAGAGTGTATATGGGGAGAGAGAGGGGGGGAGGATGTATTGTTATTATGTAAGGCGAAAAATCTGCGGACAAATAATTGTATGTTAATTATGGGATGAACCTGTCCTATTGCATAATGAATTACAGTATTTAAAGAAGGATATTAAACTGCTTAAAAACATACACTGCTCAAAACAATTAGGGGAGCACTTTGCGTGCTTATGTGAACCCTTTCAGTTCCAACGTTTTATTTTTTTATTCTAAAAATCTAAAATGTGTGAAAAAGATTCACCATGCATCCAGAATGAAATGGTAAAAAACAGGGGGAAAATTATTAATTTTTTAACTAAAATTTAAGGGGGAAAATTTGAATCATGACTTTTGAATAAATCATAACAACAATTTATTTCAAAACTTTATTTGTTAAAAAAAAAAGTTAAAATAATTTTTTAAACATCTAAGAATGCAAGTGTGAAGAATTTAGGGTCTATTTATTTCATAAAATTAATTGGGAGTGAATTTTATTTTATCATGTTTTTCGTATTTTCATTTAATTAAAACAAGCATTATTTACTTCTTCAAAAGACATGATGATAAGTACAAGATCAACTTGGTTAGAAAAAATCGCAAGCTGATGATCACAAATGGAATCATTTGACGTGACTGTTCCCAGTGCCGAAGATCGAGAAACTAGTCCGGACGCATTCGGAACCCTAAAAATGTGGTCAGCTGTGAACGAGTGGTTCCGAACAGGTTTCGAGACAGGTTGTCTTCATCTTCGGAACCAATAGCATCTTCGAACAATAGCGAAATAGGCAAGTTCTATAGTTTTTGCCCCGACGTTTTCTGCTTTCAGTGCTGAGTATCCTCCGCTTAATTATTGGACTGGCTCGTTTGCTGCCCTTTCATGAATCACACACCTCACTTCAATGTCGTCTAGCTCAATGATCTCAGTCTAACGGGCGGCCGAATCAACAAATAAGGCATAAGATGCTCTTGTGAGTCACACGTCCGTCCGTAAACAACTGAGCGCGAATAGTTTCGTATTTTTTCTTCGTGAAAGTCGACAATCCGAATCAGCGGATAACGTGATCACGAGTTTGTAGCTAAAGTTGAGTAACACCATGGTCATTACAACTTCAACACGGCATTCAAAAGCAAAATAAGCTTCTAACATGAGCGTAGACGGAAATTTGACGTCACTGTTCCATGCTGAAGATCGAGAATAGTCCGACGCATCGAACCTAAAATGGTCAGCTGTGAACGAGTGGTTCCGAACAGGTTCGAGACAGGTTGTCTTCATCTCGGAACAACGTCCTCGGAACTATGACGTCAAAATTTCCGTCCCCGAGCTTGTTTGGGAAAGCTTCTTCGGCCTTAGTAGTTGAGTAAACCATGCCCTAACATGGAACATGACCTTCAAATATAAACCTTTAAAGCAACAGCTCAATCTTTAAAAAAAAAAGCGGTCGAAGAATATTTCGAGTTTTAGTGCGCCATCAATCTAAATTTTACGAGTGGCAAAAGGCGAGTAAAATGTGACGAAACGATCCGTAAACAGCACATCAAATCACCCCCCTTTTAGGACTCTGCGCTTATTTAGTCAGTATATATGCGGGTATTTTTTTGTATTTTAATAAAGCTGTAAATGCCTTGGTGATAGGATACTTCTCTGATGGCTTGATTGAAATATAAGGGTTGTTATAGTGAGATATTTGAATTCGTTATTGAACAGTTTTCACGAATGCAACTATACGACCGATGATGGGTTTAGCATATCCATGGTTTTAGCTTCCACACTACGTTTATAACGTAAAGTGAAGTATTATATCGTTCAGTCCGTCTGCACCCACTTTCATAGCCAACTACAAATGCTACGGACAAGTGTGATACGTCAAAAAAATCAGCGCATCGAATGAGAAACATGAAAATTTCAGAAAGAATTCGAAGTACTCAATTTTTTAAAAACTTCAAAATTTAGTACTCATTTAAAATGCATACGAAGCCATTTTTATTAAAATTAAATCACCATTGCCATTCGCAAAAATCGCTCGAGAAACTTTAATTCTTTTAAACAATAAATTAAAATAAATTTATTTAACCCATAAATCAGTTTAAAATGACGTCAAATATATTTCACAAAGAGATTCTTTGATTGTATGTTGATATGAAATGTTTTGGGTTCTATTTAAAGGCGATGAATATTACATATTTATTCTTTGAAATATAAATTAGTTTAGCAAACGATAACAAATAATTATTGAATTTTCGAAAGAAAATAAATGAAACTAACCAAATTTAGCGTGTAAATGTTTATTATAGAACCAATGCTGTGTTTGGCGCGTTTTTTCCAGTTAAACACAAATGTTGTGTGGAAGCGGGTTAAGTGACAGATTCTGTTACAAACCTACTTGTTTATTCTCCCTTCTCCGCTAAATGAAAATAAATTGTTAGGATTTCTTACTTAACTGGATTAAATAAGTGAAATATTTATTAGAAATAGTTAAAATTCGATTTAAATTAACTTTCTGGCAACGATGTAAAAACTATATAGGTATTGATGAGCAGACCGGATGACTGGAATGTAAGCATTTAATTTTGAAAGCATGGAAAGTTTTGTAAGTTGAGAAAATTTAGAAAATAACTGCTATAGTTAAACTTTATTTAATAAAAAGAAAACAAAATTTAAATGATAAATTGTCCTTCCCTCAGAGACGCTAGTCCAACCAGACCAGACCTGTTCAGATTCAAGGACTATCTATTAGCGGAATTTCAGGTTATTTCATAGCTCCATTTCTCCATTGCTCTGTGTAAGAAATCTCTACACATTGGTTCTCAGTGACAGAGTAGTGACAACCATGTCCAAACGGCATCCCATGTTCATCTAGGTCATTAGCTGACCCAGGGTGGAAAGTTATTGGCTTGACACTAAATTAATTGCCTCCAACAAAGTCACTACTTGTCTTTACTCTTCTGTGTGTATTAGTGCAGATAGCTATCGAGTTACTCTAAACTACAGTCATTGAGCTAGAAGGGAAACTGGAGTGAGGTGTCATCGAGCCGAAAACCCACTCACACCCTTTTGAGAGAACAAGGCAGAAAAGGACTATTTTCCCTACACTTGTACGCAATGTTTGTATGAGACCCCTCTATCATATAGACTTGGGCTCCTAAATGTATTTTAACATTTTTAGTTCGAAAGAATTAACTTTCTTCAACTTTAAATTCCAACTTTTTTACGAAATAACCATGTGGATCCCTAACTAAGAACCAGCGAAGACGAACCCAATAGCGAAATAGGCAAGTTTCTATAGGTTTTCTGCCCCGTTCGTTTCTGCTGCAGTGCTGTGTATTCCTCCACGTTTCATTATTGGACTGGCTCGTTTGCTGCCCTGTTCAGTGAATCACACACCAATGTTCTTCTAGCTCAATGACTACAGTCATAACAGGGCCGGGCCGAATCAACCAATAAGGCATGAGATGCTCTCTGTGATGTCACACTCTCCGTCCGGTAACAACTGAGCGCGAATAGGTTTCGTATTTTTTCTTCGTGAAAAGTCGACAATCCGAACCAGACGGATAACGTGACTCACGAAAAGCTTCCGTAGCCTTAAAATTGAGTACACCATGGTCATTACAACTTAAAACACGGCCAACTTCAACAAGGCCAAAGAAGCTCTCCTAAACATGAGCGTAAACGGAAATTTTGACGTCACTGTTCCCAGTGCCGAAGATCGAGAAACTAGTTCGGACCCATTCGGAACCCTAAAATTGTGGTCAGCCGTGAACGAGTGGTTTCGAACAGGTTTCGAGACAGGTTGTCTTCATCTTCGGAACAACGGCACTCGGAACTATGACGTCCAAATTTCCGTCCCCGAGCTTGTTTGGGAAAGCTTCTTCGGCCTTAGTAGTTGAGTAAGCCGTGCTTCAAACCAAAGAAAATCTACAACTAGATTCATACCACACCATTCATCAAACAACCTAATTGTCAGAACACGACTCGCACATTTCATTTCCAACAACAGATGGTATTTCGTCATCCTATCAGCCGGTTACTCGCCAGGGTTTCTCTATGACCTTCAAACGACCCCTAGCAGCTGCTCTGAGGAATTCCCCCTACCCTGTTGCGTGCCCTGAAAAGGGTTAAAACCCCGTGAATACACAGCGTGGTTTGGTGGGGGAGTTTTGATGTTGTATTTTGGCAAAGCGTCCTTGATTGAGAGGATTTTCTCTCAATCAAGGACGCTTTGATTTTGGTGAAAGTTTTGTGTTAATTGTGAGGGAGTTGCTTGAAGGGGATATTGTACTATAACTAGATATGACGTCGTTATTATTTGGCTCTAGAAAGATAGTCATATTTTATACATTAAATAGACGGTTTGAATGGGGCGGAGCGGAGTTTGTTTGTGGATTAGAAGACAATTGAAGAGCTTAGTGGAAGAAATTGCTAAGTGACAAAAAAGGTGAAAACGACAAAAATGGTTTTAAAGTTCTTTGTTTGCATGTAGATAAGTTAAAAAAAGGCACTGCCAAAGGTAAAAATTATACGTAACAAGATTCCTCCTTTTGAGAAACTTTAAGTTATTTTTAAAAGAGGGAATACCATGTTCATTGACAAAAATCTTTTGTTTTTTTTTCAGAAATGTCAGCACGTTCTCTCCCACTAAGCTCTTCAATTCTTGACGTAAGTGTGGCGTCACTGTAGGCGTTTCTGTTCCACTCGTCTATTGCTGTTCATAACATTATGTTTGTTTTGGCTCTTTGTAACCGGTCGCAAAATTTTATTGAAGCTCTAGTAATTTCAACTGTAATTCCAAAAAAACTCGGTACGAGAAACTGCATGAAAAAAGTTATAAATGGACAATTCTAATTGAGTGGAGCATGATTTGTTTGTGGGATAGAAGACAATATTTGATCGGGATGTGACGTCACAGAGCGACGGCGTCGACGTTTTAATCTGGACGAATTAGCTGCCGGGTAGTTTGTTTGTGGGGTATAAGGCGACGTTATGGAGTACATAAAACGTTGACGCAGCTGGGACGTCATCGTAGGTAAGGGCCGTTGTAGTTGTCGTTTTTGCTTGTTTATAACCTGAAAGTTTTTCTAACAATTTTGTATCTTTAGAAATTGACTTTTAGCAGTAGATCTCTGTCCAATTATCCCATGTAGCACATAAAAGAAAAACTTTATAACTCTCTTAGAATATGCAGCTTTTAATTAGCATATGTACATACGAAGCATATTTGTGTCCATTGCTTAATATACATGAGATTTAAACATCCTAAAACTATAAATCTCAGGATAAAACACTTTTAAAATTAAGTATTGTAATACATACCAACCAGAGTTTAAATATTTATTATACATATTTCTTTAAAAAGAAGCTTTTCAAAAAAAAATTATTTAATAACATTGTTTTCGGTTTAATAAATTTTAATTAGAAATAGAAATAAGATAAATGATTAATAATTAGTTAGTAATGACTACTATATTAATTATTAGTGGTTATTAATACAATTTGAAATAGAATAGCTTTCAAAAATTCTTTTTTAATTTAATATCTTTGTTTTTAAGTTAATAAATGCACTCTTAAAACAAAAGAGTGAAATCCACTCCTATAAAGGAAATGCATTTTCGGCACCGGAAAGGAGTGGGAATTAACTCAGACTGAGTTAAAACCGCTCGTTTAAGAGTGTAGGACGTAGATTGTTTTTTTTTATTTCTTTTACACACTCCGCAAAAAGAGTGAAATCCACTCCTATAGGGGAAGTGCATTTTCGGCACGGAAAGGAGTGGAAATTAACTCAGACCGAGTTAAAACCGCTCGTTTGTTTTAAGAGTGTGTTAAATGGAAATAGCACTACTTTTATAAATTAGAAAACTTATTATACGTTAAATCACGTTTACTTTATTGAAGAATTTAAATAATCTGCTGCATTAGAACACATAACATTATTTATATTCACTAAAATAAATATTGACAAAATAATACACATTTAAATAACTTCAACTGTAGTTTTACTTATAATTAATTAAATATTTGATGATAATTACTTTTGTTTGAATCATTACGTTTCTTTCATTCACTAAGAACTTTGATTCTAACAATGTGAGAAATCTATGACACTCGGTTAATTTCAAAACCTGCTTAAAAATCAAAGTAACCAATCCGTGTAAACGAATTAAATCATTAGCGTCAAACCTAACCTAATCAATTACGGTGAAATTTACAGCCAAAAACAAATTAATTTTTACGGTGGAAAACATCAACGGATGGGAGAAAATCTGAAATTAATTACTTGTATTCCTTAACGGTAAATTTAACTTATCGTTGAAATAACTTTTTTTTTTTTTACTTTTCCAAAATAAAACCTCGAAAAATAAAGGCTTTATAATGAGCGGTATACGTCCACTTGAGCTAAAAATGCTGTTTTCACTAACACTAATTTAAATATTTCCCAAGAAATTGGGTTGAGATTCAAAGTGGGATTAAATACTGGGAATAATGACTCGGACTTGGCTCCTTTTGGTTTTAAAAAGCTCGGTTTAAAAGAACAGCCACCGACGAAGAAGCTACTTTATTTAATTAACAACAAAACGATCAATCTCCGTAATTAAAGGATCTTCATTCTTAAACTAACTTCTTCTTTTTTTTTAAAGAAATCTGTATCTTGTTAGTTAAAGGGCGTATGTCCGATGTAGAAGATAGGAGGATTTCCCTATTCCCTTTTCAATGTGTCAGTTTCAATGAGTTGGATAAGATAGACCGACCAAATAAATAGTAAAAAGAAACTGTTGGATGGTTCGCGGTCGACCTAACTAATAAGGTCAGAGAAGCTTTCTGTGACGTCACACTATTCGTCTTATTGTCGGATGTTCCGAAAGAGAGGAACGAAACCTGTTCGGAAATGTATAGTCGGTTGTTTGCAAATAGGTTGCGTAATTTTCTTCAGAAAAGCCGACAATCCGAAGTGGACGGATAGCGTGACGTCACAAAGAGCTTCTAAAAGCGGCCTCGAAGTTGAGAATAATGGGTGCGGGTTCGATTCCCGCCTTCGCCCTGGGTGTATATCCCTTTCTTTGTGACAGTAAAAATTCTTTCTGTGTCTGTCTCACTTGACGAAAGGCTTCATGTCTAAGAAAAGCGCGGATTTCATGCAATGGTGATTAATTCTAATAACAAAGCTACGACTATGTGAGCGAAATAGGAGACCATTTCAGCAATTGTACCATATAGTAAGTCAGTTAAAAAGTTTGAGTTTTTCTATCGAGTTCCATCAGTATTAGACTAGTCATTATTTTTTTAACATGCATATTCTCCCTCCTTTCGACTGACTTTATGTGAGACAGCAGAAAATGTACGGAGATCCTAATCTACAATCGGAACAGCACATTAATATAATTGCATAACCAACTCGACACGGCTCTACAAACATTTCTCACTTTGGTCACGAAAAATACATAATTTTACTAATTAGTCATAATTCCAATGCCTAGTTTTCTATTTTTTCTTGAATTATGGTATTTTTCGTGTATTTTTCTCCTTAAAGTGCAGCACACTGGATTTAGGCCCCTGCGGTCCGTCGTAGCATTGAGGTACGTGATCTGCCACTATACTTATTGATTCTGTTTGAACAGAATATTTAACATGAGCTTACACTCCATGCGACAAAAAATTTCTAAGACCCCCATCGACTTAGTACTAAGTCTTATCTCTATATTTTTTCTTGACTCTGCCTTCTCTTAACACTCTTAATTAACAAATCAAAACAACTTCTATAAGTAGCCAAGGTATCAATTCACACAATCTCCACCATGTCTTGATACATGCTTGATGATTTATTGCAACATCACATCACCGGCATTTTCCCGAATAGTATTTTTCTATTTGTTTATACTGATATTTTTTCCCGTCTCTTTTCTATCTGATGCTAGGGGGGGGGAGTAGTAGTGAGAGACTGTTTCCATGGCAACAGGAGTAGCGGCGATAAAGAGGGAGGTCCCATCTTCCCCGTTGGCCACGCCCGATTCCATCTGTTCACAATATTCGGTCTTTTTCCCTTTTTTTCTCCCTCTCTTGGACTTCCGGAATATATATAGATGCGATTTTTCTCTTTTTTCCCCCCTATCGTGTGGTGGTGGATTTAGGTTGTTGTTTGAAGGGTTGTTCGTATCAGTTACTGTTATATATGCACTCTATTCAATCGGTAGTAACAGATGGAAAGAATGTTTCGGGTTGCAGGAGGAGGAGGGTTTTTTTCTAAGCATCGCAGTCGTAGCGTCCGTCCTGATCTACACACTAGAAAAAATATTATCAGCAATTCCTATACTTTAATATTTCTGTGACGTAACGTGAGTGTGATGGTCGATAAAGATTGTCACTTTAGGAAACCAAAGCTTTAGGTATCGATTGTTATCGACCGTCACACTCACGTTACGTCACAGAAATATTAACGTATAGCAATCGTGTGTTTATAATATTTTTTCCAGTGTGTAGGTCACGACGGACGCTACGAATATGATGCGTTAGGAATTGAAATCTTTAGAGTATGATCAAGAGCGAAGATAATGGTGAAACTGCAAGGGGTGTGTCGAAAGCCCGTTTTCTCATAATTTAACCTTGGACCACTTATTGATAAATAAATGTAGTCGTTTAAAATATGTTTAGATAATTTGATGAGCTGCAATCGTTGGCAATTATATGAAATTTTTTTGCTAAATCGAGCACAGGTTTAGTTTTAAAAAACAAGCCTCAATTTTCTCAATATTTCCTACCACTAAAACAGGTATATGAGGATTAAAAGTAGTTATAGTGGTAATAACACTGTTCTACAGTATTGTTATTATTGTGGTTTTTTTTAATTAAACGGTATGGCGAAATGACAGCGAACAAATTTTTAAATTATTTACCTATAAAAAGGTGGGGTTTTTTTGTGCCATAAGGTTTTTCAGTTGCTAGGTTTTTCAGT
Organism: Oedothorax gibbosus; assembly: GCA_019343175.1. Taxonomy (NCBI): domain Eukaryota; kingdom Metazoa; phylum Arthropoda; class Arachnida; order Araneae; family Linyphiidae; genus Oedothorax; species Oedothorax gibbosus. The sequence goes on from JAFNEN010000252.1 coordinate 445,828, forward strand.
GGATCCAAACTAAAAACTTAATTTACTTAGTTTTAAAACAATAGCTATTATTCAGAAGCAAAAATTATAATTTTCACTCATTTTTGACACATTTCTACTTTCATACTAATTTCGAATCCATCACTATCCACTAGAACTATTACGTATGCTCTTGAACAGTTGACTAAAGCTTTCTTTCACCGCCCGAGGCAATTTAGTTGAAATTTAGAACAACCTAAATCCCCACCATGCATTCCCAAAATACTTATCTTAGTAAACCCGGGTTTTCATACATTTAAAGTTGTCACGACTCTGTCTACTTAAGTAGAGTTAATATTTAGTGATCTCAATATATACAGAGCACATGCAAAACCCATTTATGTTTCCGAAGAACTGGTAAGCATAACACATTGTTTTAGTCTTTCACAACTCGCAAGCAACTTCAACATGCCGTCTTTTTCCAGGTTCCTGCCCTGAGGGATCCCTCACAAATATCACGATGTCCCGTTTTTTCCTGTTTTTATTATTGACTATTTCTCTTCCTGTATATAGTGTGCTTTTTTAGCATGCCTATGAAATATTATAGCATAGGACGAGCGAGATTTTTGGGGGTGAAATTGTGTACTAGAAGTTTGGTGACAACACTTCGGATTTTGATAAATTTCTAAAAATTCTGTAATTTTTTTTTTTATAACTTTTTACTTTTTATTGATAACAATGAATTTTTAATTGAAATTGTAACTATAATATTAAATTTAATAAATGGGGCAGACCTAACCTGGTTGGATAATGCCACGAAAGTTACTTTCGCAGGCTCTGTCTTCGGCTTAGCCATCCTATAAACGGATTCTGATGTACAAAACAAAAATTAAAAGTGGATGGACTTGCTAAAAAAATTGTAAGTGTTAAATTATGAAGGTTAAAAATTTTTAATTCTCTTTTTTGCCAGATCAGGTGTCAAAATCGTAACTTGACCGTGCTTCAAAATTACAATGTCAGTTGCCAAAGCCCTCGTGTAGCTGTAGTACGATGTTAAAATTCAATCAAACCCAAACTTATTCCCTGTTCCTAGAGGCACCCAAAATCGTTTTGCACTAATACGTTCCAAGTGTCACAACAAGTAGTTTCACTGTCTAAGGCAACTTAGGGCGCATTTAATGCCCTCTTGTCCAAAAGCGGGGCTAGGAAGCCCAGTCGGTTAGGCGTCCGCCTAGCATGCGATAGGTCCCAGGTTCGGGTCCGGGCATCGCCAAAATAACTGCCGACCTTTAAACGGCCCGTGCAGCCAAAAATGTCCGACGAATAATACCCAGTGTAGAAGGAGTGCACGTTAAATATCCTCCAAAGTCCCAACGCTGCGTACGATGTCGCCCTTAACGGTTGCGTTGGGTGTCTACTCAGGTGTTGGCTCGTCAACTGACGGTGGTTCTAAAATACGACGCCCGTCGCCAATAGCCCTCGTGTAGCTCTAGTGCGACGATAACTCAAACTAAACGAATAAACTTGTCCAAAAGCACTTAACCTTGCGTCGTTCACCAGAACAATGACCTTGATTAATGCATGTTGCCATATCGCAAAGGTTGTCGCAACTCTAGGGTTAGGTTGAATTATCAGCGCACTAGGGCTATTGACGTCATAAGTTAGACACCCAACGCAACTTTTTAAGAGGGACTGTCAGTCCCATAGAGCTAATGCATTAGTTTTGAAATCAAAACTTTTGCAAAAAAAATTGGCTTGTCATGTTATCCGATTTTCACCAGGTATGGGAATCATCATAACATCAATTTAAAACAAAATTGAAGAGAAAATAACATCCGGTTATTTAATTATTAATGGATAAAGTTTTAAAATAGTGTCGCCATCTGCTGCATATTTTTGGCATTTTAAAATTTCAAAAATATATAATTAAATAACTATATAACATTTTCGTTTCAAATTTGTTTCATTTCGATTTTACTTTGATTCCCGTACCTTTGGGAAAAAAGGGCTAACATGGCAAAGCAATACTTCTGCGGAAGTTGTGATTCTAAAACTAATGAATTAACTCTACGGGACTGACAATCCCTCTTAAGGGCGACAACGTATACACTGTAGGAACTTTGAAACATATTTAGCGTGCACTCCCTTTACACCTACTGGGTATTATCCGTCACACTTTTTGGCTGAATAGACCGTTCATAAGTTGGCAGTTATTTTGGCAATGCACGAACCTGGAACCATTCGCATACAGAGTCGAGCGCCTTATTGACTGGGCTCCCCAGCCCCTCGCAACTCTAATGGTAGCCAATATCCAGAATCTCTACTGTCCCCAAACAACATAGGAAAAAAAGTCCTATTCCAACCCTTTATGCACAGGTCAAGGCGCGACACCGCACTTATTTGTTCTTTTTAACCCACTTTCGTTAAATGCTTTGACCAATTGTGACCTACCAAACTGTTGACAATAGCAGGAATGGGGGGGGGGGGGGGGGGGAAACTTTCATAAAGCGTTTAACTTTATTCCGCGTTCTAGGGCAAGAGTTTTTTTTTTTTTAGTGTATTACTTAATAATTTATTACTGTACTTTTGAATTAAAATTGTTGGTAGATTGAAAAATTGTAAATTCAAATTTTTAATTTAAAAATTTACTCTAATGCATTTTAGTTTCTCATCAAAATCTAAAAGTATGACGGATATTTTTAATGCGACACTTTCAGCGAACTGTATTTATTTAATGCTATTGTTAATTCAAAGGTTTTTAAATCATGTGTTTTTCTCTTAATTCAGTTCAATTGACTGTTAGTTTACAACTCGAAAAATTGACTAGCAAGGGCCGTAGGGAGCCTAGTGGTCAGCGTCTCGGTCTCGAGATCGGAAGGTCCCGCGATCGAGTCCCGGTACCACTGAAGACCTACCGAGTATATGCGGAGTACGTGCTCGTTAAATCTGTTGGGTCCGAAAGTCCTGTGGTCGGTCATCGCGCAGTTTACCACGGGTACAGGTCCCTGGAGACTATTTCCCTCCCCTTCAGGGACATGTCTAAATTTTGGAGGTGGCGATAGATGGAAGCATCTGTCACTTATGTGTGTGTATGTCGTGTCCGTCCTTCTTGATGAAGGTTTATAGGCGGGTCTTTGTGACCAAGCACACAAGCCTAAAAATATGTCTACCAACCAACCAACTAGTTTACTAGCAACGCAACAATCAGTTAAGTACTAGCATTGGCTACAAAATAAGCCACGTAACAGGGACTTTTATCGGTATTTCTACGCATTCAAGCAAAAAATTTCAAATTTTACCAGTAGATCAAATAAAATATGAGCATTGCTGTCGTGGGCAGGTTAAACTGCAATACATAACACATTGACTTGAACCATTGATCGAAGCACTCAATAAGTCTAACATATAAGAAAGTGTACTGAAAGACTATTTTACAGCAAAAATGGTTCGATTCATTGTTGTGGTTACTGCAATTTACTTGCCCACCGGAAGATTACCTGGCTAATGTCCCGGTACCACTGAAGACCTACCGAGTATATGCGGATACGTGCTCGTTAAATCTGTTGGGTCCGAAAGTCCTCTAAGTTCCCATACCAAATCAATACCTCTGGGGGTGACAAGCCCATTCTGGGGATCCTCTAGTTGTCCTCTGTCTCTAAAAATTAGATGAATCCACTTATGTGTGTGTTGTGTCTGTCTTACTTGACGAAGGTTTATAAGCGGGTCGCTGACCAAGCACAAAAACCTGAATATATATGTCTACCAACCAACCAACCAACCTGGCTAATACAAATAAATCTCTAAATGTTCAAAGAAGTTACAAGTCCTCGGAAAGACTTCCGTACACGCTTCTTCCATCGAAATGTCGACAGGGGAAGAAAAGTAGTGGGGAATTATCCATTGGACTGGACCCCTTTTCGCATGTAGCTATTCAAATGTCATCATACTTAATAAAATGTCATTTTTACTTTTGCCTTACATGAAACTAGCAAATAAATACCCGTTCTTCGCACGGATTAAAAGAATATCAAATCGATCCAAGTATATGTGTCGTTTAATTAGATATAGGATAATAAGCTTTGCCTTTGTTCCCGTTCATTCTAAAGAATAGAATCCCGTTACTTATATTGCTTTAAAATTCCAAAATAAAATACATCACTATAAATGCACATCCTCATATCACAAAAAAATCTTTCTCAATATGAACTTACTGTCATCGCAATTTTCCTGATAAATTCAAAATTAACCATAATTGTATAACAATGTTATATCACGTCAAAACCTCCATTCTGTTTTTTTTTTTTTCAAAAAACATTTAGCTCATTGGCACGTTCAATTATTTTTCAAATCATTAATTTAGTTTCTAAATTTAATAGCAAGAAAATAAAAGCAATTTCGATTTTAATTATTTTTTGTGTTCATTTTAATTTCTTCTGTCGAATGGCAACACGAAAGGGAAAAAAATTATCGGATTTGAGCGAAAGTGGTGTATTTTTTTTCAGAAAATTCGAATTTTCTCTAAAAATGGAACAAATATGAAAAAGATGCAGAGATGCACACGTTGAGCCTCAGATTCACACGTTGTTATTAAAGGGAATCTATCTTAAAAATTTCGAATTTATGAGGGCAGTATAAGTAGGTCTTTTACGATCCACAGACATACAGACAGACTCTTTCTTTTATTATTATAGATATAAGGCAATGGAAGTATTGCTATGGGGTCGCAATTCCAAAATGGAGATTTTGTGTTTACCACACGTTCGGAGGGTGCTGATGTTTTTGAAATTATTTTACACGGTATATTAATACCGTTAAATGTATTGATTTATTAAGTGATGGTTGAAAGTCGTGTATTACACTGTTAAAAATGTTGTGCTTGGTTTCACCATGATATTGGTTCCTAGTAGCTGCAACGGCTGAATGGTGAAACGTTCCACCATATTTTTGGTATTCGGTTGAACCATTTCTCAGGTTTTTGTTTCCAAATCCAGAAAAATGGTTCAACCAAACACCGAAAAAAAGGTGAAACATTTCACCATTCAGCCGTTGCAGCTACTAGGAACCAATATCATGGTGAAACCAACCACTATCATGGTGAAACCTAGCACCAAATTTTTAACAGTGTACATAGGTTTAGGTTTATTTCATAAAGTGCTTCATGACCGAAAATCTGGTAACCAAGTCAAAACCAAAACAACTAGGCCAACACCTGATCTGACCCTCAACCACTAACATCATGATTTTCGACACCATTAACAACCTAACTCCATAAAAAACAATCCATTACCAAATTTGATTCAGCAAGTGGAAAACTCTAGGGGGGGGGGGGGGGAAATCACGTAACCTCCCCCCCCCAAAAAAAACCCATCCCCGTCACGTCACGTGATGATTCACTGGTCCCTTCAACAGGGGATAGCTTGTTGCGTCATCATAGCCTAGTTTGTGTAGGGGGGGAACCGAATTTGGCAGATTTTGGCGTATGTTTGGTTATTGAATGGAGAATGGGTCGATTTGGATTGATTTGATTGGTTTCAAGGTTTGTGTTTGGCGCAGTATTCGGCTTATTTTCACTTTTTTTTAAGTTTAGCAAGGTTTAATGTATCGAATTAGTGTAACCCTTATAGTTGGTAGAAAAGTTATTAATTAGAGAAGGCGTTTAGTACGTAATTGCTTTATTGATGTTTCGGCAGTTAACTCATTTTGGCTACATTTATTAATTACAACTAATTTTATACATTTTGTAGAGTAATAAATTTAACTATTCTGTTTACCACACTATAAGTACGATTAATAAAAATCATATATAATAATCCAAGTACGTCTTACGAGTCAAAATATAAGCTAAGAAATAAAATATAGAAATTTGCCAATTGCATGTCAAAACAATTACAGTTTATTTGTTTTGAAACATTTGATATATTTTTATTAATTTAGTTAGTTAAGAAGCTTAATAGTTAGCGAATATAGAATTCCAATTTCAGTGATTGTTTTTGAAACTGTGAGAAAATTCTTCCACTACATAATATTTAAATTTGTTTACAAGACAAAAAAAAACAGATAATAAAATCATTATTTCTACATAATATTTAAGTTTTTTTAAAAGAGTTTTCCACTTTAGAATACAAATATTTTCAATCGAGCGTCAGAATAAATTAAATTCGAATATGTTCCACTCATCCCTTTGACTTTTATTCTCAAAATGATTTTTTTTTTAAAGAAAAGAACAAATAAAACCTTTCTAAAGAGGGTTTAGCTCTTAAGCCAACCGGCATGTTAAAAGAATTGTAACATTGTATTGTCTGGGCTTGCACAATTCTTTGCGAAAAGGAATAAAACTTTTTAAGCATCAGACACAAAATAACAATAAAAGGAAATTGTCTGGGGTTTTATATAATTTTTTTATTTCGCTCATTAGCAATTTAATTTGATTTCTTTCCATAGTCAATATTTACAGCACATTTAGAAGAAAATAAATCTTCTTATACTGAACACAGTCGGTTAGGCGTCCGCCTAGCATGCGAAAGGTCCCAGGTTCGGGTCCGGGCATCGCCAAAATAACTGCCGACCTATAAAAGGCCCGTGCAGTCAAAATGTCCGACGAAAAATACCCCATATAGAGGGAGTGCACGTTAAATATCCTCCAAACTAACTAACGCTGCGTACGATGTCGCCCTTAACGGTTGCGTTGGGTGCCTACTCAGGTGTCGACTCGTCACTTGACTGTGGTTCTAAAATACGACGCCCGTCGCCAATAGCCCTCGTGTAGCTCTAGTGCGACGATAATTCTAACTAAACTAAACTCTTATACTGAACAAGAAGTTCTAAAAGAACTAAAATAGCCTACCTTCCTATAACTTAAATACTAATAGCCCTCGTGTAGCTCTAGTCTAGTGCGACGATAATTCATACTAACCTAACTAAAAAAACTGAAATTCTTACCTAAAATCCAGTAGTTTTGTAACAGTAACTTTCATCTAGAACCACTTCCACAAAAGTTTAGATCCTTAGATAAAAAATAGCCAAACACAGCATTCAGTTGTAATTTAAACTTTTAAAAGCTCAAAATTCGCTATTTTCATTAATTTTCTATCGCAAATTAAATAAATGTTGTATACATGCTTGTAAACCATCGCCCTCTAGCGGCTACCTATCGTAACTCTTCCCCAACCGCCATTTTATTTTTGTCATTAGGAGCGGTGTGAGGGTAACGAGAGGATGTAATTCTTTTACCAGCTTTACTTGATTAAAAGGATCTTTAACAAATTGAGTTGCTTTGGTTGGTTGGTAGACATATATATTCAGGTTTGTGTGCTTGGTCAGCGACCCGCTTATAAACCTTCGTCAAGTAAGACAGACACAACAGACAACACACACACATAAGTGGATCCATCTAATTTTTAGAGATAGAGGCCAACTAGAGGATCCCCAGAATTGGCTTGTCACCCCCAGAGGTATTGATTTGGTATGGGAACTTAGAGGACTTTCGGACCCAACAGATTTAACGAGCACGTACTCCGCATATACTCGGTAGGTCTTCAGTGGTACCGGGACTCGATCGCAGGACCTTCCGATCCCGAGACCGAGACGCTGACCACTAGGCTCACTACGGCCCCGAGTTGCTTTCTTCTTAACTGCCCCTACTCCCTCCTAAACATAAATAATAATTATCGTTTTATCAATTTATTTGCATTTCGAATAATATTTGAGTCAAATCCTAGCATCCGTTCCAGCGGCATTTCAAGCGTTCGGATAATGTCGCAAACCCCTGAAATGAAGCGCAATTCTTGTTCTTAAAGAATTATAAACATAAAAAATCTATAAAACCTGATAGTTTTGAAATATTTATTATGAGCAAAACAGGAAACTACCCCAAACTGCACTAAAAAATACGAAATGTAAATTAAAATTAATCATATTTGTATGCAAAAAATATAATGACTTGTCGCTTTCTTATAGTTAAACTCATAGTTTCCTTGCACAGAAGCCACGACCATGGACGGAGCTATAAAACGCGCGGAGCAATCAGATAAAGAGGAAATTTCAGCCGTTTTATTTTGTCTTCATCTGATTGCTCCTGCGTTTTATAGCTCCGCCCATGAAAGTGGCTTCTGTGCAAGGAAACTATGAGTTTAACTATAGTAAACAATCAAAGAACCACATTGTACGAGAAATTTTTGACGCCATTCCAAACTGATTTATAAAATGACAAAAATAAATTTTGCTTCAAATATTAGTTTTAAATAAAAAAACATTTCTCACGCTATTGTTGACGTGTCAACAGCGATTTAAATGATACAAATTAAATGCTAATTCAATGGGTACTTCTTCGTCGGACAGATGTCCATCCAAACGCACAGACAGACGGACAAAGCGTATGAAAGATAGGTGTCTGAGTTCACATCTTTCTAAACAAAGCAAATAATTTCTAAGATCCAACCGATCGAACCGATTTTGGAAGGGGCGTACAGACGGGCGAACATCTTCAGCACGTCAATACCTACATTTTCATTTTTTTGAATTCTTTGAAATACCTTACAGGGCATTCATGACCTTGTAGTACACATGTATGATTATTTTTAAATGTGTCTTGATTTATTAAGTGGTATTTGAAAGTCGTGTAGTGTTACACACCCCTATTTTTAGAAGGAGTTCTGAAAGAACTGAAACTAACTCAATTGCTTGTTTCATTAATGCCATAGATATCATAGTTAAAGTATTAGATTGGCAGATCACGTGACCTCCAATGCTAACAACGGGACGCGCACGGAGGCCAAATAAGGGGGCAAAATGGCCAGTGTTGCTGCCACTTTAAGGAGAAAAATACTACGAAAAAATACCATCTAATTCTAAAATTACAAAAGAAAATCGTAAAAATACTAGCTTCATTTTGGAATCTTTTTAGTGACTTTAAATCCTTTTCTAGTATTTTTTTTTTTTGTAATTTTAGAATTAGAGGGTATTTTTCCGTAGTATTTTTCTCCTTAAAGTGGCAGCAACACTGGCCATTTTGCCCCTTATTTTGGCCTCCATGCGCGTCCCGTCGTTAGCATTGGAGGTCACGTGATCTGCCAATCTAATCTTACTAGATATCTATATTATAACTGATTTTTAAGGTACGATGATGACCATAAGAATTGTCTTTTTGTGAATGAATGTCCTGTTTTTTTCACCAGAGAAGGAATTAGACCAACACATTGGACTGAATGTTAAAGTAGGGATTGTTAGACTTGTGCTACATAATGAAGGGGTGAATCAGCATTCATCAAAATTGGACTAGCGTAACACCATTTTTTCACGATTCCGTTTTGTAAAAATATAATTACTTTCACTAATTTAAATTATTTTTTTCTTCAGGGTCTAATTTTTATCAGCCTGAATTCAAATTTAAACGGTTTTTTAGAGGTTCAGTAAAATTGCACTCTATAGAGCACAGTTGTACGTTAATGACTCTTTAGACTGTACTCAGGGCCGGATTTAAAGATTTGCCGCTTGTAGGCTACGATTTGCCGCCCCAGTCACAATTTTCTCCCAATTCGGGGAAAGGTAGCTGGTTAGCTGTAAAATAGAGTGGTATGTGTTGTTTAAAATGAATACACACATTATAATCATCTACACTCTTAAAACAAAAGAGTGAAATTCACTCCTATAGGAGAAGTGCATTTTCGGCACCGGAAAGGAGTGGAAATTAACTCAGACTGAGTTAAAACCGCTCGTTTTAAGAGTGTAGGACGCAGATTGTTTTCTTTTATTTCTTTTACCCACTCCGAAAAAGAGTGAAATTCACTCCTATAGGGGAAGTGCATTTTCGGCACGGAAATGAGTGGAAATTAACTCAGACTGAGTTAAAACCGCTCGTTTGTTTTAAGAGTGTAAGTACCTTTACACACTTATAAATTGAAAACGAAATAGGCGAATTTCTTTAAACTGTTCTACTATTTGTCTTTCAACTTCGAAATCCGCTAGGAAGGGATGCACTTGCCCTCGCTGCGACCATGTTTGCTACGAAATATTTGTACTATATATACGTTTACGGTGTACGCATTAATGTAAATTATTTGTTTTCTTTCTTAAATATATTCGTATCTTTAAAATAATTTTTTTTATGCCGAATGCCGTTCGAATTGGTCGTTAAATTTGCTGCCCCAAAAAATTCGCCGCTCTAAGCTACAGCCCATTTATAAATCCGGCCCTGACTGTACTGATTAAAATACGATTACTGAAAGTTTTATCGAACACAATAATGTTAAAGAATATAGTCCTTGTTTAATTTAAATGATCCTTTACAGAAGAATTACAACTCGTAAATTGGCTGTTGACGAGTGCTTTCTTTTCAGCTCTCAATTCAATTTAGTGTCCATTCAGTTCCCTTGAACCCAATAGCGATCCGCCATGCGTTCACCAGAACAATGACCTTGGTGAACGTGGAGTGCCATGCCTCCAAGAATGTCACTACTCTACGTCAGTAAAGCCGGTATCTAGTGACTCTAACCTCGTTCTTCCTTTCTAATATTTCGTTATGGGTTTAACTCAATTGTCGTCGTAGCTGACAACTCGTAAAATGGTTAGTGCTTTCTTTTATCACTTAAGGCAATTTAGTGCCCATTCGGTGCCCTTTAACCCAATAGCGATCCGCCTTGCGTTCACCAGAAACCTTGGTGGACGCGGAATGCCATGCTGCCGAAGATGTCCAACACCCTACTTTAGAAAATGCTTCCGCACTCAAACAAGGACATGGTTGAAATAGTCCGAACTAACCAACCACAAAAGCGAAAAGCAACGCCAAGACATAATTTGCCAATTTATTTAGGTAAGTGATTCGTCAAAGTGGACTACTTTCACTACGTCGCAATTCAAATAGTAACCCATTCAGAGGCCTTGTTTACAGAAAGTGTTGGGGGTGTCACGACTCTGCCTATATTAGTACACCCGATATCTAGTGACTCTAACCTGAACCCTTTTCGTTATCGAGTTTCAACTCAATTGTCCTTTTTCAATGTCCGCTCCGCATGACGTGTTTTTAGCCAGCTAACTGGTGCGTGGCAAAAGTTCAAATTCTTCATCCAGCCTCTTTCGGACCTTTTCGCGCAAAACAAAGAGACAGAATTTATGCTAAACGTCCGTTTAATCGCTTTCTTTATTCACTTATTTACCCTGGGGGTTGCCGGTGTTTGGCGTGGTAGGGCCCAATTTGGCGAGTTTTTGATAGAAGGAAAAAAAATTTGATTAATTTATGTTTTAGGGTTTGGTGTGGATTTTGGTTTGGATATGGATTTTGAATAGTTTGAGAAAAAAAATAATAAAATTTGATGTTGAGTAATTTTGTTAATTTCTTTGAAAAGATATCGGAAAATTTATAGGATTGATTTCTTTTAAATTTCTTATTTAAATGTCACTTTTTATAAAAAAATAATTTAGTAAAACAGTTAAAAAAAATGACTGATAGAGGATGAGTCTAGAGAACAGTTAGTAAAAATTACAAACTTTCTTAGTGAAATTGCAAAATTAAAAACTTTTTTAGTGTTTAAAGATATGAATTAAAATTTCAGATGAATATCTTTCAATATAAGGAGGCCAGGGCCCTCAGGGGCTGTAGCGCCAATGATGGTGATGATGATCTTTCTGTAAATATTTGAAGTGCAAATGTTTAAAAAAAAATCAGTAACGTTTTAATCATAATAATCAGTAAAATATTGAATTTGCAATGATGAAATTTCAAATTTTGGAATGTTATAGTAGTTTTTCTTTTTATATTAATTTACAAGCTATAATACGGCTATACCTTGTTACGATTAACAATATCTATAAAGGAAGAAGTCCTGGCTGACTGACTAAATCGCGTGTCAATGCCCAGCCAAATCATTGGAGTTATAAATAATAAATTTTAGGAGCATATTCCTTCTGTACTAAAGATGTCATTTTATAAGCTATGTCTCGAAATTCCCAGCCAAAGTGAAGAAATGAGACAAAACGTGAGCCTTTCGCACCATAGTAATAGCATTGCGTATTGTTGTCAGCTTAGGATTTGTAGCCATTTCTAATTAAAAGAAATTTCAATAAAAGTTTAATGTATGATTTGCAATTGGAACATCATTATTTGATTTTTATTTCTAAAAAATCTTTATTAGATTTGTAATGCTGTGTCAAATGTCCTCCTCCGATTCAATAATATTCCCTAATCTTGTAGATTTGAGGTGAGAGGTTTCTTTTTATTGGCTCAAAACTACTTTATAATGTTTTCAATTTTGAACATTCAATGTGTTCCACGTTCTAGGGTAGTCGATCCCAGTCTTAAGACGCTCACCTTGCATGCGAAAGGTCCCAGGTTCGGGTCCGGGCATCGCCCAAATTACTACCGACCTATAAACGGCCCGTGCAACCAAAAATATCCAACGAATAATACCACGTGTAGAAAGAGTGCACGTTGAATATGCCCAAGTCCCAACCCTGCGTACGATGTCGCCCTTAACGGTTGCGTTGGGTGCCTACTCAGGTGTCGGCTCGTCACTTGACTGTGGTTCTAAATTACGACGCCCGTCGCCAATAGTGCTCTCGACAATAGTCGCTCTAGTGCGACGATAATTCAAACTAACCGAACTTTTTATAAGCTCATAACAATATTGTTTTCAATTTCGAACAATAAATTCATTCCACGTCCTTGGCGTTCCCCTTGGCGCCAAACGCACCCTCCGATCCAACGGCAACCCTGCCCGATCGGGTCTTCCCTAGACTGAACCCGCGATGTGTGACGCCCTCGGGTTCGATGCTCTGTCTCGATAGTTTTCGGCCCCGGGGCCATTTCGGCCGCAGAGGGTTAAAAGCAACGACCTGAATATGAAACTCGCATTTGGCGTCTCAATCCCAACAAGGCAACCTATGGGGAGGTGTGACACAACACGACTTTCAATTACGGATCAATTAATCTATATATTTAAAGGGACACGGTACCCAAAACATTATTTCTAGAAATAACATTAATTTGTAAATTATGTTGGTTTTATATTTATTTAATGTTCACAAAAAAATAAACATTTTCTAGCAATAAAACAAATATTTACAAGTAGTTTTTCATTTATTTAAAAAAAAGTCAATGCTCAACTATTTTAACGCTACTCCTCTTTCAATTTTGAAAATAACTCCACCAAATTTTTATAGTTTATTTTTAGTACTATTTGTGCAAGAACTGTGCATGGATTTTAAAATGTTAGCTACAGTTAAAAAGTGACATGCATTTATACTGAAAATCACAAAAAAATTACAAATTATTGAATTCAACATTTTTGTTAAAAACAACTATACATAGTAGACCTTATCCCATGCACAATTTTATGCACCATATATATATATATAAGAACACAGGTTAAAAATTTCAAAATTCTAACTTAATTAGCAAAAAAGCCTTAGGGATTTATTAAACACAAGAATTGAAAAACGCGAAACAGAGAAAAAAGGTTGGAAGCAGATGAAATGCGCATTCAAACTTAGAGGAATGACTCCAGAAAATATTTAATAACTTTTTTTCTACAAAAGATATCATTATGAAACTTCCAGTAAATGTCCAGAAAGATATTGTGAATAATAAGAAGTAAAAACTGAAAAATCGATATTTTGACCAATTTTTGGGTACCTTATTACCTTATAAGGTAATTTCAATAACCTTAAATCCTAAAAAGTTCTATGGAAGCTAACCCTGTGCAATTTTTTAAAAAAAAACTTATTATGACGTCCAAACAGATACTGGGAACTCATGCTGTCAAGTTTGAAGTTTTTTTGTTTTTCAGTAATATCTTTAAAACAAAAAAAGTTATGTCATGTAACCCTTGCGTCTGCTCAATTTTACCAAAATCCTTAATAAGTTGTCCGAAAGGTACTAGGAACTCATGTACCAAATTTGAAGTTCGTAGCTGTTTTAGTTCGCACTGTAGAGGGAGTTTTGAATAGACAGACGGGCCAACGTTCGAAAACCACTTTTTTTAAAATCAGCGCCCTCCAACACGTGTAGAAAACACAAAATCTCAATTTAGGATTTTCCACCCAATCGCAATACTTCCATTACTTTATATTTCATGTTAGGAAATGAACTAAATTACCTAAAAATAAGCGTGCCATTTTGAGCTTAAAAAATGAAGCTTATTCTGAATTTGAGCTTATTCTGAAAGTGGAAGGTATTATAATCGTTCAGTCCGTCTGTCTGTCACCCACTTTCATTTACCAAACTACAAATGCTACGGACAAGTGGGATACGTCAAAAAATTCAGCGCATCGAAATTAGAATACATTGAAAATTTCGGAAAAGAATTCGAATTCGAATTACTTCAATTATTTAAAAAAAACTACAAAATTTAATGCTCATTTAAAAAGCATAGGAAGCCATTTTTATTAGAATTAAATCATCATTGCCATTCGCAACAATCGCTCGAGAAATTTTAATTCTTTTAGACAATAAATTAAAATAAATTTATTTTTTCGACATCGGTCAGTTTGAAATGACGTCAAATATATTTCAATAGAGATTCTTGGTATGTTGATATGAAATATTTTTATTTTATTTAAAAGCGAGGAATATTACACATTTATTCTTTGAAATATAAATAAATTTTTGCAAACGATAAGTAATAATTATTGAATTTTCGAAATAAAATAAATGAAACTAGCCAAATTTAGCATGTAAATGTTTAATATAGAATTAATGCTGTGTTTGACGCCTTTTTACCTGTTAAACACAACTGTTGTGTGGAAGCGGGTTAAGTGACAGATTCTGTTACAAACCTACTTGTCTTCAATTGGATTCATCCAACGCGAAGTAGATTTTCCTTTCAATACTTGAATTAGCAACATTTTATAATTATAAACTAATCTGAATTATGCTCGGAATTGAACTGCACGAAATGTGTGAGTTCTTGAATTTATTCGTGGAGTAGTTTTTGTCAGAAACTTTGCACGAAATAGCAATAAACTTATTATAAAAAAGAGAACTTTTTGTAACGCATTTCTTGTGATGTTATAAGCAACTGTTAGTAAATTTAGTGAGCTTTATTTTTAGAGTGATTTTCAGTTGGCTGCCTCGTTGGCATTGAGATGCTAGTAAACTTACCGATAATGTAATAGTGTAAAGAATCCAACGTAAATCGCTATATTGGCTTGAAACGGTCCTCGGTTTGGCGACTTATCATCGTTTATGGCGTAGTAGCTAGATAATGAAACACTATTTTTGAAGGTTATGTGCATTAACTTTTTTCATATAAATTCAACTACATAAAACAACTAATTGTTTACATAAATAAATGCAATCTAAAACCAATTATTTTCAGTCCCCGGACACATAAACGCGCCAAATCGGTTGCGCCAATTCCTCGTGTCTTGGGTAGTGTCATGTTTGTCCCCGTTTTCGTTTACCACAACTCACTATCTTTTATCATAGGTCTTTGGTCATGAGATTTTCTTCTTCAAGATCTTTTCTTCTTTTGAAGGAGGAGGATCCTTTGTTCGAGGATGGTGTCCTTTCTCATTGTTGTTCGAAAATTCGAAAGTTCGACCGGACAAACATCTTTCTGATCGGTTGAGTGTTTTTAAGGTGTGATTTTTTTTTTAAAGGAGGAGATTGCGAATCTGAAGTCATTTGACAGGAAATTAAAATGTAGATATGTTTAATCGCGTTTGTTTGGGAAAGCTTCCGGTTGTGTATTTCTTATCTTCTTTTTTTCCTTTTACACATTTAAGTGTGTCTTCTAATTTTGTAACCCCAGTCGAAACTTATCAAGTATACATATTTTTTTTAAAGAAATTAGTGTGTTATATAAGTTAACTTGCTTAATTGGTTTAACCAATTAAGCAAGTTAACTTATATAACACACTAATTTCTTTTTTAAAAAATATGTATACTTGATAACTCATACTCATTAACAACCATTGGCAATAAAATTTGGCTTTAGATAAGCTTTCTGCTTAAGTTTAGGGCAATTCCATAAAAATGTCAACTTTTTGAAATGTCAATTTTTTAAATATTTACTAATGGGGTTTAAAAATATATTCCAAGCTTTCACATTATGGTTTAAGAAAGCAGGATGATAAAGGACATGTATTCACATTTCCCGAAAAAGGAGATCGATGCCTTGTAGACAAAAAGATTTGTTTTCTCAGCCAATTCGGCCGCATTTCAACTAGATGGAAATCGACCTCGATAAGTGTTTGAAAAACCTTTCACATGTGAATAAATGTATATAATGTAATATTTAATATCTTATGAATATTCTAAATAATAAAAAACTAAATTTATTACTTTACACACTTTTAATTTAGTATAAAATTTATGAAACTTTTAGTCATTCCGTAACGGTCATTCCGTAACGTCAAATGACAGTTAATAACTTAAACCATGTTACAGGTAGATTGCTCTAAATTATAATTTACATAGCTTATATATCATATTTAAGATATGCATTAGTTTAAAAACACAATGTATTGTTAATTCACAGAAATTTCCATTTTTAAGTACCAGGATGCAGTCGTGGTTGCAAAAATGTCATTCCGTACACTGTTAAAAATTTTGTGCTTGGTTTCTCATGATATTGGTTCTTTTCACCACGATATTGGTTCCTAGTAGCTGCAACGGCTGTGTGGTGAAATGTTTCACCTTATTTTCGGTGTTTGGTTGAACCATTTTTCTGGATTTGGAAACAAAATCCTGAGAAATGGTTCAATCGAATAACAAAAATATGGTGGAACGTTTCACCATTCAGCCGTTGCAGCTACTAGGAACCAATATCATGGTGAAACCAAGCACAAAATTTTTAACTTTGTAACACAAAAAGAAGTTAGTCAAAAATATAATAATAAAATACTTTTTTAAAAATTTCAACTTTTTTTTATAATCTTTTAATCATTAACAGTAATATATAAACTGAAAAAAAAAATCCTTTGAAAATAGCTTTGTGGTCATTGTTTTTCTTCATTTCTACAGTTAAAAATGTCATTCCGTCACGCATGGAATTGCCCTTTATCAAACTAAACAAAATGTAAGACAAATGAAGGCCAATAGTACTTGAGCACTTTATGTACGGTGTATTAATGATATTCAAACTACTAATGTTTTAAAACTACACAAACTGCACACTCATTGAATTAGTACAACATTGTAAACAACCAACGAGTTATGTGGCCATTAATAAGAAATTATACGAAGATACTACTTCAGAGGGGACGTACATAAATTACGTCACGCACAGAGGGGGGGAGGGAGGGGTATGCGCCAACGTGACGGATCGTGACATGGAGGGGGGAGGGGTAATCGCTTGCGTGACGTAACGATTCGAACATCTCTAATTTCAAATTTCAGAAACAAAGGGAAATATTAAAATTAACTTTTTCTTTAAGGGGGGGGGGGGGTGCAACAACGTGACATAATTTTAGAGAGAGAGTGGTTCTATCAAACGTGACGCAGCGTGACAGGGGGAGGAAGGGGTCAAAAAAGTCAAAATTTTGCGTGACGTTATTTTATGTACGTCCCACAGAAAATGATGACTACTAAGCTACCGACCGGAGTTCTATTCCCGACCAATTATGAAATTACCGAACACTATTTAAATGAATGGACGTGTTTCAGATCTAGAGTGGCAACAGAAATGCTATAATGAAAATAAATGTTTTCTAAAGCCTCAATTGGTAAATCAATGTCACGTGGGAACCGAGCACCAATAGAAGAAAATGAAGGAATGAAAGCCGGGAGAAATTACGTCACCAGAAGCGAGCTAATTGCAAAATTAAATTTTCCTCAAAATAACAACCAAAAACTTACAAATCCTAAACACGTTGACAAAGTCATATCTTACAAAACTGTCTAAATCTCCATGGGGGGAAGGGGTGAAATCTCAAGGCAGTCCAGTCACGTGTAAGGGGGAGTGTTGACAATTTGTGCGGTAAGACCCCCCCCCCCCCCCCCAAGATATAAATAACGTCTGAAGAGGGTAGCGTTGCCACCGGAACCAGAGAAAAATGAGATTAGACGATTTTTCGCTTCATCTCAACACAGTTTTGTTATTAATGGTAGCGACATGTTGCCATTCTATGAATACAAATTTATGTTTCAAAAAGGTGTTCAAGTAGTTTGATGTATTTTTGGAGATGAAATTTCTCAGGCATTTTAGACACATTATAATGTACCTTTTAGTTATTGAAAGTGAAAGTGTTTAAGTACTAAACGTGCACTGTGAGCTATTTGAATTTTAAACCAGGTTCGTCAAAAATAAAATAGAAAACAATGTATTATATTAAAAAGGTTTTTTCAAAATAATTTAGTTTTATGTAAATTAAGAGAACACTGACAAAACCCATCACTATGTATAAGCAACGGTTATTAATAATTAAGAGGTGCTCGTATGAGATCGTTTATTTTAAAGTGTATTAATGATTGGTTTAAAAATAAAAAAGAAATATCTTTACATAAGGAGGTTTATAGTTTTCAAAAATATATAATGTTTGATACATCTAAGTTTATTGACTTTTTTTAATCGAAAAACTACATTTGACTTAGGAGCGGTAAGCTATTGAATATTTTGTTGGCCGTTGGCATCTTTTCACTGGCTGAGTCATAAATTTAAATTTCTGATTCACTTGAAAAAAATGCTTGTTTTAAATTATATTTCTTTTAAAGATGGTTTTTATAACTCTCCCCAATTCTTTTGCTTTAAATAATGATTTATTAAAAACTAATTATCAATGATGTCAGTAAAACTAGCTGTTTTTGAACGGGTATGTCCGTCACCAACTTTCAAAAGATAAGGGTCATCTCAACTCTTGCAATATATTCTTTCCCTGCCATTTTAACCATCGGATGCATATTCAGCGCGACGTCATTCAACCAAGCAATTAGGCGACAAAAACGACATTTTTTTATAATCAAAATGCGCCAATTAATTGTTTGCTCTTCCTAGTGGCTGTGAAATGGAGCGCGTCCGTCCGTCTGTCTGTCCTAAAAAAAAAGCGAAGTAAACTGTGCGAAAAACATTCTTTTCTGCATGCACAAACTTCTGACCCTCAAATCTTGTTAATGGTCGGGAAATAAGAACGAATCGACAACAATGTGTGTATGAGAAATCGTGGCCGTTGGCGATTTTTTTTTTGTAACAGCCAGTTAACTCTTAATATTTGGTAAAATACGTATCATATTGGAGTGTAGGTTAAATATATGAATTGAAGGCAGTGTAAATCGTTAAAACGCATACATTGAAGCTCAGAAACAAAATGCGCCAATTCTATCTAAAGCTTTTATCTAAAATGTTTTTTTTTTATGTTTATTCAAATAGTGTAAAATTGTCCGGTGTTAAGAGTTTAACACTTATAAATGTTGTATACGTGCTTGTAAACCAGCGCCCTCTAGCGGCTACCTATCGTAACTCTGCTCCAACCGCCATTTTTGTCATTAGGAGCGGTGTGAGGGTAACGAGAGGATGTAATTCTTTATCAGCTTTACTTAATTAAATGGATCTTTTACAAATTGAGTTGCTTTCTTCTTAACTGCCCCTCCTAAACATTAATTCCAAATATGAAAATTAAAATGGAATTGGAATGAACGCTAATTTCCAAACGATATTTAATTCACATTCAATATTTTATCTAAAGCAACTAAAAAAAGTATTAGATTGATTTATTAAAATTATTAAATGTAAGATATTTTGACAATTTTATCAACTCAAACAACAAATAATTGTACAATATAAACCTAATCGGTTTTATTTCATTGAGAACTTTTAATTTTAAAAAGATTCTAGAATACCCTTTTCAATTAATTAAAAATAACCTAGACATTCAACATATTGTGGTAATCACTTTAACTACTTCGAATGAAACACAACAATTCGATTACTAAAAATAATTCTCACGTTTTAATTAGTAGATTATTTCTCAACTCTCGAAATAAATTTCAGCTTCTTAATTAACCACGGCACAGTTTTCAATTCGATTGTTCTGTAGTTGAATCGATTTTTTTACCCACTAGAACCATTATTTCGAAATCTTCCATTGTCAGCTTTTTTTGTCTACTATAATTTTTTTTAATTCGAAAGAATTTTTTAAAAAGGGGAACTCGATATTGATATCGTACAGATTTCCGTCTGTCTTTACCCCTTCTTCCAAATTCCGTTCTAGCCATCTGATTTTTTAAAAAAATATCCTTTTAAAAAGATAGGACATCAAAGACTTAGCTTTTATACACTTTTTTGACCGTATGTCTGTCTAACCGTTCTATAAGAACTTTTGCAAGTATTAAAGTAACAAGGAAGTAGGCTGTTCCTTCAATGCTCCTTGTATTAATTATAAAACTGCGCAAGTGAACAAACAAAATGCATGTAAAATAAGTCGACAGGGAAACTGTGGAGTAATAAAAGATCTTTTATTTAGTAACTAGTCATCAGGAGACGGTTGATTTGCCGTCTGCAGTCGACGAGACAGTGTGATCGAATTCTCACAAAAAAGGCGAAAAATCTTGAGCTCTGCTTCACTGACCAATCAGAGTTATGAGAAAGTTGAAAGATCAACTTAAAAATGTGATTACTGAACAGTTTGTGGGAACGATTGATCTAGGCGACTGTTTATCGCCGACAGGGTGTGGTTGGGATGTTAAAGTACTAAGTGATATTAAGGATATATGAAAAAGATAATTTAAGTTATTATGTTTAATTGGGGTACAAAATATAAGATTTTGAGGGGGTAAAGTTATAATATGTCATGCATTTATATTTCTTCTGTCTTAAACTTAGAGTGTCTTTTTATTACCGTCAAAAATGGTGCTTTAGCCCTGAACGGTAAAGGGTATATGGTTTTTAAATCGTGTGTAGAAGCGATTTCGGGTAACAGTTACTGTTACAAACCTACCAACTTGTAAAAAAGTAACATTTGAACTAGTAAGTGTATTTGTATATTGCAGATAACTAACTTTTTAAAAATCGGCAAAAAAATACCTTATTATTAATCCCCCTTTTTGATTTACACCATTTTTTTCCAGACACCCCGTCTCTTGGCGCCACACTTGGCGACCATTGACCCAAACCAGCGATCTGACGGCCAATTTTGGCGCGACAGCCGATGACAGCGATTTGCAAAGTGGCAGCAGGTGGCTCTACTATGGAACCCATCGGGGTGAGTGGAAATCTTATCTAGGGGGGGGGGGGGGGTCATCGATTGTCGTCTGCAATCTATGGATTGTTCCAACCACCCCCGCACGATTGTCAGTGTTGGGGGTGAGTCAGGGGGGAACGAGATAACCGTGGAAAAATCTAAAGAGTGGAGTGTTCATAAATTTTATTTTTGTTACACTTTGGTGTTTAAGTTATGGTGTAGAAAGAGAGAGTATGGCGTATGTTTTGTAGTTTAATTATATACATTAAAGAGTTTTCGTATTTTGAAATATTATCTGCCTGTTTCGCTAGTACGCTTCTGTCCTTTTTTTTTTATTTAAAGTAAAACAACTTACTTAGCAAGAAAGTAAGCTTAAACGTAGCTCTGCGAATACCAATATCAAAACCGTAAAAAGTGTATAATTACACCTTCCCCCGCATCTATATATTTGGTATCAATGAGCTCAGGCGTTGTCCAAGACATCCAAGAAAAGCTCATGGGCATGTTTCAGGTCTTAAGTGACAAAAGAAATTCTTTCTCGAGCCTTGATGGGTGAATCAATGTCACGTGAGAAACAGAGCACCAATCGAAGCACCGATCTAAAGATGCGCAGGAAGGAAAGTTAGAAGAATTACGTCATCTAAAGCCAGCCTATTAACCTAGTACAACATAACAAGTTCATTGAATCTTTCGTATTCCTTCTGAAGAGCCTCAAACAGGTTTACTTCCAACATACCTATTGCTGAACAGTTGAGTCAAGATGATCAAATCAGCTTATGTGTTGTCCTTGACATCCGACAAAGCCCAATGGGGTTATTTCACGTCGTGGATGGCAACAGCTCCAACGGTTTGTTGTCATTTGTTTACTAGAATTACTTTTGTTTTGAGTTTTCTAAGAATATTTTGGCCGACCCGGCGGCGCAACGGTTAGGGCGCTAGCCTTTGGAGCCTCTGGTTCGGTTCGAATCCGGTAAGGCATGGATGTTTGTGTTTGTCGAGTATATGCGGAGTACGTGCTCGTTAAATCTGTTGGGTCGAAGTCCTCCAAGTTCCATACCAAATCAATACCTCTGGGGTGACAAGCAATTCTGGGGACCCTCTAGTTGGCCTCTGTCTCTAAAATTAGATGGATCCACTTATGTGTGTGTGTGTTGTCTGTTGTGTCTGTCTTACTTGACGAAGGTTTATAAGCGGGTCTCTGACCAAGCACACAAACCTGAATATATATGTCTACCAACCAACCAACTAAGAATATTTTACTTATTAAATTTTTAAATGCTAATTTCTTGCTGTGCTGTTAGTTGTTCAAAACATTTGTTCAAGAAAACTTGCATCGAAATAGTACAAGTTCATTGAATCTTTCCTGCCCTTTCTGAAGAACATCAGACGGATTTTTTTACTTCCAATGACCGATTGTTGGGCACTTGCGTCAAAGTGATCGAATCAGTTACACTTTTGACAGGGCGATCCGTCTATCGAGTGCAGAAACCGATCTGTGGATAAATGAAGGGAATTGCGATACTGTTACTACTTAATAGGTTAGGTTACTTTGAATTATCGTCGCACTAGAGCTACACGAGGGCTATTGGCGACGGGCGTCGTATTTTAGAACCACAGTCAAGTGACGAGCCGACACCTGAGTAGGCACCCAACGCAACGTTAAGGGCGACATCGTACGCCGCGTTAGGGGTTTGAAGGGTATTTAATGTGCACTCCTCCACATGGGGTTTTATTCGTCGGACATTTTTGGATGCACGGGCCGTTATAGTCGGCAGTTTTTTTGGCGATGCCCGGACCGAACCTGGACTTTCGCATGCTAGACGAATGCCTAACCGACTGGGCTCCCCAGCCACTAATTAATAGCAAAACGCAGGTGACTACTTCCATCTGCCGGTTTTAACATTACCTTACGTTAGAGGGAAGGATGATATGTAAGAGGGACAGTTAGTACGTTAGCAACGTGTCTAATAATTTTGTACCGCAATCGGATGACGAGAACACAAAACCTGTCTTGGTATTGTACTATTTTGTGTTTGAAGAACTGCTCTTAGGACGAGAGATTTTTTATTGAGGACAAAACACAAACGTACAAGTCAAAACGGTAGAATTCTGTAAGATCCAGCACAAACGATGTTAAACAGTCACAATCTTAACAAGTTCTGACCGATCTGTCGCCAAGGCAACCAGGAATTTTATAAATTCTTCAATTCACTACAGTTCAATTATGAAAGTCAGTCATTACGAAAAATATTGTTTTTTATGAGAAAGTCACTTCACTACAGTATCCAATCATTATCTGGTTGATACCAACCCGATTGGGAAAAAAGACATTTGGTCCCGAACCAGGACCTGATGTAAGGGCCGGACCTCATAGGCCCCTAAATTTTAGTTTCTATTTATGCTTAATGCTGTAAACCACCAAAATTTCAATAAATTTTAAAATTTTATGAGACTCATTTTATTTTTAGCGTAGCTTAGACTCAAACATTGACCTAAAGTGATTATTGAATCGATGTTATAAGGAAGCTGTTAAAATGGAAGCACAAAATATGATAATTCGCCAACTAGCATCTCCATTACTGGCAATCATAGGCCTACGCAAAATTTTCCGTAAAGGGGTCTCCCAAAATTTGTTGTGCCTAAAGTCTGAGTTTTCATAGATAAGGCCCTGTCCTAAACTATGTGTTCATCTTATTTTTACGGTATACCAAAGCAAAACTATAAAAATACTATATATACGTCTGCTGTTTGAGAAATTTTTCGATTTGAAATATCATTTCACAATTATTTTATGTGTTTCAAAAATCGATAAATCAACTGCACTGTTAAAAATTTTGTGTTAGGTTTCACCATGATATTGGTTGGTTTCACCATGATATTGGTTCCTAGTAGCTGCAACGGCTGAGTGGTGAAATGTTTCACCTTTTTTTCGGTGTTTGGTTGAACCATTTTTCTGGATTTGGAAACAAAAACCTGAGAAATGGTTCAACCGAATACCAAAAATATGGTGGAACGTTTCACCATTCAGCCGTTGCAGCTACTAGGAACCAATATCATGGTGAAACCAAGCAAAAAAATTTTAACAGTGTGTCGTATGTAATTTGACAACATTTTCTCTATTCGTCTGTTGTCGTTCAGAAAATCATACCGTAACTTTAAATTTGAATCAACCATGTATTTTTAAATATAAATTTTAATTTGGGTCGTCGTAACCTTGAAATTCCTTCCTGCTTTAAGTTGTTAAAACCACAAGATTTCTAACTTATATTATTTTCTAAAAAAAAAAAACCTGAAAATGACCATTTCCTAAATAAAACTAGACCGTAGAACCGTAGACCGTAAAACTAGACCGTTTCTCACTCTAGTTTCCCATAGCTAAAACTTTTACAGAGTTACTGCCATCTGGTGGGCGATTATTGCACTATAGCCTCCCCCCCACCTTGCCCCCCTCACTCTCCCTAAAGTGACTGCCTAATTTTAGGGGGGCTGGGGAGCCCAGTCGGTTAGGCGCTCGCCTAGCATGCGAAAGGTCCTAGGTTCGGGTCCGGGCATCGCCAAAATAACTGCCAACCTATAAACGGCCCGTGCAGCCAAAAATGTCCGACGAATAATACCCCGTGCAGAGGGAGTGCACGTTAAAATACGCTCCAAAGTCCCAACGCTGCGTACGGTTAACGCTTAACGGTTGCGTTGGGTGCCAACTCAGGTGTCGGCTCGTCACTTGACTGTGGTTGTAAAATACGACGCCCGTCGCCAATAACCCTCGTGTAGCTCTAGTGCGACGATTTTTCAAACTAAACTGCCTAATTTTACAGTGTCAGATACATCTAGGTTATAATCGTCGATTACGAAAGCAATAAATCCTAATACAGTGATTCGCAAGTTCAATTAGCACTAGAGAGATAATAAAAGAAAATTAAAAACTTTTTCTCTCCCTTTTAGCTTCCACACTACGTTTATAACGTAAAGAGTGGAGAGTATCACTGTTCAGTCCGTGTGTCCGTCACCCACTTTTATAGCCCAAACTACAAATGCTACAGGCAAGTGTGTGATACGTCAAAAAATTCAGCTCATCAAAATTAGAAGACATTGAAAATCTCAGAAAAAAAAAATCGAACTCGAAGTACTTCAATTATTTTTTTTAAAAAACTGCAAAATATAATGCTTATTTAAAAAGAATAAGAAGTCGTTTTAATTAGAATTAAATCACCATTGCCATAAAAACTATCGCTTGAGAAACTTTATTTCTTTTAAATAATAAATTACGATAAATTTATTTTTGCTACATAAATGAGTTTGATATGACGTCAAATATATTTCATAAATCGATTGTTTGTATGTTGAAATATTTTGCTTCTATTTAAAAGCGAGGAATATTATATATTTATTCTTTGAATATAAAATAATTTATCAAACGATAAGAACTAATTATTAAATTTTCGAAAGAAAATAAATGAAACTAGCCAAATTTAGCGTGTAAATGTTTAATATAAAATTAATACTGTGTTTGGCGCCATTTCCCTTGAACATAAATGTTGTGTAGGAGCTGGCTCAGTGGCAGATTCTGTTACAACCCTATTTATTTTAAGGTCGAGCCAAAGGACACAAATAATTAATAGTTAAATAAAATTAAGCATTTCATTTTAATTTTGAATTGCACTGAAATTGTATAATTAAAGAAACAATGCTTCATTTAAGTGATTCTATTCAATATAAATTTATTTCATAGCCCCATTTCTTTAAAATACTTTTCTACGCTACCACATCAAAACAATTGCTTCAAATATAATTAAAATAATTTTGTAATTAAAATTTTCCTACTTGATAATCTTAATTTACGATTGCAGTTTCACTCGCTAAAGAAAGAAACTTGAGATATTTTAATCACATGATCCTAGTTAATTTGTCCTCACAGAATTCTCAACATCAGTGTAACATAGCTGGAACTATTTTTTTTTTGTGAAAACATTTTTAATTAAGGGGATACGGTACCCAAACAATTATTTCTAGAAATAATAACATAAACTTGTAAATTATAGTGGTTTTATATAATGTTCACTCTCAATAAACATTTTCTAGCAATAAAAACAAATATTTTTACTAGTAGTTTTTCATTTTTTTTTAAAGTCAAAATTTGGAACTTTTTTAAATCGCTACTCCTCTTTCAATTTTGAGAATAACTCCACCAAACTTTTATAGTTTGTTTGTAGAACAATTGGTTCAAGAACTGTGCATGGGTTTTAAAATGTGAGCTATAATTAAAAAGTAACATGCATTTATACTGAAAATCTCCAAAAATCACACACAAAAATTACAAATTATTGAATTCAACATTTTTTCAAAAAACTACTATACATAGTAGACCTTAATTCACGCACAATTTTGTGCACCATTTTTATAAGAACACAGGTTAAAAATTTGAAAATTCCAACTTAATTAGAAAAAAAGCCTTAGGGATTTATTAAACACAAGAATTGAAAAACGCGAAACAGAGAAAAAAAGGTTGAAAGCAGACGAAATACGTGTTCCAACTTATAGGAATAACCCTAAAAAATATTTAATAACTTTTTTTCTATAAAAGATATCATTATGAAACTTTTAGTAAATGTTCAGAAAAATATTGTAAAAAGTAAAAACTGAAAAATCGATATTTTGACCAATTTTTGGGTACCGTATCCCCTTGACGTCGACTATAGCTACACGTATTCGACTTGTGGTTACCCTCTAACTTTGAATCGTGGTCATGTGACGAGGCTGACACCTGAGCGGTGAGCCAAAGTGCACGGGGGATCAAGTCGATTACATATTTAACCAATTTACGCTAAATCTACAAAGGTTTTTAGGTTGAACAATAGAAATGTTTAATTACTACTTTCTTACCATATTTGCAATTTAAATAGGCAAACAAAGATAACTGAAAAAATATTTTTTTAACTTATACAGTCCCTGGATAAATTATTAGACGCACTGCAAGCATTCATGTAAAATATTAATTACCAGGTGATATTGTACCTACATATTTGTATAAATACAAATATGTAATCGAAAACAATTCTCTTAAATAAAAATCAATAATATTGTATTTTAAATGTACCATTATTGCATAAAAACTCTTAAGAAACATAAAATTACTTTTAAAAAATACAGTGCTTCTAATAATTTGTCCAGGTACTGTAGTTTGGTCTAACGTTTGACCCATTACCGACGATTGGTAAGATAATTTTCTATGCCAAAAACGAGATTCCTGCTTAAGTTTATCCAAATAAACAAAATAGAGTCCAAAGGAAAAGACCATAGACATGGTCAATTTATGTAGGATAAATGAAGTTATACGAAAAAATAATTATAGAAAACTCAAAGTTGTTTTTTTTTTAATTCCGAAATGAGGGTGTTAATGGAATAACGAAGTTGTCATTAAGGGGTTAACCAATTGGGGGTATTACGGCCCATTTTCAAAAACAGTTTTGCATCAGCAATCAACACTGTTAATCGTGTTATTTCAAATTATCAATTTTTTGTAGTTATTTTTTTATTGGAAACATGTAGATTTGTAATAGTAAAAGAAACGTAGTAGCAGATTCCACATTATTTTTACTGTCAAAGAATATCTTCAACCAATGCATTTTTGAGTTAGAAAGTTTTTGAACAGTTTATTTAATATACTTGCATTCCAAATTTAAAATATATATGTAAAATAAGTCGACAGGGAAACTTGGATGTAGTAAAGACCCTTTTATTTAACAGTTAGACATCGGGAGAAGCTTGATTTGTCGTCTGCAGTCGACGAGAGAGTGTGACCGAATGTTCACAAAAATGGCGGAAAATCTCGAGCTCTGCTTCATTGACCAATCAGAATTATGAGAAAGTATAAAGATCAACTTAAAAATGTGATGACTAAACAGTTTCTGTGGGAACGATTTATCTAGGCGACTGTTTGTCGCCGACAGGGTGTGGTTGGGATGTTAAAGTACTAAGTGATATTAAAGAAATATGAAAAAATAAGTTAAGTTATTAATTTAAGTGGGGTTAAAAATATAAGATTAATAAAAGATTTATTTTGAGGGAGTTAAGTTATAATATATATAATATATGATATATATATACATAAAAGTATGGTTTTTAGTAATAAAAAAACAGCGAAAAGTATTACAGTTAGTTGCATGCGAAATTTTAATTGTGGTCCTAAATATCCGTTAGATTTAAGACGACAATTATATATTTTTCTTGTGCTTTGTACACTCTTAAAACAAAAGAGTGAAATTCACTCCTATAGGATAAGTGCATTTTCGGCACCGGAAAGGAGTGGAAATTAACTCAGACTGAGTTAAACGCTTTAATACGCAGATTGCATCGTTACCTGATTTTTTTATGGAGCATTCAGAAAGAGTGGAAATTAACTAACTGAGTAAAAACGCTCGTTTGTTATCAAGAGTGTTATCTTTGTATACTAAAAGTGAACTATCAAATTTTTATTAAATATAAAAAGGCGATGACAAGGGTATTTTTCTTTTACAACCACCTCCATGCCCCAAAACAACTAAGTTTTTGTGAACACTAGTTTGCCTAGGGAATGAACTCAATCGATTGTGACTTTACTGGTTCGTGACGTATTAAGTACCCGCGACTGTTTATACTCAAACGCAACATCGCCAAACTCTAACACTTTCCAAGAAAACGCCGCTACGTCACTCAACCGAATATACACGAGACTTCCTGTTTCACATTTATATCGAAACTAGCTATTTCAAAATTTAAATTAAATATAGAGTACTTGACAGTATCGCTAAAATACCTTCCAATATTAATTAAATTATAGTTTGAACCCAAATATAACAAACGTACATATTTTTTTGCAAAATAAATCTTTAAATAATTAATAAAAATCATTTTCAAATGGCTTTTGTTTCATCGGTACGTCACGTGATCACAAACACGTCGATTTGGCTGACGTCACTAGTATGTATAAACAAACCGGTGTGATGTTTTTTGCTTGCAGTTAAACTGATTTAATCGAATTTACGATTAAAATAAGAATTATATAGATAATGGGTGGAGGTTTTACAGAAGCGGATAGTTCAAATTTGCTTAAAGTAGATTCGAAAATGGTGTTTCAAAGTTTCTTTATAGTTACTAGTGACATCATAGATACCACGTGCAAGCCACAAAGCGTTTTCGGGAGTGATTTTTCGCCCTAATTTTAAAATTCATTTTTCCCCTTTTTATGGGGTATTTGAAAAAAAGAAAAAATACGGGTCTAATATTTTTGGCATAAGAATATGTTAAGCCAATAAAAAAATTTTAGTCAAGTACCCTATTCTGTTGGTCTCAGAAAAATGAAAATTGTTTATTTTACAATTGGGGACTAGATAAAGTAGATTTAAAACAAGAAAAAAATGCTATGATTATTAAATCCAATTTCCATCGCAGCTTTTTCAAAGAAACTAAATTCCGAATTCGTTATCTTTTCAACCATGGTCCTCAAGCCTAATTAACCTCTTATTTTTGGAAATTATAATTGGGAAGAGAAAAGTAACTAACTTTTATTCCTTTATTTCAATTGTTTTTTCCCTATATTAATGTCATTTTAGAAATGAGCCTGCATTGCTTGTTGTGTTCTTGAAAGAAGTCGCATTCAAATAGTAAGTTTTGTGTAGGGGAATTTATAACAACTATAAGTCGTTTTTTTTTTCTACTTTCAAGTACCTAATATGCAATGTAAGTTAATGTAGGTATTGTGATGGGATAGAAAATCTGAAAATGGAGCTTTTGTGTTTTCGACACGTTTTGGAGGGTGTTAATTCTAAAAAAGTGGTTTTTCAACATTGGTCCGTCTGTCAGACTGTCTGTCTATCAGAAACCACCCCACTGAAAGGGTCAAATAATCAAATTTGTTATGCAAATTCCCAGTACAAATCTTCAACCGAATTCTAGCGTACACTCTTAAAACAAACGAGCGGTTTTAACTCAGTCTGAGTTAATTTCCACTCCTTTCCGTGCCGAAAATGCACTTCTCCTATAGGAGTGAATTTCACTCTTTTTCGGAGTGGGTAAAAGAAATAAAAGAAAACAATCTGCGTCCTACACTCTTAAAACGAGCGGTTTTAACTCAGTCTGAGTTAATTTCCACTCCTTTCCGGTGCCGAAAATGCACTTCTCCTATAGAAGTGAATTTCACTCTTTTGTTTTAAGAGTGTATCAAATATGATTATTGAATTATAATTGCAAGTCGTGTAGTGTTTCACTCTCTAGTTTTGACAGTAAACCAGGGCTACAGTAGGCCAGATGGCGTTGGCCTTAAAACCAAAACATGGTCAATGCCAATCATTGAGCTAGAAGAAACGTGGAGTGAGGTGTGTGATTCACTGAACAGGGCAGCAAACGAGCCGGTTCAACAACGAAACGGGGAGGAATACACGGCACTGTCAGCAGAAACGAACCGGGCAGAAAACCTAGAAACTTGCCTATTTCGCTATTGGGTTCGTCTTCGCTGGTTCTTAGTTAGTGATCCACATGGTTATTTCTTAAAAAAGTTGGAATTTAAAGTTAAAGAAAGTTAATTTCTTTCGAACTAAAAATGTTAAAATACATTTAGGAGCCCAAGTCAATAGGATAGAGGGGTCTCATACAAGCATTGCATACAAGTGTAGGGAAAATTGTCCTTTTCTGCCCGGTTCGCTCAAAAGGGTGTGAGTGGGTTTTCGGCTCGCTGACACCTCACTCCAGTTTCCCTTCTAGCTCAATGATGCCAATACCCAGTATAAATGAATCTGTTTTAAATTGACAAGAGAAATTTATACTTCTAAATCTGGTCATATTTTGCAGTATTATTTTGCCATATCTCGTCCGTGAGTTCTCCGAATATTTTTTATTTTATTTTAACATCGACGCTTCATTTTACTTGGCAGAAAAAAAGTGAATGTGTATTGTGTAACCTAAAAATGTTACTGTTTACGGTCTTTCTGATTTTTAAAGCCTTATTCAGGACATCTGTCAAGTTTTTTCCTAACCAAAAAAATTTAATTGCCGTGAAACGACACTTTTTAATTATGCTACACATTATAAATACAATTATTTTAAAAAAAAAATATGTATTTTTACACATTGCGAAAAGAAAATTGAACCTATATCTAGCATTCTGTCTTGGTTTGGAAAAACCAAGTTCTTGGTTCCAAAAGTGGGACTATAGAGACCTGTAAGTTATGTACATTTATAATTTAAAAAAAAAAAAACTTTGTGAAAATATTCAATACAGTCGGAGAAATGTGGCTTAGAAAATAATTTCTTCTCCATTGGATAACCATTGAGGCACTTTGCTTTGGAGACCCGCGGTTAATCGGGCTCATTCGCCCTTTAATTAAAAATTTCCCAAAAGATTATTTTACTATTCCAGAGAGTTAATTTCGGATGACATAAGTTCCGCTCTTGCGACAAAAGCCTTTTAGAGGAAGACCTTTTAAAGGAGTTTCTAACTGCATACCGCGTGGTTCCGAAGACGAATTTCTATCGATCTCCAGACGATGACGTCAGAAGACATACGTCACATCGAATATCAGTTTACTTTAGGACGGTAGTTTAGGAAAAGTTTAGACGGGATATTAGTTTTGCTTGGAAAAGAAAGACGTTTTGTGTAGGACGGTGATACTAAAAGGCGAGCTGAGCTTGAATAGGACAGTTGTTAAAAATTCACTGGCTGGTTATGGGTTCAATTCTTGGAATATATTTGGGTTTGTGTGAATTGTTACGTATGAAATAACCCCTAGAAAGTCAGACTATACAGCTTTCTAAACTAAACTAAACGTCTCGGCGCAACAGCCCGTTAGTGGGCCAAGGCCTGCCGTGCCCATTCCAGCTTACATGACCAAGGGTTCTGGGGTGCTAGGCATATGTCTCGGTAAGGTGGTCAGCCTCACGCGGAACCCCCAGGGTTTAGTTCCCAAGCATGCTTGGGAACTAAAAACCCTGAAGGTTCCGCGTAAACTTTGTTACTAATAAAAATAAATTGCAACATAATTTAATGAGGACTTCATTTGTCTTGGTTTTGAACGGAAAACTTTGTTAGGCTAATAAAAATAAATTGTAACATAGTTTAATAAAAAAAAATTAAACACTTTTGAAAATGTAGGAACCAATCATAACTTTAAACATGCAAACATTTAAAATAAAAGGGATAGTATTAGTTTTTCTAGATAGTGAGTTTTGCAGGTAGAATCAAGTCCTCATAAAGCATAACATCGTGACCTATATCCACTTGGTGAAAGATCTCCTCTCGACTCGCTGAGTTCGTAGTATATCCAAGAGTAAACTTTTACCTTATCTGACAAGTTATATTAAACATTAAAAAACTTCAAACAATAATTATAATTTAAATGTGATTTCTTTAAGGGGGAAATTGTTAATTTTAATTCTAGGTCCATCTGAAAAAATATATTGAAAATTATATTTTATCCCCAACGGTTCTATAATGCACAAATTCTTTTACACAATTTACCATATTATCATTTTATCTGTTATTTAGATAAACAGTCAATAAACTCGTTTTCCAAACAAATCAAAAATAGCTCTATAGTTAAACTCATAGTTTCTTTGCACAGAAGCCACGACCATGGGCGGAGCTATAAAACGCGCGGAGCAATCAGATGAAGAGAAAATTTCAGCCGTTTTATTTTGTCTCCATCTGATTGCTCCGCGCGTTTTATAGCTCCGCCCATGGTCGTGGCTTCTGTGCAAGGAAACTATGAGTTTAACTATAGTGCCGTACGATAATAGTGTGGCACGATAATTCAAAACAATCAAGTGTTAGTCCTTCGTTCAATACTGTTGCTAGATCTGCCATGTTTATATCATTTTGGTCATGGTTACATGTTAACTGATATTTTTTTAATAGGGTACTTGACTGTATCGCTAAAATACCTTCCAATATTTATTTAAAATATAGTTTAAAGCCAAAAATAACAAATTCATATATTTTTTGGCGAAATAAATCTTTAAATCTTTAAAAAAATCATTTTCAAATGGCTTTTTTTTTCACGATCGTCATGTGATCACAAACACGTTGATTTGGCGCCGACGTCACTAATATGTATATACAAACCGGTGTGATGTTTTTTTGTTTGTAATTACACTGGATTTAATCTAATTTACTCTTAAAATAATAATTATATAGGTAATGGAAGGAGGTTTTACACAAGCAGATAGTTCAAATTTGCTTAAAGTAGATTCCAAAATGGTGTTTCACAGTTCGTTTATAGTTACTAGTGACGTCATAGATACCACGTGACAGCCACAAAGCGTTTTCGGGCGTAAATTTTCGTCCTAATTTTAAAATTCATTTTTCTCCCTTTTTATGGGGTATTTGAAAAAAAGAAAAATTACGGGTCCAATATTTTTGGCATAAGAATATTTTAAGCCAATTAAAAAAAAATTCAGTCAAATACCCTATTGGTACACATGAAACCTAGTACACATTTGCCTGGTGAAAACCTAAAAGTTAGCAGGTTTGAACGTGTTCAAGTATCATTTAAAGATGTCTAAAGTCAACTAGTTACACCTGATAAAGTATGCATTTCCTAAACACAAGGAAGAGACACACATCATCGGTCAGGTGTTGTTGGGTTTCTCCGAAATGGCCCACCTGTGTAGGCTTGTTTTAAGGCCTGCTTGACACCACTGAACTGAACTGAAACTCTGGAAAGACTATCCCCTGACAATGAAGCCTACTTTGGGTCACTTGGCGACAGCTTTAGAGAGAATATGTGCCACATTTGGCATGAATTCGCCGATAACAATTGACACTTGACTTGACAGTTTTCATTGGATTGCCTAATCGCTCGCCAAGAATGGTACTCCAAGGAATTTAAGTTTTAAAGATTGTTCCTGCAATTCTTTTTTTTTTAAAGTACATGTTTCCGAAACTTCATTATATAAAGAACCTCCTAAAGTAATAACATATCAATTTTCTGTTTAAAAAATTATTGAAAAAGTTGGTTTAAAATGCCTATTTTAACAGGTAAAGTATAGGATTGGCAGTAAAAGTTGGGTTTCTCTTACAGGGTTGCTAAGCTTCACCAACCCTATTGTCGAGCGTTTCGATGCTCATTCCAAAGTTTCAGTTCAGTTCAGTGCTTGACACCCAGGTGTGAACAGGAATGTATTTGTAAGACAAATGTTTCGAAGAGAAGAAGCTAGTCTCCCTAAAAGAATAATCTTTCCCTTCCAAGAACAGAATTGCAGAAGCTAAGTGTAAGGGTGTGTGACTGAAACGTTTTTTAAGGGCAAATGAGCCTGATCGACCGCGGGTCACCAACCAAAGTGACTGTGTTAATTCAATGGGGAAAAATTATTTTCTAACCACTATTTTTCCGACTGTATTGAGCATTTCTGCAAACTGTTTTTTTATATGATACTAGGGGCTGCGCATCCCTTGTAACATCAATATTTCATCCTAGTTATGGCTGCGAACGTTTTAAAAGCATATACTTTAACATAGAGAGAGACTAATTTTTATTTTTAATTAAAGAAACTAATTGGAAATTTGAAAAAAAAGGCATCGAGGCATAAGGGAGACACACCTTCCAGAAAAATTTTGGACTTGTTACATCAATATTTCATCCTGTTATGACTGCTGACACTTTAAAAGAGCTTACGTTTTTTTTTAATATAGAGAGAAATGTAGCTTACTTACAGGGCTCCATAATCCCACTTTTTAAACTTGGTTCGAAAATATTTTTTGATTTTCAATAAGTAATTTGGGCTAATTTAAATAAAGTGCAACCTTGTTATAGCAACCTTTGTATTTAACGCCCTCATGCTTAAAACTTCATAAAACCATAGTGCTTTCGAATGCCTATTGACCTTTAACGGTAAAATAGCTTGCACTTAACGTTTGTTTTTCAAATTCACAACTCGGGTACAACATTTTTTAAAAAAACTCAGAGGGTGTAACACTACACGATTTTCAATTACCACTAAAAAAATCGATAAATTTTAAGGTAATTATATACCTAATAAATTTAAAACCTTAAAAGCTCTACGGCAACTGACCTTTTCTCATGCCTGATTTTATAAAACCGTATTGCAGGTACTGGCGACTCGTGTACCTAATTCGAAGTAATTAGTTATTTTAGTCCGAGGTATAGAGTGGTTTCAGACAGACGACAGACATGCTGACCAATGTTCGAAAATCCACTCTTTTAGAATCAAACGTGTAAAAAAAACACAATCTCCATTTCGGATTTTCGACCCCATCAGAATACTTTTTTTTTATTGAGAATCGCCTTGCATTTCACATTAGGCAATTGAAAGCAATATATTCATATATTTTTTTTTTAAAAAAATCTAATCAGTTGTTCTAGACGTCAAGCAGGCTATAGCAACTCTCGTTTACAAATTCATATTTATCGCGTTGCCTTTATATACCAATAACCGGGTTTCACTGAATTCATCAATATTAAATGCAAAGTTCCTAAACAAAAAAACATAAAATGTACAGTAGGGTACTTGACTAAAAAAAATTTATTGGCTTAAAATATTCTTATGCCAAAAATATTAGACCTGTTTTTTTTCTTTTTTCAAATACCCCATAAAAAGGGGGAAAAATGAATTTTAAAATTAGAACGAAAAATCACTCCCGAAAACGCTTTGTGGCTGTCACGTGGTATCTATGATGTCACTAGTGACTATAAACAAACTTTGAAACTCCATTTTGGAATCTACTTTAAGCAAATTTGAACTATCCCTTCTGTAAAACCTCCACCCATTATCTATATAATTCTTATTTTAAAATAAGTTAGATTAAAACCAGTTTAATTACAAACAAAAAAAATCACACCGGTTTGTTTATACATACTAGTGACGTCAGCCAAATCGACGTGTTTGTGATCACGTGACGTACCGATGAAAAAAAGCCATTTGAAATATATTTTTATTATGTATTTAAAGATTTATTTTGCAAATAAATATATACGTTTGTTATATTTGGGTTCTAAACTATAATTTAATTAATATTGGAAGGTATTTTAGCGATACTGTCAAGTACCCTATTGAACGCAATAATGTTCACGCGTTGAGTATATTTTTATTTGTTCACATGTCTCATAAGTTACTAAACATGTAGACTCGTTGAGATTTAACACGCTATTATGTGTAATTTTAACTAAATTAGATGTATTTTATAGCAATATATTAACGTGGCAGCGGGTATAGATTATGCATGGTTTAGAGGACCCTAATGTTAAAAATGTATAAAAATATTAGTACATTTAAAGAAATAATAATTTAAACAATAGCTATAATTCTGGAAAGGAACTTGCATTTAAATGAAATTCGATTCTTGAAATTATTAATACAATAAAAAGATCAATAAAAACTTAATTTCTTTTTTATTAAAACAAACAGAACTTTTTGGTCATTTGGAAAACTGTATGAAATATATTTCTTTCAAGTTGTTGCTCAAACTAGTTATTTATGCAACCAGTGTGAAAAGTAAGGCGTTTTTAAACGAGTGGAATAAATTATTTCATGAGTGAGGTACTAGCGAGTGAAATAAATTCACGAGTTTAAAAAAAAGGCGATTTTCATCGTGTTGTCATACACTATTTTTTATAATAACGTGCAAAAAAAGTATTTATAAAATTGGCATTTATTGATTGGCTTATTAATTATTTTATTATCACGTTCAAATGATTTGAAGGTGATTATTTATATTAATGATTATTTTAAAATCACGTGCAAAAAGTATTTCTTAGATTGGCATTGGAAATAAGACGCCAAATAAAGAATCGTGTTCAAATAAAGAATTTTCCACCAATCACAAAGCCGCCGAATAAAATATCACGCTCAAATAAAGAATTTTACACCAATCAGATGCTCTTATTTACTTTGTCGTACTAGTGCGTAAAAGTAACTTTGAAACACGATTTCGTTAAAAGCATCACTTTTACCACGATTATTGATTTGAAAAAGTTAGTTTTTTTGCACGATATTATAAACAATTATTTTAAAAGTAGTTATGAGTAATTGCGCTAAACTTTTTTAAAAAATATTCATAATTTTATTTCAAACTATTTGGGTCGACAGAATGCGCAATTTGTGAATGATCTCTTCTGTTTTCCTCTTCAAGGAGAAGAAACTCTTTAATACTGAAAATGATTCACTGAAAAAAAAACGAATTTCGACAAATTTTTAGATAGTCATTTATGAGTTGAGTTTGAAATCAAATTGCTAAAACAAATTTGAGAAAAGTTTAGGTCTTTTTTTAATATTAATACTCATAATTTCTTTTCAAATAAATTATTTTTGTGCTGCATTTGTATGAAATATATTTTATTAAGGTTATCCAATGCAGATAAAGTTTTTTTTTTCGTTTTAATCAAAATATAAATATTTAATTATTAATGTTAACCGCAAGAAATAATTTTTCTTTTCTTTTAATGCTTGTCTCTCAAATTCTGTATAAATGTTATTTCTTCTTCTTCAGAATTTTAGCTCTATGGTTTAGATAAATATTTCTTTAATATGACTAATTTTTTTTAAAGATCAGTGTGTTCCAAAACGCTTTATCTATGGATCCGTTTTGCGTACTATAAAATTGCATTAGATAACATATTTTTACGTTAAAATATATGCTTTAATACGAGAGAGAGAGGATGTGAGATATTTGAGAAATGCGACAAAATTTAAAAATAGCAAAGTGAAAATTATTTTGTACAAAACCTTTACAAGCTACGCCGTATTTTCATTAAGAAGGTACCCTCAAATTAATTTAAAGTTTGTTTTATTTTTTTTTTTAAGTTTTGCAACATTAATCACCTGAAAACACCCGCTAAACTCTCTAAGTAACTTTCCTAACCATCCATTACAAATCCGGCGAGACACTGTTGGGTGCCCACTCAGATGGCTCGTCGCATGACTGTGGCTCTAAATTAAAATGCCCGTCGCCAATAACCCTTGTGCAACTCTGGTGCGACTATACCTCAACCTAACCTAACTTAATCAATGATACACAACCTCCCTCAATATATTCTTCAATTTGTAGCCCAACCCTCCTTTCTCAGCCCGCAAGCGGTGTCAGTGATTTGAAAAGGGGGAAGGGGCAAGCGAGGGGAAGCGGAGCTCACCAGAAAAGATCCTCACCACAATGTAGCCACCGGAACACTACTTAACTTAGAAGCGAACCGGTCGCCAAGCAGTCAGCAACACACGCAGTGTCTTGATTCGCGCCTTTCGCAAAACCACGTGCTTTTTTAAGGCCGGTCAGATGATTACGCGCCAAAAGTAAATAAAAGGATTACTAACTTCGTTTTGGCATCATCAGCAACGGAAGTGAAGTTTTCCGATTCTTTTGTGCGAGTGTTTTTTTGATGTGGAGAATCGATTAATTGAGGAAATATTTGGACTCGATTATTTCCGTGCCGGATTGAAGTTGTAGTGTATGTTTTGATTTGTTTATTTGAGGATTGAAAGTTCTGGTGTTTGTTGTTTTTGGAAGAGATATTGGATATTTTTATTATTCTAAATACTGTATTAAATGTTGCTGAGCAACTAACTGATCATTGATTATGGACTGTGTTTTGGTTGATTTTTAGATTATGCCTGGACATTTAGGTGCGGATCTGACACAGTAAGTTTGTTTACTATTGATTTGTTTTTAATATTTTAGTGGGTAGTAACGTTTACGATTACACTATTTATTATCAGAAATCAATGCAATTTATTAAGGGTTGAAAAGCATTAACAGGAAAAGGTTGTGGGACACTTACTATTTCATATTTTCTCAATTCATAACTAGCAAAAACGTGGCTCATACGTTTTTGAGCGAAATTCAATTTAGTGCTCTTTTGACTAAGGTAAATATAGTTTTTTTTTATTGTTAAAGCTTGTTTTTTAACTTATATAGGGTTTTTTTTACAAACATAATTCACGTTTCAAATCATTTTAAATTAAGGTGATATAACTTGTAGGATAACTGAGAAAGTAAAAAGTAATTGTCCAATGTTTTTTTGACACTTTTAAACAAAATTGGCGTATTCATTTATTAAAACGGAATATAAGGATTATATTTAACATTAAATATATGTGTGTAGTAGCTATAATATAGTCCCACAAAGACCAAGCTTTTTTTTCAGATTTCTTTATTTTGTTAGAATTTATTATAGTAATTTGATGCTGTTTTTTTCATCCAAAAAGTTAGGTGTTGTAATCATACTTTATTTAAGTTGCATTATGTTTGTCTGCAACCATATTTATATTGAACACATTTTTTAAGTAAATGATGGGATATTATACTGTCATTACTGGAATGAAACTGTACTTTTATTTCTAAGATAAGAATGGTAATAAATTGGATGACTTCCCACAACCAAAAATGAACGTTATCGTAAAAGTATGTTTGATAAACTATATTCTATGTTTAAATGGAAACTTCCAGAATAGGAACTAGCTGTAACAAAACAACTTTCTGATAAAAATCCGGGATATATTTTGAGTGAATATTTGAACCTGCAAAATATTCTCTGAGTCTTCAAGACTATGTCATCAAACAGTTTCTGTGGAGCGAGCAGAATACTGTATGCCCCCTTCTTAAATGGTTTGCAGCTGTCAAACGTAATAAAGTTTTTGACAAACACCCCCCTTCAGTTCAGTTCAGTTTTCGAGAAGCCATTGCAATTTTCCCTTTTCGAATCAATAAATGCCCCTTTTTTTATCCCTACAGAAGTTCGAAAATCAGAATGAAACAAAAGAGATTCGTTCTCTTTTTGTTTCGGAACGAATTTTTTTTTTTTACGTTTTTTTTTTTTCAATTTCGAATTTCCTATTTCTTTTGGGTCTTGGATTTTCTAAAGATAAAACGTATGGTGGAAAATATTTTTTTTTTGTTTTCTGGGACCCTAAAATAAGAGAAAAACTAACATGATTTTTTTTTTGTGTTATTTTTGTTCCGGTGTTCTCTTGGCCACACCGAATTATTTTAAAAATTGATCTTGATATATCTTTTTCTGGGATTGGCAACATGCTTTATTGTTTTGTTTCCAACTGTTCTGGCGACTCTGTCGTTGTTGTCAAAGTTTACTGAATGTTTTAATACTTGATACAGTATTATGTGTAAGTTCCGTGTCAAAAAGACGAAGATATGATGAAAAGATTTTTTAATAAATTGCCAAACCTCAACTTAAGCGTTTGTGCGTTGCTTCTTATTTACTCCTAAAAAATAAAAGCCTCAAATATAAAAAACAATGTAAAGAAAATTATTTAGTTACTGTTCTAAAGCTGCACTAGTTAAATGTAATGTTTCAGATACCTGGGAAATATTGTGAATTGTTGACCCCCTCGAAGATATCATAAAATTCATGCATACATTTTTACATATTAGTGTTCAAAGAAATGTTTTTACTATTAGCTTGAAAACATAAGCCAAGCTCATTGCATTCTAATACAGGGTGTCCGTAAAAGAATGTCCGAGTTTCAAATTGTGACCTGACATCACGCCTTGTGATTTCTTCCTTTGGGGCTTCCTAAGAGATCGGGTCTACGTTCCACCCCTACCCCACGATTTACCAACCTTGCACAGGCAGTTGCTTCCATTACTCCGGACTTGGCTGCAGACAGTATGGGAAGAATTGCATTTTCGTTTGGATGTGTGCCTTATCACTAAATGCGCACACATTGATCACTTATAGGAAAAGTAGGTTAGTTTTCCTTCAATGTCATGTATGATTTGTTTATATTTAGTATAAAATAAACTCCTGTAGTATACCATTAAATCTCGGACATTCTTTTATATACGGACACCCTGTACATTTAATAATTTCTTTATATAGTTATTTTTTTCCCGATTCCCAACTAATGAAACTTTTTTTTACATGTCGAGCAGTTAAATGACTCTATTTTGTGTGAAAAATATTATTTTGGACAAGATTTGTATATATATATATATATATATATATATATATATATATATATATATATATATATATATAAAATATATATATATATATATATATATATATATATATATATATATATATATATATATATATATAATATATTATATATATATATATATATATATATTTAATAACACGACTATTATAAAACATAATATAATAATATTTATATTAAGCGCGGTTATAATATAGAAGAACAAACTATCACATAGACTTTAGGTGAAATATGTAAATGTAATGTAATCCTAAAACAACTAAAAATTACACTCTTTCGCCACTTTTAAGTCGATAAGCGATTTATTCCATACGTAATTTTTAAAAAATATGTAGCTGTAAACATTATATTTTACTCTAAAACACACTTCACAACTAAATAGTTTCGTCCTTCAAATCTAACTATCCGAAATAACACCTAAAAACAAAACAAAATAAACCGCTATAATCCCTTAAAACAAACAGTAAAAAACAAACTTGACCGCTAGTTCAATTTATTGATACTGGCCACGTCTTGCCTTTATAAAGTTAACAACACGCTTCATTGGTATGACAAAGTTCCAACTGATATTATTTGTTTTTATCAGGAATGAGAGTTTTGCTTTGGTAATTGAGACTGCTTGTCTAACCCAGTTGGTAAGCTGTTGGCCTTCAAACTCGGTTACTACAGGAGGCATTGGGTCAAATACAGTATTTGACACTAATATCCTATAAAAAGGATTGTACAGCCGAAATTCTAATGAAAAATAATCTACGTAAAGGGGGACTGGTGTCTGTTATTCTACAAAATCAGCATTGATATGCCTGTCATGCAAAATGCCAAACCGTAACTTCAAGAGTGATATACATTTAACTTCTTGATTTTTTTTTTAGGAGAAAAATTAATTTTTTTCCTGAGACATACCATTAGCGACACCAAACTAGTTATGGGGTGGCGAATCGCCTTAATAACAGATTGTTATCTTCTTATTGATAACTTATAGTTCTCCTTAAATTTTAGCCATCTAAGGGATAAGCAAATTGGCTGAAATGTAAAGTTGTTTTCACTGCATGAAAATAAAAATTTTAATTTAAAATTAGAGCCCTAGGCTCGCAAGCGAGACACACCTTCCAGAAAAATTTTGGACTTGTAACATCAATATTTTATCCTGTTATGGCTGCGAACACTTTAAAAGGGCTTACTTTTTCTTTGATATAGAGATTTTCTGTGAAATAAAATTATCAATTTTTCCTCCATACTTCACATTTTAAATATCAGCAAAATTATAAAAAATTATAATTTAAAATAAAATTATGTGTCTTACTGAAAACTTGGCTGTCAAGTGGCGGGTTTATGTGTCTGTATCCCTCAGAGGGTTAGGGTAGAGAGTTCAATCGCTAAATATTGGTTTTTCTTTAAAGAAGCCCTCGAAAGCTGCTTTGATGCAATTTTAAAGGGATTGTAAGTTCATGGTCTAATAAAACATTTTTCGGTCAATATTAAGTGATTTGAGATAAAACTTTTTCCAACCACGACCGGCCACACTTTTCCAAAGCTGCCTTTGCTAAGCCTCGTCGTTAACATGCGGATAAGCAGGCGTTTTACACACCACTTTGCACCCCCCCCCCCCCCCCCCCCTTCGCCCTTATTTACTAGCCGGTTTATTTATTATTATCCCATTTTTGTTCTATCATCGACTTCAATGA
Organism: Oedothorax gibbosus; assembly: GCA_019343175.1. Taxonomy (NCBI): domain Eukaryota; kingdom Metazoa; phylum Arthropoda; class Arachnida; order Araneae; family Linyphiidae; genus Oedothorax; species Oedothorax gibbosus. The sequence continues at coordinate 488,514 of JAFNEN010000252.1, forward strand.
TGCGGATTTATCCAAGCGTGGAACCTAATCGTTTTTGCCACTGTTCTTTTTTTTTTTTTTTTTTTTTTTGGCGATGGTTCTTGTGGGCGATGTCCGATCGGTAGCCATTTTATTTGAATATCAATTGTTATGGTTTGTGAAATTATTGTATAATATACGATATAAGTGGGGTGATCAGGCGTACGGCATTTCGCGGTACAGTTTAATTTGTTATTCAACTATCTAGCTATACAAATTTTGCAGACAGTCTCTGTTTAATTGTTTTTTTATAGTTTTTTTTTAAACTAAAACAGCGTATATAAAATCGGATTTATGAAGAGTTCAAGATGATTTTATAGTCAAAAAGTTAATCAATGGAATAAATCTGGTCAGGCTAAATATGAGGCAATGAGATAGTGGATGCAATAGCTTCTAAAATAGGCTTTTCGGAAGTCAAAGAGCTATGATTGCCTTTAAATGTTAGTGATGCCACTATAATGCCATAAACTCATCAATATTCCCCTTTTAAAGTTAATCAATGGAAAAAAATCTGGTCAGGCTAAATATGAGGCAACTAGGGGGCTACGCCCCCTGCTCGCTATCGCTCGCCAACCACGAAATGTAAGACACAAAAGTTCATAAAATACAGTGAAACCCCGATTTTACGTTTCTCAAGGACTGGGTAAAAAAAACGTAAAATACGGGAAAAAACGTAAAATACGGGAAATAGTACATAGAATGCAAAAATCTCTTTTTTTTCTTAGTATCGGCCATTTATAGGTACATTCGCGGCACGAGCTTCTTTAAACCACTTTACTAAGATATCTTCCAGCTCATCGTACGGCCAACTAAGCCAAACCAGGATCCATGAGAAAAAAACGGTTTCAGAAAACAGGAGCCTGTGGAATGGGAAAAATATTTCTTATTTTAGAACAATTTTTATTTTTTTTACTTTCCAGGGAAAACGTAAAATGCGGGAAATTCCATAAATAACAAACTTACTATCCGGGTTAAATTAACATTACAGTATACGGAAAAAGCTGGGACCTGATGAAAAAACGTAAAATGCGGGAAAAAACGTAGATTCGGGGGACGTAAAATCGGGGTTTCACTGTATAAAAATGGTTCTTTTTGTACCGTTAGTTCGTTAATATTTGATGTCGTATTCCACTTTCTTAGCTTAGTTACCCACTTTCTGAATGTTATGGAAATCATAATTCTGCTTTTCTAGCTATATTTCTTATGTGAATATTTTAGGAAATCAGTTTTATTGAATAAAAACAGATGTTATATACAAAAATATAAGTGAGTAACCGATTAAATTCGTATTTTGGATGCTGATAATTGTGGTTAAGCCTAACTTGGCTGCCGTGCTGCCAAATCCGTACTAGGCCGTTGCCATTCGGACCATAGAAATTTCCCTTTAAATTTGACCACATAAGAAGAATATATAGAGAGAGATGAGATAGTGGGATGCAATAGTGGCTTTTCGGAATTCAAAGAGCTACGATTTCCTTTAAATGTTAGTGATGCCACTGTAATGCTATAAACTCATCAATATTCCCCTTTTAATCTTGCGGAATATGAAATTGCCAAACAATACATAGAATTTATTTGGGTGTTCATTAATTTTGCAGCAACCAAATAGTTTAAAATTTGATTTCATTAAGAACTCAAAATTAAAGTTAAGAAAAGATTCAAACATATATCACTTTAAACTTCCAGAATAAAATAACAAAGTACTAAGAACAAAAATTAAATTTTCAATTGGCTTCTTTCATATTACGTAATTTTTTCCACCTTTTATTCTTGGGCTCCTTCGATGGGTGCTTTGTTCTTCAGAAGGGACATGAAAGATTCAATGAACTTGTACTAGGTTAGTAGGAATACTTCTTATGATGTCACGCTCTCCATACTGCGATTCCATTGGTTGTTTTGTTTTCTTTGACAAAGTGTTGAAACAAGCCCATTGGCTAGCTGCATATGACGTAATTTCTTCTACATTTCCTTTTTGCTCATCTTTAGATCGGCGCTTTGATTGGTGCTCTGTTTCCAGGTGACATTGATTCACCAATCGAGGCTCGACAAAGAACTTATTTTCATTCAGCAATTCTTTTGCTACTCAATACCTGAAACATGCTCATTCATTTTTTAAAAAAAACGGGCAGAAAAATATGAAAAAGTGTAACACATGAATCTATAAGAATAATTTCTAGACTTCCTTGCATACAAAAAAAACCCCTTAGTTAGTAAACTTGTAAAGGAAAGGTTTACAGAATTTGTCACACATACAAGGAAAATAAAAGGACGGTCGATGCTTTTCTCCCCCCCCCCTTCAACAACATGGACAATTTTAATATTTTTTTTAAAAAATTCCATAAATGTGAGATATTAAGCCAAAAATGGGAGACATCCGCGTTCAACAGTTCGAACAGTGCTGTGATTTTGGGAATGTTCCATGTAGGACGACTGTCTCATTGTTTTTGCACGGTCTAGTGACTCGGGGGGCTTCGAATAATTGCGCCAATTCGAATCTTGCACACGCCAAATTGCCTCAGATATCATCTAACGAGATAACGAGACTTATTTTGATAAAGGCTGCCACATTTTTTGAGTTAGTCTCTTACGTGACGGCTGACGAGTGTCAATTCAAGGTCATGCCTCATGTATCTGTGGAAACGTAAAAAGTGTATCAATTTAGAAATGTTTGTCAAGTGTGACGTTAATTCTACCGAATCCAGGGGACTGAGGTGCCCAGTCGGTTAAGGTGTTCACCTTGCATGCGAAAGGTCCCAGGTCCGTGTACGGGCATAGCCAAAATATCTGCCGACCTATAAGCTGTCTGTACATCCTCAAATGGCCGACGAATAATAGCTCATGTAGGGGGAGTGCTCGTTAAATACGTTTCAAAATCGAAAAGCCGTGCAAGTTGTCGCCCTTAAAAGTTGCGGTGGGTGCCTACTCAGGTGTCGGCTCGTCACTTGACTGTGGTTCTCAATTTACGACGCCTGTCGCCAATAGCCTTTGTGTAGCTCTAGTGCAACGATAATTCAACATAGCATACCGAAACTGTTAATTATTAACCCTTTACACTGGGAGTAACTTCGATCTCTTATCGAGAATGGACGATTCGAACGGGGTGGAGCGAGGTTTGTTTGTGGGAAAGATGACGGTGTTTGACCGAACTGTGGCGTCACAGTTGGCGGAACCGTTCTAGTTCGGACGAATTTGCAGCCGGGTGGATTGTTTGTGGGGCTTAAAACAACGGTTGACGTAACTAGGCGTGGCCGTTCCAGTTGTCCACAGCAGTTCCGTTCTTCAAAATACATTCAAAGTGAACGTCCAAAGCAAAAAGGTTAACACTGTAAATTATTATGTACTGTATGTAAACTCTATGTAAATTAGTATGCACTATAATAATTATACCTATTCATCACACTAACTACAATCAAACTCAAACATCAACCAAACATGAACATCATACAATAACATCAAAAACTCCTCCAAAAAACATTTTTCTACCAAACGACAAGCAACAAATCTCCTCCTGGTGGGGGTTGTTCCAAGTTCGGGGTCACCGAGAGGAAGTGGGGGGGGCGGGGGTAGGGGCCCCCCTGCAGCTGCATAGGGGGCCCCATCCATGCAAAAAGGGTGGCCCCATTGTGCCGCGTGTGTCTACCCCCCCCCCCCCCCCCCCCCCCCAACAAAATATCCTATCGGTCTATCACTGTAAAATGGGTGTCTGGTCTTTGGATGCGGCGGTACTGTGGTTGGCGAGAAATCGCTCTTTTAGTGAAGTGGTTGGGATAGATTTTTGGTTTAGGTTAGGTTGAATTCTCGTAGCACCTAGAGCTACACAGGGATTTAAAGTTTAGGTGGGAGAATGAGGTTGTTTTGGAGCTGTACTTGGGGTATCGGTGATGGGGCTCTTAATTTTGAGTTTGGTTGAATCATCGTCGCACTGGAGTTACACGAGCGGTATTTGTGACAGGCGTCATAATATAGAACCAAAGTTAAGTGACGAGACTACACCTGAGCAAGCACCAAACGCAGCTTTTAGGAGTGACATCGCACGCAGAGTCGGGACTTTGAAGCATATTTAATGTGACTCCCTCCTCCAGAAGAGCCTTAACTTAGAAGCCTGCCTGGTCACTAGTTCTCGGTTCAACCATGTCGTGGCCCGTCCGTGGCCGAGTGGTTAAGGCATCAGCCTAGAGGTTCAACCTTCTCAGGAGTGCGGGGGTTCGAATCCCACTTACTGCCAGTCATCCTATAAATCGGATCTGTGCTGGAAATAGTAGAAAATCCTCATCACGGATGGGCCCGAGTACACAGGGACAGACGTGCTCGTTAAATCTGTGGAGTCCAAAGTCCCGATGGCGTTAGCGTACGATGTCGCTCGAAGTTCCGTTGGGTGCCCGCTCAGGTGTCGACCTCGTCACTTGACCAGGGTTCTAAAATACGAGGCGTTATTGGCTGTGTTAAAGCTCCTAAAGGAGGCTAGAAATAGGCAGCCGGAAACGATTACCTTACCTTACCTTACCATGTCGTGACGTCCGTACATTGAAGTAGAACGGACATTCATCGGTAAAATTTTCAGTTTTTTAAAGAAAACAAAGTTCGATAATTAAACTTGTTTAATTTTTTTTAAAATTTACTTTAACGTAATATTTAGTATTAGATGAGGAATTTGTAATCAACAAGTATATTTGGCTACCTTTCTTACATATATTGGCGACTTTTGGATATCTCCAGCAACCCTGCGATGGCCATGGAGGAGTGCAGTTAGGTTACACCTGGATGTAGATATTGGCTTATTTGGCTATAAATTGCTTGTAATTGTGAGCAAATTGGTTGACTTTTTTTGTGTAGCGTTGCTGTGTTTCGGAAATCTGTTTGCTGGTATATAATGCATGAATGCATTCAGGTGTAATTCAATTAAAACTGAGTACCGCAAATGTATATAAGTTACTTTTGTCTGCAGATTGATATCCTTAAAGTTAATAATTGGAAATATAATTTGCTATTTTATGTAAAAATCGCAATTCTGAAATATTTGACCGGCACAGTAAATATATGTCAAATAAGTCGACAGGGAAACTTCGTAGTAATTAAAGGTCTTTATTAGGAGTTCTTCATCAGGAGAAAGTTAATTTGTCGTCTGCAGCCGACGAGAGAGTGTGATCGAATGTTCACAAAAATGGCGAAAAATCTCGAGCTCTGCTTCACTGACCAATCAGAGTTATGAGAAAGTTGAAAGATCAACTTTAAAATGTGATGACTTAACAGTTTCTGTGGAAACGATTGATCTAGGCGACTGTTTGTCGCCGACAGGGTGTGGTTGGGATGTTACAGTACTAAGTGATATTAAGGATATATGAAAAAGATAATTTAAGTTATTAAGTTTAATTGGTGTTAAAAACATAAGATTTTGAGGGGGTTAAGTTATAATATGTCATATATATTAATAACGATTCAACCTCAAATAAAATCCATGCTAGATGGCGCTGATTTATTACCGCATTGCTACCAGTCGTCTAGATTGCAATAAACATTGTAGGATGTAAGCCGAAGCAACTTGGAATTCACCTTAAGATGCCTTCCGAATCTTTACTTGATGTCTTAGTTGTTTAAATCGGTTCGAATTTTATCCATTATCAAACAATATTGATGAGCATTAAATTTTGTATACAAGTCGTTGGCTACTTCCAAAAACAATTCCATTCATTCTTTAGAAAAATACTAGTAAACGGATACAGGTTTAACAGGAAACAGGTTTGTATCCATGATGCGGTTTGCGGTTGTATAGAAATCCTGAATTTTGTGGAACTGTCCCTTCCTCCCTACCCCAATATCTATTATTAACTAATATGAGCCAAATTCCAGTTATTTACTATAATGCTTAAACAGGCTATCTCCACATTCTGCAAGCCCAGTTATCTGCAGTTATAAAAAGTTATCTTCTAGTACAAAAAAAACAACTATTCGGGTGTCGGTTCGTCACTTGATTGTAAGTTCTTGAGGTTAACCTAAAGAATCGTGCCCGGCAATTTCACGCTAAATCTGGTAACCCCGACAAATTTGTATTATGGTAACCTTTGGCAAAATTAGCATTTAATTCTGAAGTTTTTTTCTACTGAACTTTTATTAATTCTATGCTTAACGAATTTAAATAATTATTTACTTTTTTAAAGCAATTCTTCGGCATTTAAACGTTCTACTTTTGTTATAAATCTGGTCTGCAATTTAATGAATTCTTCCTGATAAGTAAAAGTTTATTTTCTTGGTCGGCCATTTTGTTTGTTGTCATTTCGACTTGGCTAGATTTTTGAAAAGTAGCCAAATCCGGGAAAGATTCTTGAGGTTAACCGTTCTTAATTATGACGTTGCCAACAGCTCTCGTGCGAAGGTAATTCAACTCAACTTCTGTAACAAAAATATAAACCAAACGCTGAGGAATAAAAAATTTCATTCTTATTTTGTCAATTACATTCTTTACTACACGCAAAATCTTACTCCGTTTTACTGGGTAGTATAATTTAAATATTATTGGCGATAAATAGTGAATTTAAAAGGACTAGATGTTAGGGATAATTTTAATATACTATCGCCTCATCTGACTGGAGACTGTTAGACCACAGAAAACCTCAAACATCAATTCCTTGAAGAAAGATCCCCCTCCAATAACACCACTTCCTCTACCACATTTTCCAAGAAAAGTTTTTTTTTGCGAATTTTCCTCTTCTAACTTGGCGCGATCACAATCAAAATGGCAGCCAACTTTTAGTTCTAAAAACTCTCAGTCCATTGACTTTCAAATCGGCATTTCTTTTTTTCGAGCCAAGATAGAGGCGGGAGGGCCGTATTTTTCTTTTAACTATGGCGGCAAACCGCAAAGACTTGGAAACAGATCCACCGCCAATAAACAGCACCAAATTGGCTGGGAATGCGATAACTTAAAGTTGTTTTCGTAGAACAGCAGTTCTCCGTTTGAGTTTTCCATACATTGTTTTGCAAGACATTGTTTACAAATTACTTAAGAATTCCCATTAGCAAATAAGTTCAAAATGCTAGAAATTCGACTTTTTAAGCAAATAATGTGGTATGTTTATCCCAATCAAGTTGTTACAGGTGACGAAATTTCTTCCAGTTTTCTTCTTGCTCATCTAGCGATCTTTGCTCCGATTGGTCCTCTGTTCCCACCTCACATGGTCCACATGGATTTAGTCCGGACATGGATCGAGTCTTGAGAAAGAATTTATTTTCATATTAGCTGTTACCATTCAAGACTTAAAACATCCCCATTATGTCTTCACATTCAATCTGGCGTCTTTTGGGCGCAGATTCACTAATCTTGACATGAATCAAGTACAAAATGTTTGTTTTTTCTCAATGATCGATAATCACATAATAAATAGCATGAGCGGCAAGTTGGGCATCAGAGAAATTATTGGATACAGCGCCTTTAAGACATCAATTAAATTACCATAAAAGAATAAAAGATCAAATCCTTCTTGTTCCATTCCAAAGAACAGGTTCAAACCACCACCTTGTAACTTCTCCCTAGATTCTCGGACAGATAACAAAAAACAAACATGGCGGCTACCGATATGTACTGCCACTGCCCCCCTTGCCTTGTCTGGGACCACAAAAAAAGGGGTTCAAGGTTACGGTGACCTTTGTCAAGACCCCTTATGGAATGTGGGTGCGCAAACAAGTGGGTCTACGAGACCACCGGGGTGGGCTTAACCTCAGAACTACTAAATCAAGAGAGGCGATAACACTGACTCTACACTAATGTTTCAATTTATGCGCCCCTCGCTGGGGGTTAAACGGCGATCGCACTGTAGGTTTACAAGTAGCTAAAGATGTCGTGATAGACCATTAAAAATTTAATAAAGTGTTTCGGACGAATTTAGAGTCCATATTTGGATCAAACAGTTCTATAGTAGGGTAGAGGAACGACTCGTACTGAGCTGCCTCGACAGTCATGTCTCACTACGGAGCCCGAATAGAGTGGCAAAAGTGCTAGTTAATTTATAATTTTGATACTGAGAAAGGAAGTACACCCATGGCAAAGGCGAGAATCGAACCCGCACCCGTTACAGCGCGCGGACTGCTAGCGTTAGGGCCTGCGATTCAAACCACTCGGCCATCGGGCCCCACATCACATGCCACCCTATATTGTCTCCGTGTTGGTCCATCTTGCTGTTGAAAGGTTCAGTCTCTACCCTACTATAGAACTCTTTGATTTGGATAGGTAAATTTTGTTCTATTGGGAATCGCGCGCGCGCGCGTCCTTTAGACCTAGTGCCTAGTCATCGTAGGTATGGTATTATGCAGTCTTTGGCATTTGCATCCTATAGTACTGCAAACTGATAGTGCAATACAAAATCCAGCCAAAAAAATTCTTGTTAGGTTTTAATAATCCTTGTAGTTAGATAAATTTGTCTTGTGTTGTCTCATTTGTTGCTTTGTTGTTGTAAAATGGTCTGATGTCACGTGCGATGATGTTATGAGATTGTGTTGACTTTTAAAAATTAGCTGTTATCCATCCACCAGCGCTAACTACATCAAATCTAGAAGCGTTCATTTTCGATTGGAAGGGCTGGGGGAGCCCAGTCGGTTAGGCTTACGCCTTGCATGCGAAAGGTCCCAGGTTCGGGTCCGGGCATCGCCAAAATAACTGCCGACCTATAAACGGCCCGTGCAGCCCAAAAATGCCCGACGAATAATACCCATTGTAGATAGAGTGCACGTTAAATATGCTCCCAACGCTGTAATATGCTCCGCACGTTAAATATGCTTCCAACGCTGCGTACGATGTCGCCCTTAACGGTTGCTTTGGGTGCCTATTCAGGTGTCGGCTCGTCACTTGACTGTGGTTCTAAATAACGACGCCCGTAACCAATAGCCCTCGTGTAGCTCTAGTGCGAAAATAATTCAAACTTACCTACCTATCATTTTAAATTGGACAACAAAGCATTAGACATAAGGTGTAATCCCTCCCACCCCGTTAAATTAAAAAAAAAATTAACCATTTTTTGTTCCTCCACGAACCATTTGTACGATGATAGTTTCGAAAACCGTATTCTATCTTATGCCATCTCGATTCTGGAATCAAGTTCTAAGGCAAACCTACCAACCGGGCTACCTACACTTCATAAAATTCGAGAACTTTCTCTAGTAGTATCAGTCACAAGCCCCCCATAACTGGACAAGCCCAATAGGGGGAGGACTGTTTACTTTCATTGCATTTCGTCGAAGCCATCCATTCATCAGATTGGACCCTGGATCTTTCTTTCTGGCCCTGGAGGGGTTAATAGGCCTAATTAGTGCTGTCCCCTGTGACAGAAAACTCAGTGGGTGGTAGGTCTGGTGATTTAGTAGGACAGGAAGCGAGTGGTTTAGTGTTTTATGGCTGCATTGAGTATATTACTCTTCGCCTTGTTTGGGTGTGTGTGTTGTAAATGTGCATTGGTAGTTTATTTGTATTAGGGCACTTAGTAGGGTTTATCAATATGACTTGGGAGTAAATGAATTTTGAATGGACTATTGGCTGAATTATACTAATGGTTTAAAAAATACAGATTTGGAGAACTGAGCCTGGTCTTCATTGGTGTAATAGAGAAGTAATTGAGTATTCTAAGTTCTTACTTATCTTTTTATTTTAACTAAATAAGAAAATTTCTAGGACTTTGTTGGGCATCACTTTGACTCCACTTTGAGATATTGACTATTTTTCGCTGGTATATTAGGTAGGTTTTGGATGTAATTAAGGTTAACCCAGTTTTCATACCAAGATGATATTTAGAAAGGGCGATTCTAGAAGGTTTGAGCTCTTATGCAATCTTCGAGACGGACATCCTATATCCAGATTGTGAATCTAAAAATTCAACAACAAATTCCCTGTGCGTGGTGGTTCAATGTCTTTGTGTTAGCCAAGATGTTGACGTTATGACGGCTGCCTATCAAGTGCCGGCTTTGTCATTTGACCCCGGTCAGATACTACAATGTCCGTCGCCAATATCTCAAGTGCATCTACAATTCCACAAAATACAACCAAAAAAGGGAAATTTCTCGCCAATTCCGCTGCCACATCAAACACCAAACAAACAACAAGGGGGGTGGGGGCCGCAGACAACCGATATCCGGTGTTGTCCAGTCCACAAACCGCAGACGATATACTCCGATGACCCCTCCCAGGGGTCAGTCATCGGAAGCGTCCATTTCCGCGAACTCAAGAACTGCCTTCCCCAGGCCAGTTCTCAGTATTGTTCGGTTGTGTCAAAGGGCTGTTGGGAGGCGCCAAGGCCATTGTTTCTGCTTTTGAAGAATGTGACAGATGACTTTGTTCCTTGAGATTGTGTTTAACTTGAGCAGAGTTGGGTTTAACGTGGGTTCATTGGTGGTCAATTTGTTTCAAGTGCACCAGTAGCATTTCGGTGCGTAGTTAGATGGTAACAAGATTAAATATGAAAATGTTAGAATTAATTTTTAAGCAGAGTTAGGTTTAAAGTGGGTTCTGGTGATCAATTTGTTTTTAGTTTGTTGTTGGTGATTTCTGAGCTGGTTGGCATTTCCAAAAGTATTTCGGTGCCTATAGAGATGCTAAGCAGCACTACACTTTATACAGGATTTTCGGAATTATTTTATAACTGTTGGATGTTGTTTTAGTTTTCCAGAGTCCTGAAAATAAGTACTTAGATTAAATATGAAAGTAAAAACGGTAGTTAAACTCCTAGAAATAGTTTTTTCTAAATTGGCATAGTTGAAACTAAATTTTGAAACTTGATACTTGAAATTTTGTTTAACCTGGGCAGAGTTGAGTTTAAAGGGGGTTCATTGGTGGTCAATTTGTTTTAGTGCATCAGTAGCCTTATTAGGAGTGATTTCTGTGCTGATAGCCATTTCCATAGCATTTCGGTGTGCTATAGAAATTCCAACCAGCCTTTATACAGATTTTTTTAGAAATATTGGATCACTGTTTGGATGTTGTTTTAGTTCTCCAAATTCCTGAAATAAGTATTGGGATAAAATCCAAAAATCAGCACATTAAACTCCTAGAAAACAATTATTCTAAATTGGCATTTTTAAAAATTAAATTTTAAAAGCTGATAATGGCTAAAACATTCCACTTCTTCAATAAAAGTCTTCTGAAACAAAATGTAAGAGCAGTTCAGTCTCATGTTTAACGGCCTTCAAATTACTACATAAAAACATCCGAAATAAAAAAAAAATTAATTTAGTCATACAACCTCTCCATGGGTCTGTTTGGTTTATAAGTTCTCGTTTCCAGAATGCTGGTTCAATTTCGAAGAATATACTTGTTTCCAAGTCTTCCTCTACATCATAAATTATAGCTCTAAGTCAGGGTTCGAAGTTAGTGGGTGCACTGTGCACCTAAAAAAATAATTGTGCACATAAGTTTTCAACTTGGGTGCACGTCGTGCACCCATGTTCCGGAAGTCGCAAAACTCCGGCGATCCGAAAATTGCAAAACTTCGGCAATCTGGAAGTCGTGAAACTCCGGGGATCCGAAAGTCGCAACACTCTGGGGATCCAAAAGTCGCTAAACTCTGGGGATCCCAATTTCGCGAAACTCTGCCGTTCCGAAAATCCCAAAACTCTAGCGATCGAAAGTTAAAACTGCAGCGATTCCGAAATACATGATTTCCATGACTTTTGATCAGTTTTTTGCTGAAATTTAGACTTTTTCTGAACAAAATTTTAACCTATGTCAAAATTCCTGCTTTTCAATGCCCGAAAACCTGCATTTAGTCAATTTTATGAAAAATAGTTTGTTTTAACTTTGTTATTGTATTATAGTTGTTCACAAATTTTCAATTGTGCACCTAATTATTTGTCACCTAAGTCACAAACTTGGTTGCACTCGTGCACTGTATAAATTATTTCGCCTGCTCTAAGTGTAATTGAAACTACCCAAAAATTTATCCATTCTAAGCCCCGAACATAACAGATACGAACCATAATATAAAAACTAATAAATCTTCGACGACATATCTGTCAATTGTCGCTAAAGAGGCATGTAAACGCGACCGCAACACGATACTATCTCTTCTATTAAACCAAATAACACGGCAATTCGCTCGCCTGGTCAATTCCTTTATCAGATAAAAATACCGCAAGTCATTTTGTAATAACGCCACCGCCAAAAAGAAAGATTACGCCATTCTTTGAACAAAGGAAAACTTCTAAAACAGAAGAAAAAACTCACTGAACAGCAGAAGGTAACCTGCAACTAAACGAGAACACACTTCTTGCGACATAAGGACATGCCTAGTTTCATAAAGCTGTAATTGACCTTATTTTGATAAATTAATTACTTTTATAATATAGACACATTGAAACTAAATTTTTTGAAAAAACAAAATTTGGGTAGTTTTTTGAAGTGGAAAACGTGATTTATTGATTTACTTTTCTTAACTCAATTTCCATAGGCCACCATAAAAAAAAATTGTATGTTTAAGCACAGTCTCTTCCGAACTAAGTAAACTTTCGAATTAGACTAATGAAATTCAAGTTTTTGAAACCAATGCTATAACATTTCCCAGGTACTAAATGCATCTTAACAATTGAAAAATAGACAGAAAATTAGAATGCAAAATTTTATGTACCAATCGAAACATACTTTAAAAGAAAAAAATAAACACCATTTTAAATGTTATTTTTAATATTTTATTTCGTAAATAAACAATCTGAAACGACAATTTTGTTTTGACAATCATAGGTTTTAAACTGTTTTACATTAAAATAAACTAAACATTTTAAAAAAGAAGTACGCCTGCAATATCTTTTTAATTTTCTTACGCCATGTTCTAAAGTTTTTTTCGTCATATTCTTATATGCAACATCCTAAAACGCCATCTGCTAACACATTTTGTGCTTGCCAAAATCCGAATTTCTTTTGAGAATTTTTTTTTACTTGATATATTACATAAACGTGTCGAGTACAACATACAACTCTGTCACACGAATTTATCAAAATCCTTGATCGTTTGGGGCCAGTCTGTAGCACATGTACCAAGGGGGCGCGTGTGGGGCACGCGTCCACCCAATCACGTGACCTCGGCAGGTGTCTTCTTGGTGTTCGAATGTTCCCAACAACAGCCTTCTAATTACAAAAAGTTGCTCCAGGGGAATGTTCCTTTTTTTCGCGGGACTGTCACCTGGATCTGAGAAATTGAATCTTATTTTTTCCGAAAAGTTCTTAACGAAATCCCAATATGTATAAAGTGTCACTTTATACACAATCTCAGCATTTCTTCATCGGGTAGAAAGATTAACAAAACAAATTTGAAGGGAAAATGTCGTCGATTATGTAATTATTAATTTTTTTAGTTTTAAAATCTGTCGATTAATTTATGGCTATTTTATAGCATTTAAAATTAAAAACTAATTAACTGGATGATATTTCCCTTCAAAGTTTCTCTGTTATATAATTTCATAAAATAATGATGTATTTGATCAATAGGATTAACCATCTAACTCAACTTTTTTGTATCCTTAAAGTCAATTTTTAAACTTTAACATTAGCTACACTTATAGTTCCATTTAACATAAAAAAAATTATTTTAACAATCAATGAACCAAAATAAAAAAAAAAACATTGAAATTTGTTTCTAATAGTGATTCATTATTTTGGATCTTAAATAAAGAACATTAGAACAGAGTTTTTAATTTTAAAATATTCGAATAATTTTAAATTTTTGAAATTGAAGTTAATAAGTGGAACCTGATAGATAGCATTGGACGCGAATCAGTATTACTAAAAAAATAAACTATAAATGGCAGTTCTGGTGGGGTGGATAGTTCCTTTCAGCTAATCTTTATGCAATTAATAAAGAAGCAGGAAACAGACGTTCTTATTTTTTTTTTATTATTGATATTTTGTTCGATGGGTGGACTTGTAAGATACGACCTTCAACTGGGCAAGATGGGTCAAATGGATCTATGTAATCTGGTCTTGGAAACTTTTAAGGGACCGATTTGAGATAAGATTTCGGTCTCTTTGAGATAACTGGCTTTTTTTTTAACACTACGGGATGTTCAATTAATGGTTAGTTTGTCGAAGTGAATGAATCAAAGTAACTATAACTACCTACACTCCTTAAACAAAAGAGTGAAATCCACTCCTATAGGGGAAGTGCATTTTCGGCACCGGAAAGGAGTGGAAATTAACTAAGACTGAGCTAAAACCGCTCGTTTTAAGAGTGTAGGACGTAGATTGTTTTCTTTTATTTCTTTTACCCACTCCGCAAAAAGAGTGAAATCCACTCCTATAGGGGAAGTGCATTTTCGGCACGGAAAGGAGTGGAAATTAACTCAGACTGAGTTACAACCGCTCGTTTGTTTTAAGAGTGTAGTGTGATCAGATTTGTTTCAGTTATTAACTTTTCTACTATTAAATCGTCATTAAATTTTTATAAATAATGTTTCTTTACGTTACTTCTGTTTGAGAAAAAAACTCGGACAAAATATAACACTATTTGCACAATTTTTATAGCTAGATAGTTGAATAACAAACTAAACTGTACTGCGAAATGCTGTACGTCTGGTCACCCTATTATTTCCCAATATTTATTTGCAAAGGACTTCTCACAGCTGCAAGATAGGGTTTTTATGTCGTCTGGATGATATCTTCGTCGAATTGCTTCATTTTCCCAGAACCAGAAACCTTAAAATCATGAACAATTCTTTAGAATTGATTCCGTAGAATAATTGCACAATTTTAAAGTAAATCTAATGAACTATTCGAAACCTCTCGTTATCTCTAAAATAATTTGAGGTTTTTTTTTAAAGACATAATCCTTTAAATTTTCCGGGACAGAGACATTAAAAACTATAAAATTGTTCCATAGCTCCATTGCTCTCAACCAAACAAAATTCTTCCGCAAGGTATTCCGATCATATTTTCCAATATTTTGATCAGCGTTTCTCCTTTTGCAATTATGTAGAAATTTTAAACCAATTATTTCGACCTGTATGGTACTTCAAAAGAATCCGATTAAAAATTAAAATTTGAAGTCAATTATCTTTTAATACGGTCTACCGATTTCAATTTACTGACTTTTTTTTCTAAATTGTGTGTATTCCTATGTACTGAGTTAAAGTCTTCCATATAAATGAACAACAAGTTTCCGCTGTTCCGTTAAGAAAAGTCATTCCTGCCTATTTCAACAGAAATCAGAGAAAAAAGAATCATTGCGTTGGGGGCCCTCTGAGATGAGCGTTCATCGGTTATTTTTATTTCTAATTCGAGGGCCTCCCTTCAAAGGGGCCCTTTGAGATACGGCCCTGTCGTCGGGATGGAATGACCCAGGTGCCTAACTAGAAGGAGGCCCCCTCTAGGTTTTTGTTTCAGAGGACCCTGAGCAGAATTTAAGGTTTGTCGATGGGGCTTGGGGAATCCAGACGGTAAGGCGTTTACCTCGAATGCGAAAGGTTCTAGGTTCGGGTCCAGCCATTGACAAAATAACTGCCGGCCCTATAAACGGTCTGTGCATCCTAAACGTCCGACGAATGATTTCCCGTGTGTAGGGAGTGCACTTTAAATATGTTTCATGCTCCATAGTCCAACGCAGCTTACGATGTCGACCGTAAAAGTTGCGTTGGGTGCCTACTCAGGTGTCGGCTCGTCACTTGACCGTGGTTCTAAATTATGTCGCCCGTCGCCAGTAGCCTAAGTATAGCTCTAGTGCGA
The DNA here is from genome assembly GCA_019343175.1 of Oedothorax gibbosus. Lineage (NCBI taxonomy): Eukaryota > Metazoa > Arthropoda > Arachnida > Araneae > Linyphiidae > Oedothorax > Oedothorax gibbosus. The sequence continues at coordinate 504,217 of JAFNEN010000252.1, forward strand.
CGGTAATTCAACCTAACCTAAGGTTTGTAGGTTGTTTTTGGTAAATGAATCTCAAAGTCATTCGATATCTGAATGGAATGAGTAGTCAAGTTGGTAAGGTGGTGAACTTTAAAATTAAGGATGTCAGATGACTGGTTTCAGACTCAGTCGTCGGTATATTGACATCTCTTTAACAAATTACGCCTTACTATATTCAACAAAAAATACTCCGTGTAAGGAAGAGTGGTGCATGTAAAATATATTCTTTTTTTAATGTCCTGAACAGACACTTACTGTAAGGTTATTACTGGATTCCCGTGCCTTTTCAAAACCAGGAAAATCTTAGAATTTTTCGCGGGAGCTCCTGGAATCAAATAGAATATCACGGATAGTTTAAAATAGTCATTTAATTCGTGAAAGTTTGTGTTTAAAAAATCTTTGAAAACTCAATTGCATAAAACTCCACGAAAAAGATATTTACCATAAGTGTATAGCAATATATGAGCCAAAATATTAAATTGATGCATCTATAAGAAATTCATTTAATCAGATATCAATAAATACAAAGAAATTCTTATTATCCATTTTAATTTTAGAATATTCAGAAAAATCTACATATCAATGATAAAACGAAATCAAAACGCCGCAAACGATAAAAAAAAATCCAACTAAACGAATCTGAACAATTAGAACGTCTTTTATTCTAAATAATGCAGTTACCCTCTTTCCCCCTTCCATTCAATAAATTCATAAACACCCGTCGTTTAGGGCACAATACCCCGAAAGCAAATACATAAAATGTTTTTCGAATTGTTTAAGTATTCAGGGGGAGAGAAAAAGGCGAAAATTATTCGCCCTCTCCCCCACTTCTAGAAAATGGCAGAAGAAAATGTTATTTAGGTTAAGAATAAATTATTCCCGGAAAATTCTCTTTCGTCCCCCTTCTTTCTAGAATTTTTCTTCTCCTTCGCGAAAATGATTCTTTTTTCTTCTTTCTTTTTATTTACCTTCTCCTAAAAGTCCTTCTTGCTTGCTTCACTGCCGGGGTTTTCGCATTGAGGCGGAGATTAGGTGTGGGGTTGGCTGGATTTTAGCCTTTATCCCTTATTTGGCGAGTTAGGTGGAAGATGAGGGAACATGAAGGATAATTTGTTTTATTCCAAACTAAATATTAAGTTTGCATTAATCAATGCATTCATAATTATCAACTAATAATTCTTCTTGAATCCCGAGTTACTGCTCATTTTTGGTGTAGAAAATTACTTCATATTCCTCTTTACTCCAGAATTGCTTCAATTTGAAGTTTCTACTACAATGGACGATTCGGACGGGGCGGAGTATGGTTTGTTTGTGGGGTAGAAGGCAAAGTTGGACGTATAGCTGTCGCTGTGACGTTACAGTAGGCGTGTCCGCTCCAGTTGTCCTTTAGAACTGGTTCAATTCAGATATCAGATGAGAAATTTTTAAAACCCCGACAACATTTAATTGGAATATGTGTTTATGAAAATATTGCTGTGCACGAACCTTTTTCTTTAACTTTTAGCCATTAAAAGTAACTACTTTGGTCTTTAAAATGTAAAAAATTTAAAAATGTAAAGTATTTAAATCTAATGTCTTTTTAGTCTCTAAAAAGCAAAGCATTAAATGCCAACCACATGTATCGGTAAAGGTATGGTTTGATAAAACGAAATATGAAAAACCATACAAAAATATACAGAAGCAAACACAAATCCTTCTCAACAGTTTCAAAATCCCTGTCTTATGCTAATCTTCCCTAAACATATCCATCATTTATCCCTAAACTTCTCTCTCAATACCCAATTTGCCCTCACACTCTCAATTTGTGTAAGAACCCCTGAGTAACCAGTTTACATTAGCTTCGATTCCCCCCTCCTAAAGTTGGGAAGGTTGCAGGTTGAAAGTACACCCCCCCCCCCCCCTCTACACCGTGGGGTGTCAAAAATAGGGAAGAAACGGATAGAATTGAGGGAAATTGTTGAATGGGAAAAACTGGTGGGGAAACTGGCTTGTTTTCGCCAATCTGGTTTTACGGTTGTAGGGGTGCTAGGGTTGGCTATTTATCGCTCACTATGGCGAAAGAAATATAAAAATCACCTTGAGGACTTCAAGCTCATTCGCTACCAACTGACCCGTCACTTGACTGTAGTTCTAAATTATGACGCCCGTCGCCACTAGCTCGTGTAGCTCCAGTGCTATGTTAATTCAACTCTATACTGACAGCTTGACTCAAGTGTCGGCATCGCCTAGTTGACCGTAGTTCTAAAATAATAAGGCTCGTCGCAAATAGCTCTAGTGCGACGTTAATTAAATTTGTCTCTGATTTGGAGTTAAAATCAGCTAATGCTCGTTTTGGAATTGCGCGTGTGAATAAAAATACAGGGCATTATTAAATTCTAAACTATGCTTCGTTTACTAAAAAATATTGGCTTAAAATACCTCATTTTCCTACCCTAATTTGTGTTTTATCACTTGAATGAAGTTTAGGGAATAGAATTAAAAGTAAAATATTTTAATTAAAAAAACTCTTATATTGTATAAAAATCATACAACAATTATAAAACAACTATATACAAATAATAATGTCCTCTACTTTTATTACGTCTGAAACAAAACCCCATTATAGCCTTCAAAGTGAACACCACATTTGGCAATACATCCCCTTCACTTTCACCAGCCTCTCGCCAAATTTGGCGATCAAGCGCCAAGCGATGACGGAACTCATCTAATATGACATCATAATAGGGATCAGGCTTTAACACAAAGGGGGTTTTGGACGATGGGGTTTCTTTGTGACAATAGCCGGGGATTAGAAGGGGCGGAAAGAACTGTTAAGCACCCCCCAATTAATCCTGTAGGGGGCCTGAGACAATCAGTGTGTTTAAAGGTCGATTAATTTAAAATTATCAGTGGTATTTTGTGGGATGATAATATTATAAAGCGGTGGTGTGAGATGAGGGCTTTAAAACACTCGTAGGGTTGGTGTAATAAGTGATAGGAGTATGCTAGATTTATAGAAAATTGGTTGGAAATGAATATAAAGAAATATCTGTATTAAAATAGTTATTTTTGCAACTAGTGTGAAAAGTGAGGCTTTTTTAAACGAGTTGAATAAATTATTTCACGAGCGAGTGAAATAAATTCACGAGTTTAAAAAAGGCTATTTTCAACGTGTTGTCATACACTATTTTTTATAATAACGTGCAAAAAGTATTTATTAAATTGGCATTTATTGATTGGCTTATTAATTATTTTATTATCACGTTCAAATGATTTGAAGGTGATTATTTATAATAATGATTATTTTAAAATCACATGTGAAAAGTATTTCTTAGATAGGCATTGGAAATAAGACGCTAAATAAAGAATCACGCTTAAATAAAGAATTTTACACCAATCAGATGCTCTTATTTACTTTGTCGCACTAGTGCGTAAAAGTAACTTTGAAACACGATTTCGTTAAAACGATCACTGTTGCCACGATTATTGATTTGAAAAAGTAAGTTTTTTTTTCACGATATTATAAAAATGTAAAGTGTGGTTGTGCTAAAAAGGATTAAGAAATAGGTGGAATGTATTGAAAGACGTATTTCATTTATATATATTTTTTTAAAACTAAATAGTGCTAATAATCAGTACACTTAGGGTGTTTGGGGAATTTACTTAGTATGTTTAGTTAAATATTTCTTTTTTTTCTTTAAGGGTTATTTTTATCAAATGGTAAATGATATTTGGTTTGAATAAATACACCCATTTTAAATTTGGCTAAGGTTTGTTTGTATTTAAAAACACCCAATCTGAGCTAAAATATACGATTATTTATTATTAAATCATATTTTTTATTCCAAAGTCATTTGACTTTTCTTCAAAATTGTATTATCATCCATCTATCTTCAAAAACAATCTGTCCAATTAGAAACGTGATTAATTAGTCTATAGTCCATGTACAGTCTGTTACTCCCGCAATATAACAAAAGTATTTTCCCACGACGTAACTTCCATCGTTTTCAGACAAAATCAAATAAATGTTCTCAAAGAAGTCTGAACCCTGGGAAAAAACTTCCTATACTTTCAACTAATAGATATGGGATTTGGCGTGAAACAACAGTAAGTTTACGGATGAAATTTCGCGGACTTGAATGCCGATTCCACTTACCGATCCAAATTGGTTAAAACAATTGATGTTTCACATTAGCGCTTGTATTGAGCTTTTATAAAGAACTTTGAAAGTCTTTATTTACCCAAAGGTTTTTAAGGTGTAGGGTTTTGATTGAAGTAAAATCGCACTAAAGCTACAAAGCGGCAGACTTCATAATTTCGTCAAGTGAAGAGGCCAACACATGAGCTGCAGTCAACCTAACATAACATCGTACGCGGCGTATCCCATGAAGGTTACTGAAAATACTTAAGTTTACTCTTATGGTCTTTTATTGAATTATATTGATGTTATGCAAAGTAGAATTGAACCCCTAACTCCAGCATTTCCCAGCTAGCCTTCATATAATCGCTGTGCAAAAAACACATTGATGTACTTTATTGACCGTTTATCCAGTTACCAACGAATCTTGTTTTAACTCGGTAATTAATAACCATTTTTCGGATTCCAGGCGTCAAAAGAAAATTTAATGTTTCTCTTTTCGAAAATCCGGCAATGGGTACATATTTATGGTATGGTTAATCCAATCCCTAGCGGCCGTAGGGAGCCTAGTGGTCAGCGTCTCGGTCTCGAGATCGGAAGGTCCCGCGATCGAGTCCCGGTACCAGTACCACTGAAGACCTACTGAGTATATGCGGAGTACGTGCTCGTTAAATCTATTGGGTCCGAAAGTCCTGTGGTCGGTCATTGCGCAATTCACAGGTCCCTGGAGACTATTTCCCTCCCCTTCAGGGACATGTCTAAATTGATGGCAGCATCTGACTTGTATGTGTGTGTATGTCGTGTCCGTCCTTCTTGACGAAGGTTTATAAGCGGGTGTTTGTGACCAAGCACACAGGCCTGAAAATATATGTCTACCAACCAATCCAATCCCTACTTATTTGTAATGATACCATCTCATTAGACCCTGTAGTTGGATTGGCAATTATTCATTTCTCTGAATACGATGATCGATTAGGCATTCAATTATCACGCTTGGTTAGGGATAATGATGAAGATTTTTACGACAGGTGAGGAAGATAAGAGCTCCCAGTCTTCGATGCAATGTTAACTGGATAAGAGATAAAGGTGCAGGAACATTCAATTTTTGAATCCAAAAAGACAGATAGGGACGCAGATGATAGGGGATAAGAGACCGGTTGGGGTGGAATTTTTCAATGGGTGGGAATTATTTGTGATTTGTAAGTAATTTTGTTGTTAATTTATTTGGGTTTGTGGCATCGCATTGATATAGTTTTGACAACAATTAGTCATAAGTAACTATTGATAATTCTTTTATATTGGGTATTTTGATAACGGCAATTAAGTTCCCTATCTTGATTGATTAAGTTATGAACGAATATTTTTTAACAAGTACTTTTTATTTTCCATATTAGAAAGAGTTCACTTGCGTGAAAGCAGTAAAAAAAATGTCTTTTCTCGTGTAATGGCATCAAAATCCAAATAATAATAATAATGATTTCAAAATCTTTATGTTGGACACTAAGTTTGAAAAGTGTTTTAATAAACTTTAATGCGAAATATGCAATCAGCTTAAATATTGTTTCTGTATACTTTTATTATTTTTTTTAACTCGCGCAAACTATGGACACCTTACATACACCTTGGAAAGGATTTATTAAAGGTCATCATAAGTTAAGATGTCTGTAAATCAGGAAAAAAAATGTTTTCGTATACTTTATCGTTCCGTTCAAATGCGTCTTATTACACTTCCAATATTTCAGTAAACTTCAGCAAATATCTGGAAACATTTAAGACACATTCAAAGAACGAAAAGGTCAAGTAAGGTCTTTAAAAGTGTAACTAAATCTTTGACTTGGTTAAATTTAAGTACACTATAATAGCAACACGAGGGCAATTGGCTACGGGTCTTGTAATTTTGAGCCGAGGCCGACAAATCTCTGTAAGTGTTTATGTAAAGTTCAAAACAACATTCCGAAGCGTTACAACACCATTGTCGACCCCTCCCACCTGATTTCTGTTCAGAAGTCGGTCTTGAAGGTAGTTAACCCACTATTTCCCATCCCCAATAAGGCTAGCTGTGTGCACGGGGCTTTCTGATTATCCAATCCACCATAAACCTCACATTGAGAACCTGTTGGCGAAAGTTATCGGCAAATTGGGTCAGCGATGCAATTGAATTCAGTTAGGCCAAAAAGCACTATATTCTTTTCGCTCCATACGTGGAGCTTTGTCGAATTCATTTCACAACTTTAATTTACAAATTTTCTTATAATTATCAAATGTTAAAATGGTCTGTTAATCACAAAAAACTGACAGAGCTTGTTTGTTTATTCATAGCACACAAAAAAATTGTATTTTTAACCCTCAAAACCTCGAATTCCATTAACTCCCTTAGCAAATGTTAAACGCTATTTTTTTTTTCTAAATTACTTCCAAAACTTACCTCTAAATACAAAGGCCTCAGTTTAATTACTTGACTGTTTTATTTGTGTTCTTAATCAACCGGTCAAAGTAACAGAAACTTTTTATGGTTTATTTTGTGTTTGGTTGATTCTTATAGAACCCAAATTAACGAAGTTTTGATCGAATTATTCCATTGATCCATTGGCAGGTCAACCGTTGTGTTTAGAAAAATGATTTGAGCCAATTGTTTAACATGTTTAAGCTCAGTTGATCCAATTGTACTGGTTTTCAACGTGATAAACACTCAAGAACTACTATATATTACTAATAAGAATGTGTAGTAGAGACTACAGGAGAAATAGATTGAGTATTTCAGGACGAAACTGGTTAATGGTGAACTTGGCTCTTTTAACATTGCTGGCTAAATTATTCCATTGATTTTCACCTAACAAATGCAAAAGATTTTCAGTTAAACTTCATCACTTAAACTCTTGCATCATTCTAACCAGTAGCTATCATTTTACAACCCAATTTCTATTATAACACCCCCTGTATTTGACCGATCAAAGCTCTCGATTTTAATACAAAATATAGAAGATTTATTAAAAGTACATTTCAGTTAAACTTCATCACTTCAACTCTTGCATCATTCTAACCTGTAGCTATCATTTTACAACCCAATTTCTATTATAACCACCCTGTATTTGACCGATCAAATCTCTCGATTTTAATACAAAATATAGAAGATTTATTAAAAGTACATTTCAGTTAAACTTCATCACTTAAACTCTTGCATCATTCTAACCAGTAGCTATCATTTTACAACCCAATTTCTATTATAACCACCCTGTATTTGACCGTTCAAAGCTCTCGATTTTAATACAAAATATAGAAGATTTATTAAAAATACTATTTTTTCTCTCTATTTTTTATAGTAATCTCCTCTGTTTTTTGTTCTCTGATGGAAGAATATTGCACAAAAATTTAGTTTCCATTCTGATTAACTATATTCCCTAGTCCCTTTTGAATTAACCAAATCCGATTTCTGTTGTTCTCTATGAGCATTGAGCAAGTCAGTGGCCTTTATCTTATTATTAGAAAAATTTCTTATGCGCCATTTTTACTTTTTCTATTTCCTTGTTGTGTTTGGAGATTTGTAACACGGTTGAGTTTTTATTTCCTCGTAATTTTTTTCTTTCTCTTTTTGGGTGTGTTGGGCTTGTTTGTGTGAATGGGGTGGCTAGAGCGTGGGAGGCTGAGCCAGTGTGTCTGATTTGGCGATGCGTTGCTGATTTGGACATTATTCATTACATTTTTGTCTCTTTCCTATTAAAATGCCAAAATTTTTATGTATGCATTTAATAATAATAATTTTTTTTTATTGCACAAAAAATAACAGACATTAATTTGAGGGGAAAACAAATACAAAAGTAATATTACAGTAGACAAAACACCAAGGGTCACAAGGACCATATTGGCGAACATAAAAAAGTATTTGATGTAAATTTACAAACACAAAAAAAGAACAAATATTAAATCACAAGTAAAAAATATTATTATGGCAACAGAAGTGTCGGGGGTATATTTAGGATGGGGATATAGGATATAAATGAGTTACTGTACAGTTATTTTATTTCAATAATTGTTGTATGCATAATCAAAAATAGTTCCCTATATCGGGAATATCAAACAAAATATTTTTTAATTGCTTTTTAAAGGAAGTAAGATTATTTAAAGATTGTATTTGAAGCGGAAGACTATTAAAAAACTTTGGTGCAAGATAAATAAAATTTTTACAGAAAATATTCTTTTTAGGTTTAGGAATGATGTAAATATTATTAAGTCTTCTTGGGTTCATACATATCCGCTTACATCATCACATAGCAGACATTTCACAACACAATCAGACATCAGAACACAACACATCAGAATAGCACACATTTCATTACACTGTTAAAATTGAAGGTGACACTTGGCACCTTCAGGGGTGAATGGCGGTCCCGTCAGCATCACCCCTGGGCGTTTCACAAGCCTTCTCGCCCCGGGGTGAAAAATTACCCCCATTTGTCACCTATCTTTCAACAGTATACATACAGAGCCTGATCCAACATAAAGCCCATTAGGCCCGGGCCTACACTCTTAAAACAAAAGAGTGAAATTCACTCCTATAGGAGAAGTGCATTTTCGGCACCGGAAAGGAGTGGAAATTAACTCAGACTGAGTTAAAACCGCTCGTTTTAAGAGTGTAGGACGCAGATTGTTTTCTTTTATTTCTTTTATCCACTCCGAAAAAGAGCGAAATTCCACTCCTATAGGAGATGTGCATTTTCGGCACGGAAAGGAATGGAAATTAACTCAGACTGAGTTAAAACCGCTCGTTTGTTTTAAGAGTGTAGGTCCCCCAAAATTTAGAGGCCTCTAAATTTTAGTTTCCTTATGCTGAATGCTGAAGACCCCAAAAACCGTAAATTTTAAAATTTTCTGAGACCGCACTTCATTTTTAGCTTGACTTTGACTCGGACGTTGACCTAACGTGATTGGTTTAATCGATGTTATAAGGAAGTCAATAAAATGGTAGCGAAAATGTGAAAAATCGGCCAACAAGCATCAATCATACACTACATTTTTCGTAAAGAGCCTTCAACATTTGTTGTGCCTCTAGTCTGAGTTTTCCTAGATCAGGCTCTGATTACACATACACTGTTAAAAATTAGGCACTTTGTTTCACCAAAAATATGGTTCCTAGTAGCTGCAGCGGCTGTCTGGTGAAACGTTAAACCATATTTTTGGTATTCGATTGAACCATTTCTCAGGTTTTTGTTTCCAAATCCAGAAAAATGGTTCAACCAAACACCGAAAAAAAGGTGAAACATTTCACCACACAGCCGTTGCAGCTACTAGGAATTAATATCATGTTGAAACCAAGCACAAAATTTTTATCAGTGTAGTATTTTCAGTTAAAGTTAAAAGTTTGCAGTTAAACATTCGACTAAATTTTTGTGAACAATTAAAAGTTTAGCTGAGCAAATTTCAAAAAAGTTTGGGTTATTTCATATTTGGCGACTTAATGTCAGTGAACTCGGCAACCCTAATGGGAACGAAGTTTTTATTTAAAAAATAGAGCTTTTTTTTATTTATATTGTAATTGGATAAACGGTGTCAAAGGTCGGCTAAAATTATAGGGTGGGGATGACTTAAGCCTTTCTTCATAACATGAATATTTCAGTTTTATTAATTGTGTTAAAAATGGGACTGACACTTATTAGTTTCGAAATTCAAATATTATATCACTGCATCTTTGCATTAAAAAAGACGACCAATGTCCTTTGGAGTTGATAGGGGATTTACCCTAGGCACTTATCTGTAAGTTACTTTTCATAGTGTGACCAGCGTTTAGGAAATTCTCCTATGGGAATGCACTTGTAAGTTTCGAAATTAAAATATTATATCACTTCATCTTTATAGGGAAAAAAACGGCCAATGTCCTTTAGAAATTATAGGAGTATTACCCTATGCACTTCAATGTATGTAACTTTTTATAGTATGACTAGCGGTTTAGGAAATTCTCCTATCAAGGACATTTGCCTTTTTTCTGCTAAGGTATAGGATAAATGAAACAGAAACTACGGAGCTGTAATTTGAATGGAACGCGGATGTTCCATTAGAAATAGAATGTTTCTCCCCGGAAATATTTGTTCTATTTGAATGAAGTTGTGGCAACGTTTTGCATTTTTGACCCCTCGTAAAGTTCAATGATAACTTAACTTGAATAGTTCAATGCTGTTCAGTTTTGAGCTCATGCTAATTGTGAGAGTATAATATCAATTTATATATCTTTTACATTTATATTTACGAAAAAAAAATCGTGGCAATTAAATTATTTTTTTATCAAATGTTTGAACTATTAATCAAACATGCATCCAAACTTTTTTTTCCTTAACCTAAATTAATGACCCTAATTTAACTTTAAAAACCAACTTTTGTGTTAAATTATTTAGTTTGTATTGTAATTAAAAATTACAATGTTTAAAATGTCAAGAGTAGTAGAACTTTGGATAAATGGGCTTGCTGAAATAAATATATATATATATATATGTGTGTGTGTGTGTGTGTGTGTGTGTATCTACCCTTCCTCCCCCCCCCCCCCAAACCAAAGAAAAAGTTAAGTCTCATTCATAACATTTTGTGGTTTGGTCAAACTACTGCAACCATTTTAGTAGTTCATACAAGGTCCGAAATATAGCGGGACTGTGGAGCCCAGTCGGTAAGGCGCTGGCTTGGATGCGAAAGGTCCCAGGTTCGAGTCCGGGATCCTAGCTCCCGACCTATAAACTGCCTTTGCAACTATAATGTCCGACTAATAATACCCCTTGTAGAGGGAATGCACCTAATATGCTCCAAAGTCCCAACCCTTAAAAGTTGCGTTGGGTGCCTACTTAGGTGTCGGATCATCATTTGACTGTGGTTCTAAATTACGACACCCAATAGCCCTCGTGTAGCTCTAGTTCGACGATTTTTAACGTAACCCGAATATAGCGTTCACGGTCGCTAGTATAGAAGGAACGTTGTGACATAGCACGGTTTACAATTGCATTCTACATTTGTCATTTTTATGACAAAAGTACATTGACATCTCATTTGTCCCCCAAAGACATCCATCACATCCAAAATAACAAGCAAAAATAAATTCATATCCAAATTTGCATTGCCCGTGATTAAAAATTCGATATACCCCCGCCAACCAATATGTAATTGGCGCTCTGAAACCGCTTCTAGTAATCGACTCGCCGACACTGTGATTACCAAACCGTATTAAATACCTCCCCCCCCCCCCCCCCTCTTGGCATCGAAGAAATACTCTCCACTTAGAGAAATTAATACTCGGGGAGCCCTTATAAATAAAAATACCATCTGCATAAAAGAAAATTGGACAAGCTTATAGAAAAAAAGTAAAAAGATATCGAGGCTCAGTCTCGAAATTTATTAAACAAACCGATTGCTGTGTTGAACGGGGGGGAAAGAAATGTAATTACTTGGAGAATGCGGCGCCAAATTCGTCTGGATGTTGCCAAGGTTGGCTTGATATCGCCAAACTTGGCCGAGATTTTCCAATATGTCTTTTCAGTGGCGTTAAAGCTATGAAGTTTAAGACAGTGCTGTATTCTTAAAAGTAGCATAAATTATACTAAACCTAAATTTTTAAAAAGGAGATTGCATACTTTTTAACTTTTAAAACAAACAAGAGGGTGTACTTTTTTCCCCAGACATACCAGAAGGTATACCATATTAAAAAAAAAACATATCAAAAGACATAATTTACTCCGTATACTCCTATTAAAGCACTGGTTTCGATTAGGAGTTATCTTCTAACTTTTAAGGATGGAATTTGCATGATTTTCAAAATATAATAAGGTGTAATTTTAAGCTATTTAAAAATTTAATTATATGAGATTTGTTGGCGATAGGTTGCGGCGTCTTTTCTTCTTTTCTTGGCGACTTCTACATTTTGGTTGCAGGACTTTGTTGTGTTCCTTTGACAAAGTCGTATCCAACGAACTACATTTTTTTTTTTTAAAGCAATTTTAATAGATGCTTCATAAGTTAGTAATATTACACAGATTTTCGTGCACAAATGTATTTTTCCAATAATATTAATTTTTTTTACCTATTTAACAAGTAAGGGAGTGTCCGTATATTACGATAGGCGTTTCTGCCTAATTTTAACCAACTTCCCCCCTGGTGAGATTTTGTGGCTATTGGCTTGACCCCCCCCCTCCACAGTTTTAACCCTCTAACTTCTAAAAAGGTTTGGCCGGCCGTACTAGTAAGGATTCGATAATGCTATTTCACAACAAGTTACGCGGCATTGCGAAAGTGTTAAGCAAAAGGTAACCCAATTTCTAGATGACAGCCCCATTATTAAAAAGTTTCATTATTTAAATTATAATTTTCATTCGTCTTACAATGGGATGCTTTTTTTTAATACCGAAACTTTTGATTTGGACGTTTAATACCCGGAAAACTTGAAAACGCATACTAAGTCCAATCGATCGATACAAAAATTCTATTTAGATACGATATCGAAATGTCATAATGACATCGGATTAACGCCTCAAGGAGATCATACCATATAGCGTGTTACTCTTGTACATCTAGCCTAGTAGGTAAGGCGCTTGCCTTCATACGAAAGGTAAAATGTTCGGTCCAGGACATTGCCGAAATAACTGGCGGTCTATAAACGAACTGTGCAGACAATGAGTCCGACAAATAATATCCCGTCTAGAGGAAGTGCGTTTATTTATTGTACTAAATACCACAAAACAGAGATTTTGAAATGGGTTTTATTAAATGAGAGTATTTCAAATCAAGAAACAAATAAACAAGTTAATTACCGACTTCAACCTTTCTATTTAAGCAATTCAAACTTAACTTCATTGCCGTAGCAGCTGCAAACACATAGCGAAAAATCGCTAGGTGCGATAGGTCTTTCTTTCCCGCTCATTTTCATCCAAAAACGAACGCGGAAAAAAGACCTATCTATTAATTGCAGGCGAACTAAGGCTCGGATCGCTATACCGATTGCACCAATCGATAGATATCGAAATTTTGCATCCTATAGTAGTGTTAACTCAAAAAGTCAACTTTGACCGATAGGTCACTTTTCCGCGTACGGTGCGATATATGCCCCCCACGTTACGTTAAATATTCCCGACGCCGCGTGCGATATCGCCCTTAAAAGTTGCGTTGGGTGCTCACTCAGGTGTCGGCTCGTCACTTGACTGTGGTTCCAAATTACGACAGCCGTCACCAGTTGCCCCGGTGTAGCTCTAGTGCGACGATAATTCAAACTAACCCTAAACAATCGTCGAATTCTTCACAGTGTATAGGGCTGGGGAGCCCAGTCGGTTAGGCGCTCGCCTAGCATGCGAAAGGTCCCAGGTTCCGGTCCGGGCATCGCCAAAATAACTGCCGACCTATAAACGACCCGTGCAGCCAAAAATTTCCGACCAATAATACCCCGTGTAGAGGCAGTGCACGTTAAAATACGCTCCAAAGTCCCAACGCTGCGTACGATGTCGCCCTTAACGGTTGTGTTGGGTGCCAACTCAGGTGTCGGCTCGTCACTTGACTGTGGTTCTAAAATACGACGCCCGTCGCCAATAGCCCTCGTGTTGCTCTAGTGCGACGATAATTCAAACTAAACTAAACACAGTGTATATCTATTACCATTCCTTCAAACCAACTTTCTTGTATCACCAGAATAGTAGAGGAGGGGAGAGTTGAATTTCTCCATCCCAGTTGATTATCTTCTCGGGAAGAGTCGGGAGGATGGGGAGCAGAGATCGATCCGGAGGAGGGAAATATGAAATGTGTCTTTTCGCTGCTCCCGAATTTCTCATGAAACATTTACAAGGTGCTCTTCTCCTCCCCGACACCTTCTCATCCTCTGTTGGTGATTAGGGCAAGAGGGGCTACCGGCAAAGTGACCTGAGGATTTGGTGCGGACTGAAGAATTGTATATTTTGAGAAGTTAGGAGTCAAATAGGGTACTTGACAGTATCGCTAAAATACCTTCCAATATTAATTAAATTATAGTTCGAACCCAAATATAACGAACGTATATATTTTTTTGCAAAATAAATCTTTAAATAATTAATAAAAATCATTTTCAAACGGCTGTTTTTTCTTCGGTACGTCACGTGATCCTAAACACGTCGATTTAGTTGACGTCACTAGTATGTATTAACAAACCGGTGTGATGTTTTTTTGTTTGTAATTAAACTGGTTTTAGTCTAACTTAGTATGAAAATAAGAATTTTAGATAATGGGTGGATGTTTTACAGAAGCGGATAGTTCAAATTTGCTTAAAGTAGATTCCAAAATGGTGTTTCAAAGTTTGTTTATAGTTACTAGTGACATCATAGATACCACGTGACAGCCACAAAGCGTTTTCGGGTGTGATTTTTCGTCCTAATTTTAAAATTCATTTTTTCCCCTTTTTATGGGGTATTTGAAAAAAAGAAAAAATACGGGTATAATATTTTTGGCATAAGAATATTTTAAGCCAATACAAATTTTTTAGTCAAGTACCCTATTATGTTTAAGGAAATAAGGTTGATTAGAGCAACAATCTACACTCTTAAAACAAAAGAGTGAAATCCACTCCTATAGGGGAAGTGCATTTTCGGCACGGAAAGGAGTAGAAATTAACTCAGACTGAGTTAAAACCGCTCGTTTGTTTTAAGAGTGTAGTTTAGGAACTTAACAGTATAGGGGAAAGGAAATTAATAACATAGTTTACGCATACATTTCCACTACACTTGAAAGTTTCATGAAAAAGTAATTGAAGTTTTAAAGTAACATTGTATTTTGATGTCACTATAGATGATTGTGGACCCTAAGAATTTTCTGTCGCAAAAATTTGTTCTTAAGGCAAAATTAAAAAAAAAATGCAGTAATGAAATTATTATTTTACTAATTCACAATTTACGTATAAGTTATTTCTCTGTTGCCGAGTGTACATGCGAATAAAGAATGCGGCAAAATAATATAGGCTGACCTATAAGTGGTATGTGCAATCGAAATGTAATACAAATAAATACCCCATATAGAGGGAGGGCACGTTAAATATGCTTCAAAAGTCTCGGCGCCGCAAACGATGTCGCACTTAAAATTGCGTTGGGTGCCTATTTGGTGTCGGCTCGTTACTTGACTATGGTACTAAATTATGACGCCCGTCGCCAATAGCCTCACTCTTAAAACAAAAGAGTGAAATTTACTCCTATAGGAGAAGTGCATTTTCGGCACCGGAAAGGAGTGGAAATATACTCAGACTGAGTTAAAGCCGCTCGTTTTAAGAGTGTAGGACGCAGATTGTTTTCTTTTATTTCTTTTACCCACTCCGAAAAAGAGTGAAATTCACTCCTATAGGAGAAGTGCATTTTCGGCACGGAAAGGAGTGGAAATTAACTCAGACTGAGTTAAAACCGCTCGTTTAGTTTTAAGAGTGTACATGGAGCTTAACGTTCATTCACTCAACTCACCCTACTCTCTCGCGACTTTCTCTAGTGGTCGAGAGAAGAGGGCCTGCCGAATACCGACAAAGGTGTCTTAGTCTTTTATATAGCTAACAATTAATGATTTATTTTCATTAGAAACGTCTTGTGTTTCTACACGAGGAAATTTTTTGTTGCACTTGTATACCGTTTTCATTAATTAAATGTTCAAAACAGTAAGTTTTGACTCAACAATACCATTTTCTGTTTTTAAGCAACCTGTTAAAAATTTGTGCTTGGTTTCACCATGATATTGGTTCCTAGTAGCTGCTAACGGCTGAATGTAAAACGTTCCACCATATTTTTGTATCGGTTGAACCATTTCTCATGTTTTGTTTCCAAATCCGAAAAATGGTTCACAAACCTGAAAAAAAAAGTGAAACCATTTCACCACACAGCCGTTGCAGCTACTAGGAACCAATATCATGGTGAAACCAAGCAAAAATTTTTAACAGTTTTAACAAGTGACATCGTAAATGCAGTGATCTGCGTTTAATAAATAATGTAGACACCTTAATTTGCTTAACCCTTTCAGTCCCAGTGATGCCTTTTGGTATCATCATGTTTCTGATCATAATTAAAAAAAATAATAGGGCTGACATCTATTGGGATTAATAAAAAATATTTTCTAATAGAAAAAAGTTTGAAGAATCGAATGATGTGCTTTCTGATAACATAAATGGCTATAGACGATCAGAAAAAAAATTCTAAAATGATGATGCCAAATTGTCATTGGGACTGAAAGGGTTAAAATAAAACAATTTTTTAAGCGTTTTAATCTCTTCCCCAATCTTTACTCGTTCTTTTAAAAGGAAACATTGACTCACCCAATGCAAACCTGACCTCTTGTAGTACCATGGAAACACCAACAAACCCATAAAAAAAAACCCACAAAATTCCCAACACGTAGCATTCCACAAAAAAACAACACATTCTACTTCGCAATAATTAGCGGCAGCCATAACGAATTTACAAAGCAATTCATCACCCCGATGTTTTTCCTCGTAATTTTTGTTGACTTATTAATTCGACTTTTTTTTCTATGTGTCCCATTGTCAGTCCATTCGTTATTATAACAAACGATCTTGACACGACAATAACAATGTGAAACCATCCCATACCGTGTCACAAGGCTTTCGCAGCGTGTGTCACAATTTTGTACATTATTATCAGCGATCCCCGCTGATGCTGTGAATCATTATTATTATTATTGGATGACGAAATAGTCATCATGCAGACTAAAGAGATTGTCTCGTGGTTTTTTTGGAGCCGAAATTTCGTCAGTTTGGGAGAATACGCTTTGTTGCGTAATTTGTCTGGAATCTGTACTTGGGAGTAAAAAGGTACATCTGCCTTTTTTTTCCTTTCTCAATTTTAATAGAGAGTTTAGGTTGAGTTTAATTATCGTCACCCTAGAGCTACACTAGGGTTATTTGGTACGGGCATAGAGGTAGGAAGGAGAATAGACAGGTCCTTGTATATGCGCAGTAGCGCACAAATGAAGCAGGCTAGAGCGGTGCATCTTGGGATACCTCGGTGTCAGTATGTTATGCGCAATAGCTCGAAAAATCTGACAGACAGCCCTGCTTCAATTTCTCTCAACTGGTGGACCTCTCTACGCCTCCTTCCTACCTCTATGGGTACGGGTGTCGCAATTTAGAACTGCAGTTATGTGACGAGCCAACACCTGAGTAGGCAACCACCGCAACGTTTAAGGGCTGCATCGAGACTTTGGAGTATATTTAACTTGCACTTCCTTCAGTATTATTCGTCTGTTACGTTTTGGCTGCACACCGTTTATAGATCGGCAGCTACTTTGGCAGTACCCGGTCTAAACCTGGGACCTTTCGTATGCAAGTACTTACTGGCCTTCCCAGTCCTTTACCATAGCTTTAATTTGTCAAGCACAGAAAGAATGTTCAAAGAAATCGCAAGCAGAATTTTTTCAGACCATTAAACTTGCACCCTGTCTCATGTGAAAGAAGTTTATATGGAAAATCTCCTATCAAGCTCTATTGGACATGGACTATTTCGCAACTTAGGTGCGCATTTATTTTGCTGATGATCTTTAGACTAAAATGAGTGGAGAATGCTAGAAGCCTTATACACTCCAATAAGGATTTTCCACCCACTGTGCGATGCATTGGGTTATTTGACAATACCATTTCGAGAAATTACGACTCGCAGTCGCCCTATTCACTAATCAGACTATTTTGGAAGCTCGGAACCAGGAAAAACCCCAGAATGGGAATGACTTCTAAAGGACCTACAACAGCGCGAGTCACATCTTTTATTGTTCCTCATCAACGGCTCGATGAGTTCAAATTTCGTCATCTTCATTTGTTGTTTTGTTCTTTTCTTGGAATAATTTTTTTTTTGAGGGTGTTTCGGTAATCTTGAGATTTTTCTGGAACATTCGAGGGCGTGTGTTGGGTTAGCTGTAACCGCAATTTATGTGTGCTACCTGTGGTTGCCAGTGAGCCGATAAATTTCAGTTTGGGTTTGAGATCCATTTGAAGGAGTTCGCACACCTAAAGTTCCGTGTTTTTCTTTTAAGGTTTTGCAATTGGACATTTGTTGTGAGCTTTTGAACTCTGATCTTTGATTCCGTATATTTGCTTTATTTTTTTTTAAAGCTTGGCACCATGTCAATTGGACTTGACAACTCAAGTTACACTACAGCGTCCACTGGGCTATTGAATTATTGATGATTGTTAAAAAGGAGCCCCGAGTTTCTCGGTTAGTATAGTTGGTTGGTAGACATATATATTCAGGTTTGTGTGCTTGGTCAGAGACCCGCTTATGAACCTTCGTCAAAAGTCTTCACAACAGTCAAATACTTCGTCTTTGTCGGTTAGTATAGTATTTGCCATTGTGATCCACTGAACTGAACTGAAACTCTGGATTTAGCATCTCATGAAAAGCTGGTGACGCCTATTTTTGGGTCACTTGGCGACAGCTTTAGGGAGAATATGTGCCACATTTGGCATGAATTCGCCGATCACAATTGACACTTGACTTGACGGTTTGCATTGGATCGTCAAAATCGCTCGCCAAAAATAGTACTCCAAAGAATTTAAGTTTTAAAGATTGTTCCTGCAATTCTATTTTTTTAAAAGTACATGTTTCCGAAACTTCATTATATAAAGAACCTCCTAAAGCAATAACATATCAATTTTCTTTTTAAAAATTTATTGAAAAAGTTGGTTTAAAATGCCTATTTTAACAGGTAAAGTATAGGATTGGCGACAAAAGTTGGATTTCTCTTGGTTGCCGGGCTTCACCGACCCTGTTAGCGAGCGGTTCCATGCTCGTTCCAGAGTTTCAGTTCAGTTCAGTGTTGTGATCCCAGGGTTTGATAATCTAAGGCTGTAGTGGCTAATAGTGTGTCAACTGCTTTTCCCATCCCTAAACTTGTCCGTTTTGAGGAACCTTTTTCACATTACGATGGATGAAAAAAGGTTCCTCAAAACGGACAAGTTTAGGGATGGGAAACCAAAAACGATTGATCTGAAAAGCCAGTTTTTGGCTACACTTACATCGGCGAACAATGGTTCTTACGCTGAACCAATAAAACCGAAAACCGGTTTAATTCTGAAAACCGAACATCCCTAAACATAACAGTGCTTGTGCTGTCGCCTTTAGCCCACAACTACTTTGAAATGATATTCGTTTTTCGAAACACATTGCGGGGCCGTAGTGAGCCTAGTGGTCAGCGTCTCGGTCTTGGGATCGGAAGGTCCTGCGATCAAGTCCCGGTACCACTGAAGACCTACCGAGTATATGCGGAGTACGTGCTCGTTAAATCTGTTGGGTCCGAAAGTCCTCTAAGTTCCCATACCAAATCAATACCTCTGGGGGTGACAAGCCAATTCTGGGGATCCTCTAGTTGGCCTCTGTCTCTAAAAATTAGATGGATCCACTTATGTGTGTGTGTTGTCTGTCGTGTCTGTCTTACTTGACGAAGGTTTATAAGCGGGTCGCTGACCAAGCACACAAACCTGAATATATATGTCTACCAACCAACCAACCAACCAACACATTGCGATGGCAAATTCTATAACTAACTAAAAACTGCGCTTTTCGATAATTTAGAGCTTAAGATTAAACTGCGCGTGCTCGTCCATGCGCAGTTGCCGTTGTTGCCAGCTCTAGTGTGGACAATAGTATAGCAGCAGACAAACGACTTTGTTGATTAGCTCCGCCTGAAGCACGGCCAACTTCAAAAACAAGGCCAGAGAAGCTCTCCTAAACATGAGCGTAGACGGAAATTTTGACGTCACTGTTCCCAGTGCCGAAGATCGAGAAACTAGTTCGGACGCATTCGGAACCCTAAAAATGTGGTCAGCCGTGAACGAGTGGTTCCGAACAGGTTTCGAGACAGGTTGTCTTCATCTTCGGAACAACGTAACTCGGAACTATGACGTCAAAATTTCCGTCCCCGAGCTTGTTTGGGAAAGCTTCTTCGGCCTTAGTAGTGGAGTAGGCCGTGATCTTATACAATCCTTAACACTGCCATCTTACGAATGAATTTTGCAGTTAAAAATCCAACGAAAGATACTTATTGTAACTTTTCATTTCAGTATAAAAAAAAAAACTAATTCCAAAAAATAATAATAAATATTTAGCTCGAGTAAAAGAATAAGAAAAAAGATGTTAAAAAAATAATTTTACATTTCCGTTTTTTAATCGTTTAGGCTTCAAGTCTTCCATTTTAAGACTATTTCGTTCGTATCTCCTATGAACAGATGTTTTTAAAACATTTTAACTAAATTAAGTTAACCCTTTCAGTCCCAGTGATGCCATTTGGCATCATCATGTTTCTGATCATAATTTAATAAAAAATAATAGGGCTGACATCTATTGGGATACATAAAAAGTATTTTCTAATAGAAAAAAAGTTTGAAGAATCGAATGATGTACTTTTTGATATCATAAATGGCTATAGACGATCAGAAATTTTTTTCTAAAATGATGATGCCAAATTGTCTTTGGGACTGAAAGGGTTAAACCACGGCCTACTCAACTACTAAGGCCGAAGAAGCTTTCCCAAACAAGCCCGGGGACGGAAATTTTGACGTCGTAGTTCCGAGTGACGTTGTTCCGAAGATGAAGACAACCTGTCTCGAAACCTGTTCGGAACCACTCGTTTACGGCTGACCACCTTTTTAGGGTTCCGAATGCGTCCGAACTAGTTTCTCGATCTTCGGCACTGGGAACAGTGACGTCAAAATTTCCGTCTACGCTCATGTTTAGGAGAGCTTCTCTGGCCTTGTTTTTGAAGTTGGCCGTGGTTAAACAAGTAACTTTTTTTAAAATTTGTCTTTGTCCAATTACCTGGTTCCATGGGTATGGCGAAGTCTAAAGTCGCTCCAAAGATGCATTGATAGTAAAATATCAAATATTAATTCCACCATCCAATTCGAGAAATATCGTAAATTTTTTGGTCTGCTTAAGAGAATATTATAAAAGTACATACCATATGTTTCAGCCATCGGGACATACCATAGCCATGCGGACTGTACCGAAACACCTGGCATTTATGGATTTTTAGTGATATTGTAGAAATTCGTTCTCCATATGTTTTTTGCCACCTGTTAATTTCTACGGCAGGAAGTTATTCGTATATTTTCTTTCGTTAATTTATTATTTTTTAAAAAAAAATCCTTTTTGTTGCGTAATTTCGGCAGAAGGGTGTGGTTGCATAATATCCGGTTTTTGAAGCTTCCGTACTCATTTTGCAAGACGTTATTTGTTTTTTTTAATTTAGTAGTTATTGTCCGGTTTTTGAAATCTTATAGTTAGTAGTTATAGCAGAAATGAAAGGAACTACACTCTAAAAATAATTACTTTGAAAGTGCATTTTCGGCACCGGAAAGGAGTGGATAAATTTAACTACAACTGAGTTTAAAAAAACCGCTCGTTTTAAGAGTGTAGGACGCAGATTGTTTTCTTTTATTTCTTTTACCCACTCCGAAAAAGAGTGAAATTCACTCCTATAGGAGAAGTGCATTTTCGGCACGGAAAGGAGTGGAAATTAACTCAGACTGAGTTAAAACCGCTCGTTTGTTTTAAGAGTGTGGCATAGCCCTCGTGTAGCTCTCCGACGATAATTCAACCAAACCAAATCAATTTCTTTAATTTACAATTTGTAAACCTCTAAATGTATTTGAATCACACGAATTAATGTGATTCTTTCGATTAAATTTAATGTGTTTGCTATCACACAAACTTATCTATACGATGTGATTAAAAAATGAAAACTCTAAAATACGTTTAAGTTAATTTTTAATCTTTCGTTGGTTATAACTTGAAAAATGAATTTTTTTCCATATTCACATTTTTTTCTTTGCTCTTTCAATCGAACTAATAATATTTCGGAATTAGTTTTTTTTTCTAATGAAAAAAGTTAAAATATTTCTAAATTAAAAAAAAGTATATAATTTTCCAAACCAACTTTTTGTAAAAAGGACTTGGGTGCTGAACCGGTTAAATTAGTAGCTACATTAAAACTGAATAACCATAAATAACACAATTTATTGTACATATGTATACGGTCCCTTTTACAATTAAGTAAGTTTGCTCCACTAAAACTTGACGATTTTCAATATTAACAATAGAGCATCAGAAATGGCGGCCCGCTGGCATATTGCCAAGGCGCCACAACAATCCTCTTTTGGCGAGCAAAATAGAAAGATGAAATAATTCCCGAATTATTTTGTCTTTTTTTTAACAAATTTCTTTTTCCGAAAATTATCTTAAATTAGAACGCGGAAAGGGTCTTTTGTGATTAAATGGCACAAAAACAAATTTAATTTTCGGGAGGTCGATCGTAGTTCTGATTATTATTTATTTTTAGTGTTAATTGAATT
This sequence comes from Oedothorax gibbosus, assembly GCA_019343175.1. Classification (NCBI taxonomy): domain Eukaryota; kingdom Metazoa; phylum Arthropoda; class Arachnida; order Araneae; family Linyphiidae; genus Oedothorax; species Oedothorax gibbosus. Next base: position 526,665 of record JAFNEN010000252.1, read on the forward strand.
TTCGGCTTAGTTTTCGGCGAGTATTTTTGTTTTATTTATTGTAAATGATGGCGAATTAAGGTATCGTTGGCCTTCACAATGGATTCATGGAGAACTATTTTTTTTAATTATTGCATAGATCATAAATAGATCAACGTCGCACTATAGCTACACAGGACCTTGGCACTAGGCCTCTTTATCTTGAACACATATAGCCTCGTGTAGCTCTAGTGCGACGATAATTCAAACTAAAACTAAAACTTGAACACATCTTTGGTACTTAATTAACATATTTTAGTATAATCTGATTAATTATTATCTCAGATGTGATACTATTTATATTCAGTGTATTTTATTTTTCTAGAATTTTCAAGGTAACACAAAAATATTTCGTTTCCATGGAAATACTTCCTGAAACTCATTTCACATGAAAGTGAAACTCAAGTAAAACTCATTGTTTTACCTTCATGTACATGCCGCACACGCAAACTTAAAAAAAATCTACGCCAGATGGCGCTGATTTACTACGGCATTACTACCAGTCATATAGATTACAACAAATATTGTAGTATATAAGCAAAGAGTTCTATAGTAAGGTAGAGACTGAACCTGGCAACAGCACCATTGACCAACACAGAGACAATATAGGGTGGCATGTGGGGCCCGATGGCCGAGTGGTTTGGATCGCAGGCCATAACGCTAACAGTCTGCGCTGTAACAGGTGCGGGTTCGATTTCCGCCTTTGCCCTGGGTGTACTTCCTTTTTCAGTATCAAAATTATAAATTAACTAGCACTTTTGCCACTCTATTCGGGCTCCGTAGTGAGCCATGGCTACCGATGGCAGCTCAGTACGAGTCGTTCCTCTACCCTACTATAGAAGTCCTTGTATATAAGCCAAAGTAATTTCTTCACCCTTGAGGTACGTTTTGGTGGATACTGGTTGTTGTAATACCTTAGGCAACACAACACACACTACAAAAAGATAGTAATGCCGATTTTCAAAATTTCTGAAAAATTACTGACTTTAAATACATACATCATTTTCGAAACGCATTTATTTATACAAAACAAACACACAACAAAAGAGTGTAAGAAAATTATAACATTGTTCATATACACAAAATGATATCTATCTTTCTTCAAAGTCAGCACATTTATGTAAATAAACACATTAAATTTTTACACAAAACTTTCCGCCTTCAAATTGTATGAATTGTTGTAACTTATGGTATGACTAAAACAAATGCTTTACATTCTATTGTATTTTGAAGTATGTAATAGCCTTTAAAAATGTTATTTATGCACCCGCTTTGGAGAAACCAGGCATTTTCTTGTATCTGTTAGTATCTCCATTTCTAAGAGACCTCCCTGGCCCAAACTGGTTTTTGCCATAGATAACATTTTCAAAAAAAAAATAATAATAATAATCAAACATGGCAGCCGCTGTACATAAATGCCGCCAAATTCTCTCTTAAAACATCGCCAAGAATATTCTAAGTATTTACAAGATATTACTCGTAACGCAATTTATGTACTAAACCTTTTTATAACCAAAAACAATATAACAAACTTTACCTTTTTAATAAGTTGAATTACCATTAAAATATTTCTTTTTGACAAATGAAAAATTAGGTAGCCAAGTAGGGCGAATCTCGCCATATGTGGCTTAAACTATGAAGTGGCCGACGTGACCCTAAAGTATGGCTACCTTATTAAAAGGTGTCTCGGTTTGACTGAAGCTGCCCTTAGGGGTACTTTTTTTTTTTACACATTTATTTTTTGTTTATATTTTAAAGGAGGGGATACGGTAGGAGTTCTTTTTTTTTTTAGTTGTTGCAGTTAGGTAACAATAAAACGTCGCTCTTATTGTTTTATGGTAATTCATGTTGCGGTCGAACTGTGGTTTGTGGAAAATTTTCTGCTTTTTTTTTTTTTTTTTTTTTTTAGTTTTTAGTTTTTGTTATTTCAAGTAACTTTCTTGATAATATAAACATTAGATTGCAAAGTGGTCTGTGACACTTTTGAGTCGCCATTAGATGTTCGAGAACTGGATGTTCGAAATTTGGTTTTCGTACCTGCATGGATCTATGTGGGGTGGGAGATGGCCTGACGTCCTTTATTTCTCAATGGGTTCATAACGATCATGAAAGAAATATTTCAAAGTTAAGAACGCATTAACACTTTTACCATTTAAAGCTCTAGCTTTAAAATAAGACGACCAACAAAAAAAACCACCCAGAGATATGGTTTTCTCAATCACATCTTGCAACAATATCTTAAGGGCATATCACATGGACATTCATTCATTCATTCATTCACCCACCCACCCGCCCTCAACGTAACTTGATGTTGAACGTTTATCTAAATTCCGACTTCACGAAGTTGGGCATAGGGTTGCCAGCGTTGAATGAACAGTTGCTCGCACATTCTATTTTCGGGCAGCTTTAAATAGACCTTCATCCTCATTTTTGATGCAAATTTATATTTGCTCATCAAAGTTGGCTGAATTCCCGTATGCTTTAAAATGACGTAGTATCTCTTCGCTGTGGCGAAAGCTGTAATTTATGCATCTGATTGGTACAAATAGTAGGTTGGATCAACCAGGTCGTGTGGGGTTGACGACGTTGAAGACATTTTCTTCAACCTCAACTTCCATAGATTTATCACTTTTTAAGTTTTGCGTGAAGGTTGACAGGCTGATTTACCACGAGGCTGGGCCTAGGGGCGCACCAGATGAGGCGCAAAATTATTCCGCAATTTTTTTTGGCAGAAAATTTCATAAATTTATAGACTTATACAATACATGTTATCTACATGCTCTCACGAATAAAATCATTCGCTTCCTCGTATAGGTGGCTGGATGCGATATCTTTCTTGGCTGTCAGTTGTATCTACGCGCGTTGATTGAATTACTTGTTATTTATTATTTATTTAATAATTTTACTTCACGTGATTAGAATAAATACAAATTGTCTTCCAGGGGACCTTTCTGAGGTCAAATTTATTCCCTCCTTTACGAGTGTGAGAGGAGGCACAAATAACATGGGCCTAGGGGCGCATAAAATCTAAATCCGGCCCTAAGGTTGAAGATATGGTTGAGTTGAGGATTGGAGAATTTTTACATATTGGACATTGTCACTTGAACTGCTACTCTCTTTCAAATGTGATACCTAAACCATCTCTCTTTCATTTCAATGTTCAGTTGTTCTCTAATTACGCCTAGAACAAAATACCATCTCCTCATAAACCTTCACTTCACGATGACCTGTTGTTCTCTTCATTTTACAACCACATTAAAACCCAACTTTAATCATGTCCGCGCTGTATTTTTCGCTCGACGAAATATTACAAATGTCCCTGTTTAGCACCAACCGCCCTATTTTCCGAATCAGTGTTTTTTAACAACGAGTCTGGGTCAATTCAACCACCTCCCCCTCTTAATAAAGGGGGACCTTCTATAGAGTCGTTGCCAACAGATCAAAGCTCCGAACACCCCCTCATTCTATTTGGAACAAAGGGACCCCCTCGACAGCTGGTGGGCAAGATGACGTCACCGTGCCACGTGCTCTTTCAGCTGCGTCACCCCTCTGACGTCGCAATCACTTCCCCCTCATATTTTGGAAGGTTTTTGGCTGTTGATATTAGTCGCCAATTAGCGTTTTAATTTTGATATTAAATGTAGATATTATTCATCAAAAATACATTCTGTTTTATTTGTAGATGTAGCTAACTATTTATAGTGTTAAAGGGTTAGCGTTACTTTATAAAGGCATTGAAACTGTTCACTTCCCCAGATGTTTGGATTTTGATTAGTCGCCAATTGGCTCTTAAATTTTGGTTATTAAACATTTATTTTATTCAAAGATTTTTTTTCAGTTTTATTTCTATTTATAGTTAACTATTTATAGTGTTAAATGGTTGGAGTTGGTTTATAAAGGCATTAAAAATGTTCACTTTCCTACACGTTCGGATTTGGCTGTTGATTAGTCGCCAATTGGCTTTCAAGTTTGGTTATTTAAAAAAAAAAATCACGAAATTCAACGAAAATTCGTTTTTAGTTACTTGTGTAATTTAATTTTTAGCATATGAATTATTTTTTCTATTTCATTTGATCCGAATTTTTGTCATTCAAAATTTGTTTGGCGACTACAATCGGCAAAATTGGCGAGCCTGTAGCACACAATGACTTGAAAAAAAAAATGGAAAGGAAAGGGTTATAACTTGGGTTGATGAAAAGGGGGATACGTTTTTTTTTTTAAGGGGAGGGGGGGGGTGGACATGAGTGCGTTAAATGCGATAAAGATCGGAATTGAAATTTTAAAAGTTATTTAGGATGTTAAATTGAAATTGTTGAATTAAGAACTTTAATAATATCACCCATTAATGTGTGCAGATTTTTTCAATAAATAATATTTTTAAATAACAATTATTATTTCGATTAATTGAATTATTTGTATTAATTTTAGTTTTGATGAATCAAACTACGTAGCGATTTCAAAATGTTTTTATTTTTTCGATTTATTAACACATACAATGAAAATCCTATTATAATAATGAGGTATGATTTGGTAGGAGTAGTGTTTCCCTACGGAATACATATATGAATGACAAACAAGACATGTATACCGGGGTGCTGAACAGAGGGGAGGGGGCGGTTATCATTAAGTTGAACATTATATAACCTACAAGTCATCATTATTACGGCTACTCTTTTGCAACGCCGGGTTTATGAGGCTAGTACATTTATATATAAGACAAGTAGGTTTGTAACAGAATCTGTCACTTAACCCGCTTCCACACAACAGTTGTGTTTAACAGGTAAAAAGGCGACAAACACAGCATTGATATTCTATATTAAACATTTACATGCTACATTTGGCTAGTTTCATTTATTTTATTTCGAAAATTCAATAATTATTACTTATCGTTTACAAAATTCAAAGAATAAATATGTAATATTCCTCGCTTTTAAATAGAATGAAAACATTTCATATCAACGTTCAAAGAATCTCGTAGTGAAATTATATTCGACGTCATTTCAAACTGATCGATGTCGCAAAAATAAATTTATTTTAATTTATTCTCTAAAAGAATTAAAGTTTCTCGAGCGATTGTTGCGAATGGCAATGGTGATTAAATTCTTATAAAAATGGCTTCCTATGCTTTTTAAATGAGCATTCAATTTTGCAGTTTTTTTTAAATAATTGAAGTACTTCGAATTCGAATTCCTTTCTGAAATGTTTAATGTATTCTAATTTCGATGCGCTGAACTTTTTGACGTATCACACTTGTCAGTAGCATTTGTAGTTTGGGCTATGAAAGTGGGTGACGGACAGACAGACGGAGTGAACGATTATAATACCTTCCTAATTTTTACGTTATAAACGTAGTATGGAAGCTAATATACAAGACACGTCAGAAAATATATTTGATGTACCTTTGTGTCTTTCAATTGATTCAGTTCAACAGGATCTGTATTTCAAGTGAGGTTTGTCAAAGAAGTATTAAAATGACACAGAGTGCTGCTGTTCCGAAAAAGAGTTAAATCCACCCCCCCCCCTCTCCCTCCACGCCCTTCTTACTTCCGGTTAATACAGCGATAAACCCCTCCCGGATAACTATAACCGCGAAACAAAACGAAAGTACGGGTAAACACCAAGCGAGATGGGGCCCGGATGGCCGAGTGGTTTGCATTGCAGACCATTACGCTAGCAGTCTGCGCGCTGTAACGGGTGCGGGCTCGATTCCCGCCTTCGCCCTGGGTGTACTTCCTTTCTCTGTGACAGTAAAAATTCTTTCTGTGTCTGTCTTACTTGACGAAGGCTTATAAGCGATTCTCTGATCAAGCACACAAGCCGGAATATATATGTACCTACCCTACCCCTACCAAGCGAGATTCAATTGGCCAGAGAATTTGGCGGTACTCGGAAAAGGAAACATTCGTATTTACGTTATTTATGAAAGTCAGTTTATACATATATGATTATCTGCAACAGTTTGTAACAGCTGACAGCAATATTGCTTTATATTACCACATGAAAAATTGGAACAATCGCATGGAACACCAGGAAAAACTAGGTGTGTGTAACACTACACGACTTTCAATTGCCGCTCAATGAATCAATGGGGCTGGCGAGCCCAGTCGGTTAGGCATTCGCCTAGCATGCGGAAGGTCCCAGGTTCGGGTCCGGGCATAGCCAAAATAACTGGCGACCTATAAACGGCCCGTGCAGCCAAAAATGTCCGATGAATAATACCCCGTGTCTAAGGAGTGCACGTTAAATATACTTCAAAGTCCTAACGCTGCTTACGTTGTCGCCCTTAACGACTGCGTTAGGTGCCTACTCAGGTGTCGGCTCGTCACTTGACTGTGTTTCTAAAATACGACGCCCGTCGCCAATAGCCCCCGTGTAGCTCTAGTGCGGTGATAATCCAAACTAAACTCAAACTCAATGAATCAATGCACAAATTTAGAGGTAATAATATATCTTATGAGACAATTTTAATAACTTTAAAACCTTAAAAGTTCTGTGGCAGCTACCTCTTGAGCATGCGCAATTTTCTCAAACCTTATTATGACATCCGACAGGTACAGAGAACACACATACCAAAATTGTTGTTGTAGAGTGGTTTCATACAGGCAGATGGACCAATGGTCGAAAACCACTTTTTCAGAATCGGCACCCTTCCAGACGTATAGAAACACAGAGAATCTCTATTTCGGACTTTCGGCCTCATATACTTTCCACGCAATACTTTCATTACCTGATATTTCATATTAGGTAATAGAAAGTAAAAAACTCCTATGCAAAAATAGTTATTTAAGCAACTAGTGCCGAAAAAAATACTTTATTAAGCTCTTGTCATTATTTCACCAGACCGTGGGTCGAGTGAAATAATGGCAAGAGCTTAATAAAGTATTATTTTCGGCACGTGCTTGCTTACAATATTTTTTATAATAACGTGCAAAAAAGTATTTCTACCAATGAGTGATTTTCGTGACATCATTTAGTTTCCATGGCGATATTCGGAGGTTTATACTATTGATGTTGTTTGGCGTGAAATTTGTGTTTTTACTTTTGTCTTTTTTAATTTCCTTTAATAATTTTTGTAGTACTTGTAGTTTCCATGGAGATCTTAGAAAATGCAAAAGTAATGAACCAATAGAAATAAGTGAGTTTCGTGAAATCATTTAGTTTCCATGGAGATATTCATGACATCATTTTGTTTTTCTACCAATCAGATACTCTTATTTACTTTACTGCACTAGTGCCGAAAGTACTACTTTCAGCACTGTCTGTGACGTAAGCACGTAAAGTGTCATTTTCGCAACGATTTATGAATGAATATGATATAAAAAAGTGAACTTTTTTACACGTTGTTATAAAAAAACATTTTTACCATTTTTTCGTGTCACAATTATCAATTACAATGATAAACTAACTCCAGAAATTATTCTGTTTTATCGGTGTTTTCGTTTATTATTGAAAAGATAATAGAAAGAGTAACGAGTAACCGATTCGCCACATTTAATTAAAAAAAACACACTTGACCTTTCAAGAACTGGTGTCAAAACCCACTCCGTTATTTCTCGATGAGGGGAAAAAATCCCTAAAACCAGGAGAAATTTTCCCGAACGGGAGGTTTTATAGAGATCGGATGCGGTTGCTACGGCGACAGTTGTCCATCCGAGGATGTTGAAGAGCAAGTTAAGAAGAAGATGGAGTGGAGATGCTTGGCGAGAAACAAAGTGAAGTCGCCAAGCAACCCTAGTAATCCCAAACAAACCGCTCACTCAACGTTAGTTCACTGTAAAACGCATCATTTAATTCTTCAACCCTTTAACTTTTAAAACGGCCCGGACGGCCGTACTAGTAAGGATTCGATAATGCTATTCCTATAACGAGTTACGTGGCAACAAAGTTCTAACGTAGCTAAAGTGTTGAATGGCGTGGATGAAAAATCGAAAAATGACTGTTTAAGCTGTAGCACGAGAAATGAACCTACAAACGATGGTAGTATATCCCTTCTAAGATAAGCAAAATGCTTTGTATTTATGGTTTTAATAGCGAGTCAGAAAGTCGCCATGTAACGCTAGTAAGCCCAAACAAACCACTCACTCAGCGTTAGTTCAGTGTAAAACACATCATTTTATTCTTTAAATGGTGTTGATGAAAAAAAATGACAGTTTAAGCTGTAACTCGAGATCTGAATTTAAAAACACTGGTAGTATATTCCTTCACAGATAAGAAGAATATGTTTTAATTATGGTTTTAATAGCGATTCAGAAAGTCGCCAAGTTGATGTCATAAACCTATACAAACTCCACTTTAGAATAGCGCCAAATACTTCGCCGAGAGCGTTTGTTTGGGCTTACTACAAAGCGATCGATGGCTTCACTTGGCAAACCAGTTTTTGTGTTGGTTTTGGACCGGCAGCGTCTCCATCTTATTCTTACCTTTATGGGAAGCGCAAGATAAGGGGAAACAACATCCCTCCTTCTATCTTTATTTAGTTTTTCCTTCTTCTTGCTTTCTCTCTTCTTCTTACATAGACTATGGATTTTCTTCTTTTTTTCTTTGATCCCACTTTGAGGGAGAGACAGAGATAGGGAAAGATAGGCTAAAGTGCTTTTGTTTAGGTTGCTTTTGGTTGGATTAACGTTGGACTTGAGATACAAGGGGACTGTTGGGGGATTGGTTTCGTGGTTGTGAGACTCGGTCAAGGGACGAGGCTGACACGTTTAGTTGGCACCCAATACAACCTTAACTTATTAACGACGACTTTGTTAATCCATTAACATATTTATATCTTAAGAGGGATTGTCAGTCCCATAGAGCTAATGCATTAGTTTTGGAATCACAACTTTCATAGAAGTATTGCTTTGCCATGTTAGCCCTTTTTCCCCAGGTATGGGAATCAACATAACATCGAAATGAAACAAATTTGAAACGAAAATGGTATCTAGTTTTTTAATTATATATTTTAGAAGTTGTAAAATACCAGAAATATAAAGCAGATGACGACACTATTTTAAAACGTTATCAGTTAATAATTAAATACCCGGATGTTATTTTCTTTTCAATTTTGTTTTAAATTGATGTTCTGATGATTCCCATACCTGATGAAAACGGAATAACATGGCAAAACATTTTTTTTTTTTTTTTGCAAAAGTTGTGATTTCAAAACTATTGCATTAGCTCTATGGGACTGACAATAAAAACGTTAACTTTTGTGGGGTTTTTTAAATTCGTTTATTGTGTAACTTTATTTATCCTACATAAAATGTTCAGGACTATGGTCTTCATTTGTCTTTAATTTTGCTTATGCGTTATATTTTTGTGTTGCAAAAATACTTTTCAGCGGTTAATTTAGAAGACATTTTGATTAAAACAAAAATTAGAATGGACTGTTAATCACAAAAAAAAAAATACCTGACAGAGCTTGTTTTTTTATCCACAGCACGCAAAACATGTCGCCTCAAATTCCACTAAATTGAAGTTACCCTCAACAAATGTTTAACGCTATTTTATTTCAAAATTACCTCCAAAACATACTTCTTGTTAGGAACTGCTGTGAAATGAACTCTACTTGTCTGACCATTATCTTTGTTTTTCTTACTGTTTAAAGCTTTGTAAAAACGATGCCTCTACTTTAACTATTATCTTTGTTTTCTGACTTTTCTAAAATTACGCTACAGTAAAATGTTTTGTTTTCGTTTTAAAACAGAATAAAAATGTGAACGTTCGTAAATGGTCGTGTTGAGTATGATGAGTGCGTAATTTTTATTGAAATTTCATTTAGATATAAATCCACTGAACCACTTGAGCACCATACAAAACACTTCTAAATATATAATTGTTTGAAAAATATGTTTTTGTAAAAAATTTTATATGATTTTTTTTTCTGGATTGAAAAAGGTAATTGATAAGTCTATACCGGACAAGGGCGTTGAAAACTGTTCGACAAGATCTCTGACCCCAGCTGTTATTGAACCATCACCTTACAACTACAAGTCCATCGCGAAAACCACCGAGCCACAAATTTCAATTACAAGAAAATCTTCCACCGATGCTTTTTCCCACTAAATACTGAACGAGGCGCGAACATCGGAGCATGCAGTCGAATCCGGAAATGACGTGTCTCGCTCAACAGATTTAACGTGCTTCAGTAAACTTCGCTGATGAATGAGTTCTCCATGACTATTTCGGACTCTCGATTTCTATTAGTAACCACGTCTGTTATTATTGGACTGATCATTGAGTTTGTTTTAAAGGTCGCGGTCTGGAAAGTGTTTAGGTTAGGTTTTGAATTATCGTCGCACTAGAGCTACACGAGGGCTATTGGCGACGGGCGTCGTATTTTAGAACCACAGTCAAGGAAAGTGTTTAGTAATAGGTGTTGTTAAAAGGAAATGAATTAGTTTAATTTCTTGCGGTCATTTGTGACACTTAGGATATCTGAGCCCTTATTTAAGAGGGAATGGATCCGGGTCTCCAAACTGATGTGTCTCTGTGTTAATCCAATGGGAAAAATAATTTATTTTCTAAGCTGCATTACTCCAGCTGTATTGAATATTTTTACAAACTTTTTTTATATGACAAATGTGTTAGTAAGTCAGTGGATCGTCCAGTTAAATATTTCTAATTTTATTTCACACAGTAAATTAACATCGAAAAAGCACACAGCATTACTCCCGTCATATTTTATGACGTCCGTTAAACTTTTGCTGAGCAGTAGATAGTGACGTGTGCTTCCCCCGGCGGCGAACCGTATAACGCATGTGTACACGCGCGCATGGACACCACACAGTCCCAGAAAAATAGTACACTCGCCAAAAGAAATCACAAAATGTAGCTGACTTTTATGTTTTTATTGCCATACTTTTTTAAATTTGTTCGAAATTTTGTTGTATTTATTGGAAATTAAAAATACATTCGAACCAATTTCAAAAAGTTCAGTTTTTAAAAAATATCAAATACCCACTGATGAAGAACTCTCATTTTCAACTACTTTTCTGTCCAATTTCGCGTCACTTGACTGTGGTTCTAAAATACGACGCCCGTTGCCAATAGCCCTCGTGTAGCTCTAGTGCGACGATAATTCAAACTAAACCAAACTCTGTCCAATTTCATACCATTTTGAACCAATAGTTTGCATTAAACAACCATTTGAGTATACACTCTTTAAACAAACGAGCGGTTTTAACTCAGTCTGAGTTTATTTCCACTCCTTTCCGTTCCGAAAATGCACTTTCCCTATAGGAGTGGACTTCACTCTTTTTGCGGAGTGGGTAAAAGAAATAAAAGTAAACAATCTACGTCCTACACTCTTAAAACGAGCGGTTTTAACTGAGTCTGAGTTAATTTCCACTCCTTTCCGGTGCCGAAAATGCACTTCCCCTATAGGAGTGGATTTCACTCTTTTGTTTTAAGAGTGTAGGTCCTGTACTTTCAACCACACATCACATTAAAGAAATTGTACAATTTTTGGCCAATATCGTTTTCAGCGTTTACTTTTCTAAGAAATTATGCATCAGGTTTTCCATCCTTCAAAATATTCGCAACTACTATTTATGTAAATTTCCCCTCCATTTGTACGAATAACTGGTCTCTGGAGACGACGACTTAAGACACCTTTTAACGTGTTTGAGGCACCTGAGACACGCCTTTCAAAACTATCGGAGACAAAACAAACACCGATTCCTTGTGAAAACCCTAAAATTTCATAAATATTTCTGTCCTTATTTTCGCTTGAATGAATGGGTTAGAAAAACAACTTATTGTTAACTTATTTTTTAGTGTCCGTCCTTGAAAGACCACCTACAATTTGTATGTCTATCCTTACTGCCGAATATCAGCTCGTATAATTGGCGGTTATAACAGTCTCTTTTGACTAAGATATGGGGGTTAGGGGCATAAATGAAAATTCCACAAGTGCGACCCTTCTGAAAAATTTCGATATCCTTGGTCTAGCTCTAGTAATATCCTCGATCTAGCTCTACACTCTTAAAACAAACGAGCGGTTTTAACTCAGTCTGCGTTAATTTCCACTCCTTTCCGTGCCGAAAATGCACTTCTCCTATTAGTTAATTTTAAAATTATTTAAGAGTTAATTTCCACTCCTTTCCGTGCCGAAAATGCACTTCTCCTATAGGAGTGAATTTCACTCTTTTTCGGAGTGTGTAAAAGAAATAAAAGAAAACAATCTGCGTCCTACACTCTTAAAACGAGCGGTTTTAACTCAGTCTGAGTTAATTTCCACTCCTTTCCGGTGGCGAAAATGCACTTCTCCTATAGGAGTGAATTTCACTCTTTTGTTTTAAGAGTGTAGTAACTCAATAAAACAGTGGAAGAAAAGTTGCTAATATTCGAAAGGAAATTATTAAGGAAAATATTCGGACCTATATTCAGGAGAACAATGAGTGGAGAATTCTTTACAACCATGACATTTACAGAAACTTTGGCGGGACAGACATTGTGAGAACTACTCTAAAACACCGAAGCGGGTTAACTCAGTCCTGAGTTAATTTCCACTCCTTTCCGTGCCGAAAATGCACTTCTCCTATAGGAGTGAATGTCACTCTTTTTCGGAGTGGGTAAAAGAAATAAAAGAAAACAATCTGCGTCCTACACTCTTAAAACGAGCGGTTTTAACTCAGTCTGAGTTAATTTCCACTCCTTTCCGGTGGCGAAAATGCACTTCACCTATAGGAGTGAATTTCACTCTTTTTTTAAGAGTGTAGTAACTCAATAAAACAGTGGAAGAAAAGTTGCTAATATTCGAAAGGAAATTATTAAGGAAAATATTCGGACTATATTCAGAGAAATGAGTGGAGAATTCTTTACAACCATGACATTTACAGAAACTTTGGCGGGACAGACATTGTGAGAACTATAAAAGCATCCCGAATTAGGTGGCTGGGCCATCTATACAGATGTCCCGATAATTTCCCCACCAAAAAAAGTGACTTTTCCAAAAATTGAAGGTATGGACGTAGAGGACGACCACCACACGATGTTAGACGATGTTGAAAGGGACACTCAATCTATAGGAGTCAACCGATGGAGAGCCATTGCGGCTAATAGGGCCAACTGGAGGAGGATCAGCGAGTCAGCCTTGGCCTGCCTAAGGCTGTTGAGCTTACGAAGAAGCTCTAGTACAACGTTGATTCAACCAAAGCAAAGTCGTGACGCTGCATACGATGTCTCTATGAGTTGAGTTTTTCTAGTTTAGGTTCGACCTCGATGTCGGGCCTGGGGAGCCCAGTCGATAAGACGCTTGTCTTACTTGCGAAAGGTCTCAGATTCGTGTCCGTTCATTGCTAAATTTACTGCCGACCTATAAACAGTCGACGAATAATAAGGAGTACATGGAATGATGCAAATTACGGTCGCTATAAAAGGCTCGGGCTATTCGGAGAGGTCATGCTGTTAATGTCACCGTGCCAATAGCCTATAGTGCATGTATGTCACGGCGGTAACGAATGGAATGCTCATAAGTGAAACGTTTTAACCAAAGGGTTCTAAATCGAGACGTACATTACTGTCTTGACTTATTTTTGCCATTTGGTCTACGACCTCGTAATTCAGGGAAGCCCTGGCAAGAGACGTTGTCGTTAGACTTCTTCCCCCGAAAGGTCTCAGATCGGGTCGTTCATTGCGAATTTACTCCGACTATAACGGCTGACGAATAATAGAGGGAGTACATGTGAAATATGCTATAAAGTCGTGTACGATGTCGCTATAAAAGTTGCGTTAGGTGCCTATTCAAGTGTCGGCTCGTCATTTGACTGTGGTTATAAATTGCTCCACCCGTCGCCAATAGCCCTTAGTGCGATGTTATGTCAACTCGGTCCCGGTAACTGACTCGCGGAATTGGCCATCAAAGTGTTAAAAACGTTTTTTAATTTAACCTCAAAAAGGGTGATTTCATGCCAAATCAGGCAACAAGACTTACACGCCTTACTCCTCTGAACATTACTTTTCCTTTTTGCTCTAAAAAAAACCCCACTTTGGTCCCAGCATTGACCTCTGTCTGACCAAAATTACACCTCATGGCAGAAAGCACCACGCACTAATGACTTGTCGGCCTTTTTGTGGCTATACACACCCGTTTTCTAGACAGGATAGTGATTTTTTTTTATTTTATTAAAGAGCTTTTTTGCGGGGTATTGTGTGCCACCCCGGTTGAAGATGGACTGTTACATAGTGTACAGGTTAATTCGAGAATAATCATTGGTTTTGTTGGGAAATGTTGTAAAAAGCACTACAGTTTGGGGAGTAGATGTCTCGTTAGGAAGACGAAGATGAATTTTAAGGGGGCTTTCATTGTATATTCGTTGATTGAAAATTGCGATGTATATCATTAATAGAGCTCTAGTGTAATGTTAATCTGAAAAATAAATAAATTTGTTTGCATTATTTGTAGTAGCCACTTTTGTTACATTAAAATATATAAAATATATATATATATATATATATATATAATATATATATATATATATAATATATATATATATATATATATATTATATATATTATATAATATATATATATTATATTATATTATATATATATATATATATATATATATATATATAATATATATATATATAATATATATATATATATATATATATATATATATATATATATATAATATATATATATATTATAATATATATAATATATATATATATATAAGAATAACGATGATTTCACGTCATCAAACGAAGAAACCAGCCCAGATACTATACCGCTTCTTAAAACCCGTCACAATGGAAATGTATACCTGAAACAAAACATCAGTTAAAACGTCATGCCACGGGAGAACCATTCACATGGTCTGTCCTCGTCTTAGCTATGCTTTGGACGGATCGTGATCAACAACAAGAAAATCTCATCTTTAATTACGCTGATCAAATAGGACTGGTGGGCATTAAATATGCCGTGGTCTGAAGTCCTGACGCCTCGTATGATGTTGCTACAAGGTTGCGGTGGGTGCCAGCTCAGGTGCATTGGCAGCTCTAGCAATGGTGCGACGTTACTTCAACCAAACTTCGAAATGAAACAAAACAAGTAGGTTTGTAACAGAATCATGTCACTTAACCCGCTTCCACACAACAGTTGTGTTTAGCAGGTAAAAAGGCGCCAAACACAGCATTAATTCTATATTAAACATTGACATGCTAAATTTGGCTAGTTTCATTTATTTTATTTCGAAAATTCAATAATTATTACTAATCGTTTGCAAAAATTAATTTATATTTCAAAGAATAAATGTGTAATATTCCTCGCTTTTAAATAGAATGAAAACATTTCATATCAACTTACAAAGAATCTCGAAGTGAAATATATTTGACGTCATTTCAAACTGATCGATGTCGCAAGAATAAATTTATTTTAATTTATTGTCGAAAAGAATTAAAGTTTATCGAGCGATTGTTGCAAATGACAATGGTGATTTAATTCTAATAAAAATGGCTTCCTATGCTTTTTAAATGACATTAAATTTTGCAGGTTTTTTTAAATAATTGAAGTACTTCGAATTCGAATTCTTTCCTGAAATGTTTAATGTCTTCTAATTTCGATGCGCTGAATTTTTTGACGTATCGCACTTGTTCGTAGCATTTGTAGTTTCAGCTATGAAAGTGGGTGATGGGCAGACAGACGGACTGGACGATTATAATACCTTCCACTTTTTACGTTATAAACGTAGTGTGGAAGCTAAAACCATCTCTTCACATTCTCCCCCTTTCACGGAAAAGTCCGACCAATAGTCAGCGTACGATGTCGCTCCTGAAAGTTGCGTTGGGTGCCTGCTCCGTTGTCGGCTCTTCACTCGACTACTGTTCTAAATTACGACGCCCGTCGCCAATAGCCCTCGTGTAGCTCTAGTGCGACTATAATTCTAACTAAACTAAACTCCTCGGCGCAACAGCCTGTTAAGTGGGCCAAGGCCTGCCGTGACCATTCCAGCTTTCGTGACCAAGGGCTCTAGAGTGCTAGGCAAATGTCCCCGTAAGATGGTCAGCCTCACGCGCAATCCCCAGTGTTTAGTTCCCAAGCACGCTTGGTACTCATTTTATCGACCCACTTAAGAGATGAAAGGCTGAGTCAACCTCGCCTAATCCGGGACTCGATTCCTGGACCTGTGGCGGGGCAATGCGAAGCACTACAACTAAGCCACTGGGCCTCAAACTAAACTGTTCTAAATTACCACCCATAGCCCTCGTGTAGCTCTAGTTCGACCACAATCCAACCCTCCCCTTGGCCAATGCTCAAAATCACTTTTATAAAACAGTTGCTAATTTCCCCCTCGTCCTCGCTCATTGGCGCAAACGATCGCGAGGCGCGACCTGCAAATAAACCCATTACTTATCGCTTGGTCTTTCTACCCCCCCCCCCCCCCCCACGGCATCAAGCCACCTACTGCTATGAATTATTCACCCCGTTCCCTTTTACTCTCTACTGGAGTAAGAAGGGGTTGCCGGAAAAAGATATGTCGCCAAGCAGGTCGCTAAGTTAGTTGAAATTGTCTTGGAGGGAAGGAAAAGTTGGAATTAATTTTAGAAATTCCCTTGAATGCATTTTGGGGGGTTGAGGAGATATTGTTTTCTTAAAAACAAGTACGAATAAACTGTCTTTAAATTAATATCAGTGGGGTTTTTTTTTGAAAATTTATTTTTAAAAAATTAAGTTGAACGCATAAAAAAAATTTCACTTGAGAAAATTCGAAATTTGGTTAATAACCAATTTTGTGTCAAGCGGTTTGTGCTTAAAAGTATTATTTTCCTAAACAAAATGTGAAAAATTGGCTCTTTTTAATTCCAAGACAGTCAAAGGCTTCGAGAAAGAAAAAGGCCAAGAGTCAAAAGGCTTCGGGTTTCACACAAAGCCTCGCATCTGCTAAAAGCGACTCTGTACTTTAGAAAAAAAATCGAAATTGTCGAAACATGATTTTTTTTTCTTTAACCCTGACTCTTTTTAATGAAGTTAAGAATTGTCCTTCAGATAGCCCATTTCTTATAAACAGACTACAAACCGCTTTTTCAAAACCTCCTGTAAACAAATCCTATACACGGGTTACCGTTTTACGTGTGATGTAGTGAAAGTAGTCCACTTTGACTTACCTAATAAAGTTGGCAAGCTATGGCAATGCTCTCTTGCGATTGGTTAGATCAGATCGGACTACTTCAACCACATCATTATTTGGGTGCAGAGGCCTTCTCTCAAGAAGGTGTTGGCTGTTCCCACAACATACACCATTTCCATCTTTTTTCCAAATGACATTTATGGGCAATCTGTCGCCAATTGTGGCAACCCTCCCCCTCCGATGACGATGAGGCTTCGTATCGATTGAAGTCTGAATCTTTCTGCAAACGCCTTTGCAACTTTATAAGCTTTAAATGCATGGAAATATTCGCCCCCCTTAGGGTCCTTATTGTTGGGTCCTTAAAATAATCTTTGGAGGGGGGAAGATTTAGATTTTCTTTATCTGCGATTTTTTAGTGTAGGGTTTTATGGTTGAGGTATTTAGATGTGGTGTTGTTATTTATGGTTTGACATTTACTGTTTGGGGGGTGGGTTAAATGGTTGGTGTTAAGTGAGATTTTTGGCGAAAGTTTTTGTATTGGATTTGATTTATTAAAATCAATTCTCATATAGGCGTAAGTTCTCTTAATATACAAAATACAAACACACAAAAATAAGAAACATATAAATGAAATATATACAAATAAAGTGACATATTAGCGCAATACGACAAACTATATATATGTCCCAAAACTGAATCGGACGAAAAAGTGTTAAACATGTATTAAATCTGATTAGATATTTAAAAAAAAGTCATGAGAATAGTGTCGTATAATAAAAATTCATTTTTGTATATTAAGGGGGAATGGGCGCGCTGGACCGGGGGTCTCCAGAGCAAAGTGCATCAGTGTTAATCCTATGGAGAAAAAAATTATTTTCTCTGCCACATTTCTCCGGCTGTATTGAATATTTTTACAAGCGTTTTTTTTATGTGATAAATGTAGCTGACTTACAGGTCCCGACCTTCCTACTTTTTAAAATTGGTTCGAATATTTTTTTAATTTTCAATAAATAATTTTACACAAAATATTCGAAGAATTTCAAAAAGTGGGAAGATAGAGACCTATAAGTTATCTACATTTATTATTTGAAAAAAAAAACGTTTGTAAAAATATTCAAAACAGCCGGAGAAATGTGGCAGAGAAAATAGTTTTTCGCCGTTGGATTAACACTGAGGCACTTGAGTCCAGCGCGCCCATTCCCCCATAAAAGAGATAGTCAGTTTCCATGGACGTCAACGCATTGCATTTTGTCATCCTAATTTCTGCCAAAGTATTCTTTTGTATACGTTTTTTCCTCAGGCATGAAGTTCATACTATAGTTAAACTCATAGTTTCCTTGCACAAAAGCCACGACCACGGGCGGATTTATAAAACGCGCGGAGAAATCAAATGAAGACAAAATAAAACGGCTGAAATTTCCTCTTCATCTGATTGCTCCGCGCGATTTATAGCTCCGCCCATGGTCGTGGCTTCTGTGCAAAGAAACTATGAGTTTAACTATAACAGCAAAATAAAACAAATTTGAAGGGGAAATATCGTCTGGTAATGTAATATGATTCGTTTTTGGAAGTTTTAAGATGACAGTAAACTATTGTTAAACTTTATCAAATAATAATTAAATTACAGGGTAACATTTTCCCTTCAAATATGTTTCATTATGTTATCAAATTTTTTTCACCTGGTAATAAAATTCTTACACAACAAAGCAAATATTTTCAGAGTTAAGATTTTCAAACAAATGCATTAAATCTATGGGATGGACCATTTCTCTTGCGATGGATCTCCCGCATCAAATCTTTTTGTGTACAAATTACTGATTGTAATTAAATCTGTGACACTTATATAGGGTGCTGCCCCTCAAAGTAGAGAAATAATACCAAACAGAAAGATAAATTGATCATGGCTCTACAACCCACTAGTGTTAAACTCATAGTTTCCTTGCACAGAAGCCACGACCACGGGCGGAGCTATAAAACTCGCGGAGCAATCAGATGAAGACAAAATAAAACGGCTGAAATTTCCTCTATATCTGATTGCTCCGCGCGTTTTATAGCTCCGCCCATGGTCGTGGCTTCTGTGCAAGGAAACTATGAGTTTAACTATAGTGTTGTTTTAGTGATGTTTTTAAAGAAAAAAAATATTAGGGCTGTGACTTTTTTTTAAACAAATTCTTTAGTATATTTGTGAAAATTACGATTTTTATGCATAATGTATGTAATCGAATAACATCTACTACACATGAGAGTATAATTCTTATTTAGTTAATCTAGAAATGAAGAAATATTGGACGTCCAAAGAGTGGTTTATTTTAAAGAAAGCATATTTTAGAGTGTGTAAAGAACGGGGCCGGAGCCGAAGCTCGGCACGTCAAAAAGCACACAACCTTACATCTCGAAGTCTAATTAAAAAGTCACACTATTTTTAATGGTTGTGAGAAGAGTGGATCAGAAGTCAAAACAAATTCTGCTGCGTCTGCAATTTCTCTGGGAAAGAATGTATTGACGCCTATTAAAACGATGGGAACTGTTCGATGGATCGGCAAGACATTAACTGAGAGTTACTAACAAAGAACTGAATATTAAAATATTATAGAGATTTGTATGGTTAATATTATAACTTTGTAGAGATTTGTACGATATATCGCATGTATATCCGTCGTTTTCGATTGCTTTTGAGAATTTTTAACTTAAAAATAATTTTTTCTCCCTTAGGTTCTTGCATCGAAAACATTTTCAATAATGTGTGTGGGAGTTCTCTGTTGAATAATTCCTGCAGTGAACCGACATTCATTTTTGATCCAGAACAGTGTTTGGAATAACAAGGGTTTCACCAACAACGGGATTGTCCCGTTCAAGAGGGTATGTAATATCACTTTTGAATTTTGCGAAAATAAATCTTAATAAGTTTTTTTCCAAACTAGATAATATCAAATGACAACAAAATTTCGTCAAACAGTTAAGAATATAGGGTAACGTGGGGCCGTAGTGATCCTAGTGGTCAGCGTCTCGGTCTCGGGATCGGAAGGTCCTGCGATCGAGTCCCGGTACCACTGAAGACCTACCGCGTATATGCGGAGTACGTGCTCGTTAAATCTGTTGGGTCCGAAAGTCCTCTAAGTTCCCATACCAAATCAATACCTCTGGGGGTGACAAGCCAATTCTGGGGATCCTCTAGTTGGCCTCTGTCTCTAAAAATTAGATGGATCCACTTATGTGTGTGTGTTGTCTGTTGTGTCTGTCTTACTTGACGAAGGTTTATAAGCAGGTCGCTGACCAAGCACACAAACCTGAATATATATGTCTACCAACCAACCAACTATAGTGTAACGACTACAGTGATTGGCCCTCTCACAGTGATTGGCCCCTCATTCATTATTGAAAATAATAAGATGTTAAAGGCGTTAAAGCCCAAAATGTTGTTGCCAACATGACAAACGTTAATGGCGGGAATTTTAAAAACCCTTGTCACACCTATTTTGGGCTTTAACATCTTATTATTTTCAATAATATATGAGGGGCCAATCACTGTGAGGGTACCAATCACTGTACTCGTTACCCTATGTGCATTTATGTTTTCTGATAGTCAACGCAAAGAATTGTGCGCAAGGACCTTCGTACACCCCTAAGCAAGGAAGCAAAGGAAGATTTTAGACAGAGGTCTTTAGGTAGAGGTCGACAAAGATTTTTTCAAATTCAAATTGATTAAATAAAAATTTCTTCAAACAATTTTGAATGCATATTTATTTTTTTATAGTCAAAGTTTTGTGCTTAGGCATCTTTCGCAAACTCCTGACCATATTCTTCCCTGTCTATCTCCAACCAACTCTTGCCTTGCAGACATCTCAAAATCATTGAGCTAGAAGGAAAACTGGAGTGAGGTGTGTGATTCACTGAACAGGGCAGCAAACGAGCCGGTCCAATAACGAAACGCGGAGGAATACACAGCACTGCAGCAGAAACGAACCGGGCAGAAAACCTAGAAACTTGCCTATTTCGCTATTGGGTTCGTCTTCGCTGGTTCTTAGTTAGTGATCCACATGGTTATTTCTTTAAAAAGTTGGAATTTAAAGTAAAAGAAAGTTAATTATTTCGAACTAAAAATGTTAAAATACATTTAGGAGCCCAAGTCAATATGATAGAGAGGTCTCATACAAGCATTGCATATACAAGTGTAAGGGAAAAAAAAGCCCTTTTCTGCCCGGTTCGCTCAAAAGGGCGCGAGTGGGTTTTCGGCTCGCTGACACTTCACTCCAGTTTCCCTTCTAGCTCAGTGCTCAAAATATCCTCGCCGTAAGACGAAGCGAGGAGGCCTGAGGAAGGTTTCATTTCGTCAAAAAACCTTCTCGTCTTCTCGCACCCATCGGTCGCCCCTCTATTTAAGTGTGGAGGGTGAGCACAAGCCCCCGCTTTGTTCTGGGTGACCCAGAGGCATCGAGTCAAGGAAGTGTTGCTTTTTCGCCCTCTTAAACTTAGAGATGTTAATAAAAAAAATGTACAGCGGGATGTCTATTGTATATGGGGCATATAATTCTCGTTGGACTTAAACTTTTGAACTGAATTCTCTTATATGCTTAATCCATAATGTGGAAGTCAGTTTTTTTTTGGCTCCGCCATAGAAGCGGTTTATCCGGACCTTTGTCCGCTTTCTTAAGTAATCTGAATTTATAATTGTAATTTTTGTCCGTACTGAAATTGCAATTGGATTTAATGTTAATCATTACATCCAGGAATTTGAACACCTGAACCAAAAATTCGAACACCTGAGCCAAAAATTCGACTTTGGTGTGACCCTCAAGACTCAGGGTGTGATATTCCTCTAACTAAGTGGCTAATATTGTTGGACGATTAAATCGTGCCAACAATTTACCATTGTTTATTTTTGCCTTTAAAGTTACATAATTCATGAAATCTATAATGGGAATTTTCATGAATTATATTTGTAAACATTTAAAAATATCACTGTATGTTGAATACTATGTCGCCAAACTTAAAACACAAAGTTAATTAAAACTAATTATTACAGAGTTCTGTTGCTTCCTCAATTGAAAATTTTAAATTTTTTAAACACCTTTACAAGCCCGAAAATTATTTTGTTTAATACTTTATAAAACTTTTTCCTCCTCTATTTATTAGAACCAAATAATATTCCCACAAACCTTAACTTTAACCTTAAACTTCCAAAACATGCAAACTTCGAAACCGTATTACAACAAATCCATTAAAAATAGTTCACGCAAGTAAAAAGTTAAAAACCGAATTCCCGGCTAGGCCTATTAATAGAAATAGACCGAATAGCAATGGATTGTAGGGTGTTGAACTGTTATCACGTGCGCATTCTTTAATACTGAATAAAAAAATAAAAATAAAAAAAAACTTCGAGTGAAGAGTTATTAGGCTAGGGAAAATAAACATGCTGCTGACAAGTAAGGGATATGGAAGAAATAATGAGTCGGTGTTTGGGTACCTGTTATTATTGTTTGAAATGAAATGGTTTCGTGGAATTGACGGCGCTCTAAAACTACACTATTGGCTATTGACAACGGGCCTCGTTATTTTAGACAGGGTCAAGTATTTAGGTCAGGGTCAAGTGACAAAGTCAAGTCTCCTGAGACACCGTATGCGGCATTAAGACTTTGTACACCGATAGATTTAACGTTCACTAGTAACTTACACACAGTGATGCTTTTGTTATGCCTTTTTTGTTGTTACTGTTACCAGCGTTTATAAGATGGCTAAGTAAAATTTTTCAAGGATATTATTTTTTTTTTCATCGCAAATGAATCACTTTTCCCCCATTTTTTTAGATAGATTTATTTCCCCATTTTTTTAGAAAATATACTTTTCAGTGGTTATAAGCACACGTTTAATTTGTTTCAGATTATATTTATTTTTTCTCATCTATAAATGGTGGTTGGTGAAGTTTGTCAGTTTAAATAAAGAAAATAACCATATTCATTTTGGTTAAATCGCAAATATTATGATTTTAATTATTTCCTTTTTGGTTGATTTTATTGCATTTCCGTTCCCAACTAAAACTTTCAATGTACTATTTCATCCTCCACAAAATAAGGGAAAAACCTAAAATTAAAAAAAAAAACAATTCTAAAACCAACTCATTCGAAACCCCAACCACTCACCACAAATAACGCTAAACACACATTCCATCTCCACTGACAACTTAGCGAACAATCAAACTCAAAACCCGAAGCGAAATCCACCGCTAGAGGTCGCCGCCTACCGTCCTCGCTAAGACGTTTGCAGAAAAAACACCCAATCGCCGGTTTCGTGGGCGGGGTCCCGTAGTTTCGGTCTCAGTCAAGACTGATGTTTCTGCCAGAGCAGTGAGAGTTTGGTCATAGCTCTCTTTTCTGTTGATTTCTTATTTTCTTGGGGCACGTCTCTTCTGCCTTATTTTTTTTTTCGGTCTCACCGGAGATTTTTATTTTGTTCTTCTTTTCATTCAATAGGGTTTTTTTTTGTTGTGTGGGATTTGGCGCTTTATCGCGTTTGTTGGCAGGTTGTAATATTTTATAATGATTGTTTTGGAATTTTCGTAGATTAAAATGTTTTTATCTTTCGGTGTTTTTTTTTTTTTTTTTTTTTGGGGGGGGGGGGGGATTGGCATTTTTGAAATGGGTTCCGAACATATACATTTGATCCCGTTAATGGGAAAAAAGTGTCAACATTTAATAGATAATAATTATTATTTTAACTAAAAATATTTTAGTACTTTTGAGATATGTTAATAAACATCTAATAAAAATATATTAAAAATAAGCTTTGTTTTATGCACTCATTAAATTCCTCATTATAAATTTAAAGATTTACTTAAATAATTTGCAGTTTCAAACTAAATAGATAGAAGTACATTGTGCATGTTTCACGTCTTGAGTAGCAACAGTTCCTCAGGAATAAAAAATAAGGTATTGATTGGTCAATTATTGTAGTAGGTTGAGCTTACCGTGTCATATCATTATTCTTAAACATAAAAACAAAATTATAACTTCATCACATTAACCAAGACATCAAAACCAAAATTTCTAATTGTATTTAAGCATATATTTTACACCTGGTATATTATTATTATTGGTAAACATCAAGAAAACATTCATCGTCCCACTTCATTCATAAATGATAATTTTCTTTGGCGATATTTGGCGTCCGTTTCGATGAGCTCTTCTCATTCCTTTACGGCAGCCCTTCCCATTTCTTTTTGATCCTTCTTGCATCTCCTGTTTATTTCTCAGCTCCGCGGAAAAATAAGAAAAAAGGGAACAAAAACCAATGAGCTCGCTCTATTCTTTACGCTTCTTTATTTTTCTTCTTTATTTTCCATGGAAAGTCTTCTTTTCTTATTTATTTATCCGCGTTTATTTATTTCTTCTTCCGTTCTTATGAACAGCGTTTGCCCAAAAAAGAACTAAACGCAAAAACCTCAATTCGAAAAATCGTCTGCTGGATTTTGGTTTTAATTTAGAACGTTATTGAAACTAAAAAATTGACAAACATTTTTCGAATTTAGAATAATACATAAACTATTTTTAAGTTCACAAAATGAATTCCATCTCATAGAACAAAATTTTAGCAATAGAAACATATATTTTAATAAATATAGTTTAGTTCTTTTTAGAAAAAATATTATCCGTATGATGTTGTGCTGGTCGAGTGTTTTAACCGGAAGTGAATTAACCGTCTGATCTTCTCGGGGACCGGAAGTGGTTGTGGAAAAATCACGAAGTGTTTATGATTACGGCTGATAAATCCGAATGAGGAATAGTACGGAGATTCCCGTTTTGTCATTGGTCGAGGAGTGATCGGATTTCTTAGCAGTACGGTAAATAAGATAAGCTGTTGGCTGCCCATTGTGGCGAAGAATGAGAAGTTATTTGTTTGATTTTTTTTTCGGTTGAATCAATTTAGTTTGATTTGATTTAGGTTGGACTTGCGGGGAATTTTAACTTGTAGACTACATATTTACTTTGTGCTATCTTAAAGGTGGAGGATTTGGGAAAATTACCGCATAACTTTGAGCTACGGTCGGATAACATTTAACGGATTCGAACGCGTTCCAACTAATATTGTGTAGCTGCCTTGGTAAGCCACAGTCTACCAAAAGGATCCTCAAGGTGGAGAAGAGTTACCTCGGCTTATATACTACTATTAACGTTGTAATCTGTTTTCGTGGTAAGAACGTGGCTGTAAATCAGCGCCACCTAGTTGCATATTGAGGTTGCGTGTGTGGTGAACCGCCACAATTGCATCACTAATATTATAAAAATTGCACCAGCTCGCTATGCATGGACATTTTAAGTTTGAGAATCATTTAGTGCTTCATCAGTATATGAATTACGAAAAAAAAATCTCTCAAACCTTTATTAGGAATTACGAAAAAATCTCTCATTCTACTAGAGGGAGCTTTAAGCAGTCGCGAGGCGCATTGTCACTTTACTATACATAAAGAGTACTTTTTTAATATAGCTGCGATTTTCCGAGAAACAAATAGATATGAACATAGTGGGCACCATGTATGTTGTAAAGGTTAAGAACATTTCTTTGATATTCTCCTAAAAACAAAGAAAAAACATTACGAAACCTCCTTTTTCTACCACAAAGAAAACCTAAAGCGGTCAGAATAATGAGCTCGTCCGAGAGGTTAGCAAACCCACTCGAATCTATTACGCGATGCATCGGGAAATACCTTCCACCCCTCCTTCTCAGATCAACTTGCAAGGGATTACGCTGGTTTAATTTGAGAAAGATGTAGCTAACATTTTCTTAACTAAGTTAATTTTATACTTCGATTGACGTTACTCTTCAGTGTTAAACGTTGAATTGAAACGTATTATTTTTAATGTATAAACTAGGTAAAAAAAAAAGTGGAAAAAAATTTCCATTTTGAACTGTGCTTAGTTATTACTTATTTAATGTAAATAAAAGTAGGTATTAGTTCCAAATATTTTTTTTTAAAACTTCAATTTAGCTTTCAAGCAAAATAAATAAAATTATGTTTATGTTCTCTAATATTTTGTTTTATTTAATGTTTTTTTTTTTAATAAAAGAGAATCAATAATGTAAACATTGGCTAGTTAATGTTAACACTAACAAAGTAATGCCCATCAGTTGGTTAATTTGCACATTAGCTCGTGTTAATTTGAAGAGTAGACTAAAGTAACGCTTAAACAGTAATATTAACATTAATCTTTAACAGCATATTTAAAAAAAAATAATAATATTGGTAATGTATTATTCTCGTACTTAAACGCTTAATATAATTTTTTCTACATTTAATTTAATAACCTCAAACTCAAACTATCTATTTTTTTTAATACAAAAACCACAGTATTTTATTTCGCATTTTCAAAGCCACTTCACTAAAAAAAAAATTCAAGTTAGTTACAAGTTACAATTGTATGAAAGCAACGCAGCGATTAGTCGCTAAATAACCTTCAGGCGACACCAGAACCCTCAAGTTTTCGGCCCCGAAAAAAAAAAATGTTTTTATGTATTTTTTTATTTTTCTCATTTTATTATTTCCTTTCAACTCTTGGACTTTTTATTATTTTTTCGTCTGCTTTTGCTCCCTCCCCCTGCTTCCTTTTGGAAATGTTTAAAAAAAAATATGGGAGGGGCATATTCGAGGTTGAGCAGTAAAAAAAGAATGCCAAATGCCGCCAAATGAATTGTTGTATCTCGCCAAAATGTTTGTTTTTTGCTTGTGTTGGTAAATTCTTTTTTTTTTTTTGGCCACAAAAAGATAAACTGTAAAAAAAATTCAGTTTTTTAAAGTTTCGGAGTTTTGTTGGCATTTATAATTTGTTTTGATCGATGAAAAATATTCGAATGTTATTAATGGGCATGCTTCGGGTCTTGAGTAGCAACATAAATGTTGAATGAAAATGAATTCTTTCTCGAGCCTCGATTCGTAAATCAATGTCACTTTGGGCACAGAATATCAGTTGGTTAGGATTGATCAGGAGGATATGAATTAGGATTGAAGGAAGTTCAGGAACGAATTCTGGAAGGAAATACGTCACCTGAAAAAAGTCAATGCCTAAATACACAAAAATATCTTTAGTTATTAAAAGTAATCCAGAGTAATTGAATCAACACCGGAGTAAAGCCGTGCTGTTTTGAGTAAAAATCTAACTAAAATTTAATTTTGTATTAAAACAATTTCAATGTATGTAATAGTTATCAGTTTATTTTATTAAACAAAACGCAATTTACTATCTGCTAAATTACAATTTATATCATGAAAAAGAATGTTGTGAATTCCCTGTTCATAAATTTGCTACACGAATAAAAAAAAATTTAAAACTCATTGAAAAACTAAATGAAGTTCATTAAAACAACAACAGACCATGACATTAAAAAACTCAAAAACTTTTACATGCAAAAAAATATCACATTTAAGCCAATTCGAGCTATTTCTCGCCATATGCGGCACCCTCTCTGAAGGGGCCCGGGTTGAGGGGGTCGAAACCCCCCACCGGAAGCCCGTCTTGAAACATTTAACGATTTGTTTTAAACGGAAGTGACAAGCGACGTCTATTTTGGAACTCCTCGCCAGTGCGTTCTTAATTCGGCATGGAACGCCGTTTTTGCGTATTTATTATCATTATTATTAGATTCGGGGTCTCGCGCATTTCTAGCGATGTGTTGGGTTGACATAATGCCAACTGACGCATCTCTAAAATCACTTTTCTGTAAATTGTCATTTATAATTACGGTATCGATCATTAGTAATTGTATTATGTTTTTTATTTTCATTTCTAATTAAGGAACCTATTTTATAAATATGTGGTCTCTTTAAATATTTTTATTCGTGTGTGTGAACGTATTTTACTTCAATGTTGGATAGAGTTTGGTCAAACTGATTTTTTAGGGAGATTTTTTTTCATGAATGTGATCTTCATTTAGTGTGTTGGTGAAAACGATGTTTAGGTTTTGCAAAATGGAAAGTTATTTTAAGGGGGATCGGAGCCCTCCATTGAAGCCCATGTTAAAATGACCTTTTTCTCAGAATCTATTTGATGCTTTTTAACGAAATTTTTACCAGTTGTTAAATGAATGTTTCTATACTTTAATGGAGGTTTTTAAATTATATTTTTTAAAGTGAAACTACATATTTTTTTTTTTACCTAAAAACAGCAATAATATTAAAAAGAAAAAAAGTAAGATATTTATAGTCAAATCCCTCCCGCGGTTTTTAGAAACAAACCTCTTAAATACGTATAAAAAATTTCAGGCTGATACTTACAGTAGATTTTGAGAAAAAGAAAAGGTATATGAACATTGAAAAAGTAACTTTTGAGATAGAACGTTTAAAGTAAACAATAGTGGTTTCTTACCTATAAAACATGACTGGATTTTACCTAAACAACGAAGGCTGGGAGCCCAGTCGGTTAGGCATTCGCCTAGCATGCGGAAGGTCCCAGGTTCGGGTCCGGGCATCGCCAAAATAACTGCCGACCTATAAACGGCCCGTGCAGCCAAAAAATGTCCGACGAATAATACCCCGTGTGGCGGGAGTGCACGTTAAATATCCTTCAAAGTCCTAACGCTGCGTACGATGTCGCCCTTAACGGTTGCGTTGGGTGCCTACTCAGGTGCCGGCTCGTCACTTGACTGTGGTTCTAAAATACGACGCCCGTCGCCAATAGCCCTCGTGTAGCTCTAGTGTGACGATATTTCAAACTAACCTAACCTAACCTAATCAACGTTTGTTTTAAAAAAAATATATTAAAAAATACTTCCAGCACTCGAAACTTTTAATGTAAGATATCGTTGAAAAGCTAAGATTTCATATTTTAAAAACAATAAAAACATTGAAATGTCATTTTTGAACATTTTTGGGGTTCTGGTCCCCCTTAAAAAGATTTATATGCTAGGTTCCTAAATGAGTTTAAGGAAAAGTTCCTGTACTGTAGTTTAAGGGGATGGTCTGTAACAGGGTAATTTTTCATACTCTCCTGCTAAGACCCTATTAATATTTGGGGAGCCCAGCCGGTACAGTACTCGCCTTGCATGCGAAAGGTCCCACGTTCGGGCCCGGGTTTTGCCAAAATAATTGCCGACCTATAAACGGTCTATACAGCCACAAATTCCGACGAATAATAACCCCTATAGAGGAAGCGCACGTTAAATACGCTTCAAAATCCCGACGCCGCATATATGATGCCGCCTTTAAAAAGTTGCGTTGGGTGCCTACTCAGTTGACTGTGGTCCTAAATAACGACGCTCGTCGCAATAGCCCTCGTGTAGCTCTAGATCCACTATAATTCGACTCAACCCACCGTAGCTCTAGCACAACTTCACCCCGACCAACAGTTCGTGTTTTGTATTCAATCCAAGTAATATCGGACAAGTGTAACGATCGTTGTTATTACTCGCTCCAGCACTTAGTCGATTTGTCAAGATTATGATGTTCAATCTTTGAAAATAACATAAAATTGCAACCCTTTACTGGATTGAAAGAGTTTTTCAAAGACCTGAATGATACAAGCCGAGCAGCTAATGGTAAAAAAAAGTAATGGTTGGGTAGGTTGAACAAGAATTTCGAATTGGCGAGAAAAGCTCCTGTTATTGGCGCCTTATTCATGCTTTCGGCAAAAAGTTTTTTGTGAAACTTTAATCTAAAATATTTTTTTAGAAGTAATTAGTAATATTCATTGACAACTTCCTTATTTTAGTACAATAGGCATGCTTCAGGTCTTGAGTGTCTGCAGAAATGCCGAATGAAAATAAATTACTTCTCGAACATCGATTGGTGAAGCAATGTCACGTGGGAACAGAGCGTGGAATAAAGAAATCCAGGAATGAAATCTGGAAGGACCTACGGCCAACTGAAACAAGGCGATTGCATAAAAATGACAGTATTTATCAAAAAAAATAACCCAAAACTGTTCAATTATTTTCAATGTCTGGTATTAAAAACACGCCAAGTAGTTGCGCCAAACTCACGTGGCTTGGCCAGTTAGCTATCTCAGTCTTAATCATCACAAGTCGTTGTTTTTTTTTACCGTTTCGTGCTAATCTCGAAGAAACGTCTTCAGTAACCAACTCGGTCTTTTTCAGCCACTTTCTTGATATAAAAGAACTTTATTTTCGATCGAAAAAAAAATGCCTGTGGCATGATGATTGATGGATTCACTGGTACTATACGGCTGTTGGTATATACTTTCTCAGTTTAGTAGCTTGATGTCTTTGTACTCGTGTTTTGTAAACTAAATTGGCTAGTAACAAAATCTCTTTATGGATAAAATCCTTTCTTATTTCAATCTGATAATGTTACTTATCGACCCAACAAATTTTGGGGGCCACTTTATGGAAAATGTTCTGTATGAATACCTGTAATGATGGTGCCAGTTGGCCGGTGTATCCTATTTTTTGCTACCATTTAATTGGCTTCCTTACAACATCCATACGTTAGATCCATGTTGTAGCTAAAGTCAAGCAAAAAACAAAGTGGGGTCTCAGGAAACTTTAAAATTAACTGAAATTGGGAGGGGGTACACATTTGGCACAACAGCCTTTAAAATTTGGAGGCCCTAGGCCCGGGCCTTATGGTACATTGTCATCAAGCCCTTTGAAAATCTAAATTTTCCGAAAAATTTACGAAACAAAAAAGGAAAAATTCCGGACAAGACTCTTCTATTGCGCCATTAAATGATCCTTAAAGGTTCAAGTGAGCGGAACGAATCATCAATTTACATTTGATATACAATTTCTGGTAGTAATTAATTAAACAAATCAGAACCATATTTTTTTTTAAAAAAATGGCGGAGTACGTTTCTTGGTGGAGTGTAACGTCCTCCGACTGTCATCCGCAAGACAAACTAATATAAATCACTTCTTTACAGTATCAGTCACTCACTACCACATAGATCTATCTCAGTCATTCCCCCCCTTACATTAGGTTGATACGAGGTATTTTAATTCGTTCCCCCTAGCAAAGCTGTCTCAACACTTAGCCGCGTCTGTATAAAGACCTGGCTTGTTGTAAGAGGTGATTTTTTCAGTGCCTATCCCTGCTCGTTTCCGAGATTTGTCGCGAAGCGTAAACACATGTCAAGGAATTTGTCGTGGACGTTTTTCCTCCCTGCTGGCTCGTGGCATAACGAGGCAGCTGTGGATCTTGGGTCAGGTGCAACGGAGATCTTGAGATTGCTGGTCGTCTCGAGACGTCGCGGAGGAATTAGGTGGGATGGAAATTTAGTTTTGAAGCTTTTGTAGCTGCCTCGGTAAACCACAGTCTACCAAAAGGATCCTCAAGGTGGATATGAGTTACCCCGGCTTATATACTACTATTAACTTTGTAATTAAGAATAGTGGTAGGTGGTAGGAACGAGATGGTAAATCAGCGCCACCTAGTTGTTGATGGCATATTGAGGTTGCGTGTGTGGTGAACCGCCACACTTTAAACATCGTAATAAAATATGTATGTAAACTTATAAAATCGTAAATTATGTTGGCGTTATAAAGAACTCGTTGAAATGGCGTCTTTTTTGACGAAATAATTGTGACTATTTGGTTTTCCTAAAAAGTGTCTTAGATCATTGTTTGCTGTTGCACACAACGAGATTGCAGTAGATGTTTGATCAAATGTTTCGGAGATCTTGGTTAAAGATTGCGTCGCCAACTCTTGTTGTCGTGGAGGAATTTGGTTGCAAATTATGTTGGCGTGATAAAAAGCACTTTAAAATAGCGTCTTTTTCAATAATAATGAAATAAATTTGACTATTTCGATCATTGTTTGCTATTGCTCACAACGAGACAATAGTAGTTGTTTCGTTAAGTGAAACGAGGATTTTGGTGAAAGATTGCGTCGGCAAAGTACATTCCAGAAGTCTTGAAGGAGTAGGGTTGACATCGTAAATAGATTTTTTAATACATTTTTAAGAATGCGACCCTTCCTATAAACACTATATGTCAAGAATTTGTCGATGGAGATAGTCAGGTGTTACAGAAATCATGGATACAGTTTTCGGCGCCAAAGTACCTTAAGACGTCGTGAAGGAATTTGGTTGAATGGAAATTTAGTTATCAAAGTATCACAACACGTTTGAAAAGACTCGGACATTATGTTGGCGTCATAAAAAGCTCGTTAAAATGACGTCTTTTTTTAAGAAATCTTTGTGACTATATTTGGTTTTCCCGAATATGTCGTCTCATCGATCATTGTTTGCTGTTGCCCAAAACGAGACAGCAGTAGATGTTTGGTCAAATGAAAAGGAGAGTTAGAGATTGCGTTCTTCGAGTTGTATACCTTCGAGTGGTCGTGGAAGAATAAGGTTAACGTCATAAATAGTTCGTTGATATGACGTCTTTTAGACAGAATAAACGTTTTGATTTTAAAGGGTACAAATATTCTTTGGATACAATATGTCATGAAAATTTTGTCGATAGAAAGAGTCGGGTACAACAAAAATTTTGGCTAGAAATTGCGTCACTAAAATATTTCAAGCCATCGTGAATTTAGGTTGTATCGTCCTTGCAAATTGTTAGTTGAATAGCTTCTTTTTTAACGTTTGTTAAATGTCGTCTCACATTTCTGAAAACTTATTTTCTGTAGATATGTCCGGTTTCAATTCTTCCAATAACTACACTCTTAAAACAAAAGAGTGAAATTCACTCCTATAGGAGAAGTGCATTTTCGGCACCAGAAAGGAGTGAAAATTAACTCAGACTGAGTTAAAACCGCTCGTTTTAAGAGTGTAGGACGCAGATTGTTTTCTTTTATTTCTTTTACCCACTCAGAAAAAGAGTGAAATTCACTCCTATAGGAGAAGTGCATTTTCGGCACGGAAAGGAGTGGAAATTAACTCAGACTGAGTTAAAACCGCTCGTTTGTTTTAAGAGTGTAGGTGACTAGTATAGACTTATGGCCATCTAACATCTTAAACAGCTTGTTCCCTCACTATTCACAATTACAAGTCCATTGTTTTGTTTGTGAGATTAGTCCTTCTGTCTACAACACAGTAAAAACTATTTTTAGATGTCATTTACAATTAACTCGACAGTTTTAAGAAGGCAACAAATGGCATAAAAAAATACCCATCTATTTCCTTCTTCAAATGACAGATTCAATTAATTCCTACTATAGTTGGTGCCGAAGATATTACACAACCAATGTCCACCAAAAGGTACCTCAAGGTGAAGATTAACTTGCTGGTAGTAAACGCTGTAGTAAAATCAGCGCCATCTAGCGTGGATGTTATTTGAAGTTGAGTCCCTCTACACTGCTAAATACTTATAAGGCGCGTTCACATGCACGGACTAAGTACCGGTATTAAGCCGGCTCAATTCCTGAAACCAAAAACACCCGTTCACATGTGTACCCAGAATAAACCGGGACTTCGGAAGTGACGTATGGTTTAACGTCACATCGTGTTTACTTTCAGTCACATTGTAGAGTTTGTTTATTTTTTAAGCCGACATGTCTTCGCGGCAAATTCTTAAAATTATCCTTCTATTAAAAATTAGAGGGAGGTTAAACACGTTAACCATGTTGTTTTGTTTTGATTCTCAAAATCGCAATGCATCACGGATAAATACCGGTACAATGACTAGGAAGAATGCGGGTACGATTTCGAACCCCCAATTTTCCCTAACGGAGGGATTTTTGTTCCTTAATCCCGGTATATTCCTCCCAATTCGCGTGCATGAGAACGCGCCTATACTAAATGTTGTGTCCATCGCAATACGCCCATCCACAATCAGCCATACTTCATGCTACAAAGAAGTGTCCTTCACATCCTCCGACCACTGTCCGTCCGTCTGTCCCTCATGGCCCGACCTTCACGAATCGGTCTGTTTCACCAGAACGTCGCTGGTGTGACATACTTTCTCCTCGCCGTTCACTTGACCCCATTCCTTTTTTCTGTGTGCGCTCAATTCTCTGTGAGCTGGTGAAAAGTCACTACATTGTTGTAACACACACATAACATCATCATCCCCCGCTTTTCTTTCCTTTTCTCTCTAGCATATTCGAATGTTCTATTTAGAACGGTGTGGCCCTGAACCGACCCTCTCGCATTAATTAGAAGGTTTTCTTGATGAAGACATCGAAGCTGCTTTTTTCGTGCGGACGCTCGAAACTTGCTTTTTTTTAATTGTCGGATCGTGACGGAGGTATTTCACGGCTGTTCCAGCCTCACCCATTAGTGTTCGAAATCGTTATTAGCAGATTCCTTTGAATAACGAAATTTTGAAGAATGATTAGACAAGTGACACAAGTCATTGAAAATGTAAATTACTATAACAAATAGCCTATAGGGTTAATACGAGGGCTGTTTTTTTTTTCAACCTCCGATGGGCTGTAA
Source organism: Oedothorax gibbosus (assembly GCA_019343175.1). NCBI lineage: Eukaryota > Metazoa > Arthropoda > Arachnida > Araneae > Linyphiidae > Oedothorax > Oedothorax gibbosus. The sequence goes on from JAFNEN010000252.1 coordinate 561,066, forward strand.
CAAAAAGACGGGTCAAAATACAAAAAAGATTTTTTTTACCAAAAGTAATGTACAATACTGCTTATTTCTCCACATAATCATCTTGGCGATTAAGGCATTTTTTATACCTGTAAACAAGCTTTGAAATACCCTCTTCATAAAATGTAGCCGCCAATGATTGGCAGGGAGTTGTGACGGTTTCGTTTAAAAACAGTAAATTTGGAAACTTTACGTCATTGTTTTTCTGTCCTCCAAGCCACTGCTAGTCCATAATTCACATATGGTGAACCTTTGAGTTTCCCTAAACACTTGGTCAACTCGCTGAACAATACCGTCTGTAGCGACAGACTTGCTTCCTTGGTCCCCTTCTTCATGAACATCAGTATTGTTCAGCGAGTTGACCAAGTTTTTAGGGAAACTCGAAGGTTTACCATATGTGAATTTTTGATAAGCATAGTGGCTTGGATTGTAGCGCTTCCAAGTTGACGTGGAGCTCAAAGAAACCGTCACAACTCCCTCCCAATCATTGGCGGCTACATTTTATGAAGAGGGTATTTCAAAGCTTGTTTACAGATATGACAAATGCTTTAATCGTCAAGGTGATTATATGGAGAAATAAGCAGTATTAAGCAGTATTGTACTTTACTTTTGGTAAAAAAAATCTTTTTTGTATCTTACCCGTCTTTTTGTTACAGCCCATCGGAGGTTGAAAAAAAACAGCCCTCGTATTTATTCAATAGATGTCATTTTATAACTTTAATGAATAATATGAGTGTATATATACGTGTTTGACATGATTTGCTACACTTAATGTTCAAACATGATTTTTGCAATACTCGTCTATAACGTCATAAACATAGCTGTCCCGTGCACTCTTAAAACAAAAGAGTGAAATCCACTCCTATAGGGGAAGTACATTTTCGGCACGGAAAGGAGTGGAAATTAACTCAGACTGAGTTAAAACCGCTCGTTTGTTTTAAGAGTGTGAATAACGCTATAACCGGGTTATACTGCAGCTGAGACTTCTTATCAAGTTTAATACTCTCTATAGACCATGGGCTAGCAGTATGAAACCCGGCCAGCAATTTGAAATCCTCCCACCCTCACCCGGGGGAGTTTTGGACATATACATTTTTGTGTTCGTATTGACATGTACTTTAAGGTTTTAGGTGTTTGCCACTTGCGATTGCAGCGTTTACCGGAAAAAGCCAAAAAACACTAGGGGTGTGTAACACTTCATGAGATTCAATTACCACTCAATATGATCAATATCAATATTAATATTGCTGGCCCCCGCTCTACTAATGCATGATTTTTATTTTTTACTCCAAAAAATGTATTTCGATCTTTGATGGTCATGGGGAAAATATCATAGAAAAATATCTTTTGACCGGAAATTAATTATTTAAAATTTTAAAAGGTTGGCCATAATAATATAATTCTGTAATATTGCCTCAAATATGACGAAAATTGGTTTAGTTCACTTCTGTAAATGTATATGACGACCTCCTTCCAAGTACCTTCCACATGTAGTCATGATCTTTTTGTTTTAATTCTTTAGAAGTTTTTTGTGTGGTGGTAAAACGTGAGAGTAAAGGATACGTCAATTCTTTGGGAGCAATTAAGCTGGATTTAATTTCATATTTTTAATGTGTGTGTTTTGCGAAAGAAGATGGTAGTATATCGTCATCGCTTTCTTTAGCTTCAGTTCCGGAGTAAAATTATGAACAAGGGCGATTATCAAGTAATTATTTTGCTGGTGGTATGACTCTGTTCATAGTTTTCCAAGGTTTCATTTAAGTACGCTGCAAACTTCGTGACTTAATTTGTAATTTTAGTTCCAAAAATAAACTGAGTCGGAACTGTTTTTGTTCTATGGTTAATTTGGTGATGAACGCATTAGTATAAATTAATCGTGGGAAAACAAGGTGACTTGATTTTGATAGGCAAAAAGAGTACAGTAGGACTCCAATTATCCGAAGCAACTGGAACCTCACCACGTTCGGATATTTGGAAATTCGGATAATTGGAGATGATTGGAAGAAAGGTATATTTTAATCAATTACTCAATGTATTGTTGGGCTGTGAGATAATGTAGTTCTAGTTTCGGTCGTCATCAACCATATCCAAATTGTAAGGCAGGGGTTCTCAACCGGTGGTACGCGTACCACTGGTGGTACGCGAAAAAATTTCAGGTGGTACGCGTAAGTGATGGGAGCAACATAATGCTATTAATAGCTTCTGTACGCATGAGCAGTGACACGCAAACATATGACTCATTATTTTAAACATTAACATTATTTTAAAGAGAAATCTTTAATTAACTTCTGGGTCGGATGTAAAACCTAGTACCCTTTGATCCTCCGGCAAGCTCTGTACTCCTAATGTTGATCTTTTAATCACAGGCAAACCACAACAAGTTTCGCACTAAAGACCATAAAAGTATATTTTGTTTGCTGATTAAATTTTTGCTGAAGTGTGTACTTTTTTTATTTGTATGTTTTTAGACCTATGGGTAATAAATAAAACTGTAAATTAATACTATTTTAATCTTTTTATTTCTCCTTTATTATAAGCATGTTATAAATAAACAAATATCTAACCTTTAAATATGAAGTTTCTTGGAATTTAATTCAAAAAACCTTTGTACACTTTTAGAAGAGTAAATATTATAATTTTATTCAAATATTAGGTTGGTGTACTCCAAAATTTCTCAAAAGTCAAGTGGTACGCAGGTGCAAAAAGGTGGAACCCCTGTTGTAAGGTGTCGTTTGGCAAATTGAGTTATTGCTTTTTGTAATAGTTTTTTTACTAGTTACAGTTAGTTTGGTTGGTTGGTTGGTAGACATATATATTCAAGTTTGTGTGCTTGGTCAGAGACCCGCTTATAAACCTTCGTCAATTACAGTTAGTGAAAAAGTTTCAACGTATAAACTTTTATATTTGCCTACCTGTTACTGTTCGTCTCTGTTGGATGTTACGCCTAGTAATATTTTTGGTCGGTACAAAAAGATTACTATTTATGACATCCAAAAAGACGAACAGAGACAGATAGGCCAGGTAGAATTTTTTTGTGATATTCGGATGATCAGCATCGCTTTGGATAATTGGAGTTTTACTGCAATTAAGTGAACAACTCAGACATACATTGTAAGTTACTGATCTCTAGAAATTATTACTCGATAAATATTCTAAATCCAGCCAAAAAGTCCGACGAATAATACCCCGTGTAGAAGGAGTTCACATTAAATATGTTTCACAATCCCGACGCTGCGTACGATTTAAAAAGTTGAGTTGGATATCCTCACTTGACTATGGTTCTAAATTACGAAGCTCGTCACGAATAGCCCTCGTGTAGCTCTAGTGCGACGGCGATTCAACCAAACCTAACCATGGCTATCCTAAGTATAATAAGGCTGAGAATACGTTATTCTGTATCGTTCTGATTCAATAAGTCAAAAAGACGCTATTGGGGAAACAAACGTCATTTTACTTCATAAATATGGATTGCACAACGTTGCCGAAAAACACGTCAGTAAAAGGTTTACTGCCGTGTTCCACTGAATCTCTCAAAAGCCAGACTGAGACTCTTTTTTACAGCAGTCCTCTCAAAGATTCTTTTACAGCAGTTTCTCACTTTTACATCCAGCATGGCATTTCTCATTTCCTCGCTTTAGCAAGAACAAACCGTCTCATCTCTCTTCAGTCTGCCACAGTTCTTTTCGGCGGTTTGACGAAAATGTAACTTACATATTTTTTTTTATAAATAAAGTTCACATTATATTGACACTATTCAATATACTTATCCATAAAAATCAAGAAAGAAGGCCTAAGGTCAGGGCATATGGTTCCTAAATTTCAGTTCCTTTTATGAACATTGCTGTGGACCTCCAAAACTTCGGAATATTTAAAAAAAAATTGAGGCTTTAATTTGTTTTAAACTTGACTTTGACTTAGACCCTGACCTAACATGATCGGTCTGTTTGATGCTATAAAGAAGCTGATAAAATAGCAGACAAAATATGATGCATGGGCCAACTGGCACCATTGTCCATTCATACGATCGTTCACGCGCAAATTATTCTTTGAACGGACCATCAAAATTGTTGTGCCTACAGTCTGTGTTTACCCAAATCATTTCCGACATTGACGTGAAGATATGTCTGAGCAATTTCGAATGGCAATTTAACAAATCCTTAAATTTTCATTATGTCCTTCCACCTTTGGTTTCCTCACCTTCGCGGGATGCGTTATAGATCTAGAATACCGTGCGCCCTACACTTAAACAGTTCAAAAGGCATGCAATATATTCGGTTATACAAGCGGCAAACCTTCGGTGCTACGCATCTATTGCGAATAAAGGTCGGGAATCTTATAAGTGAAACTAAACTAAGTAAGTAGAGTCCCGGTTATCCGAAATTCGGCTTAATCGAAAGGCTCCGAATTTTTTTTTTCTGTGCTAAAATATGAAGTGTACGCATAAATAAATACACAAAAAATAAATACGTACCTACAAATTTGGATTTATTTATCAAAATATGCAATAACTTTTTTTTTTACTGCTCAATTTTGGTTCGTTTTAAAGCAACCCTGTCCTACCTTCTTTTAAACAAGAGAACGTCTGAAGTACTGGCTTCATTTTGCGCTTCTATGTATCTAAGGGCCTGATCCTGATCTAAGATTTTTGTAACAAGGCGAACACACTCTATGACGTCAAATTTTCTCTTTGCCAGCGTTTTTCTAGGCGTGAAGTGGATGATTCCCGATTATCCGAAAATTCCTATGGAATCTCGATTAACCGAAAGGGCTCCGGTCCCGTACCTTTCGGATAAGCGGGACTCTACTGTATCGACATCTCCTTACAATTTCCGTTCTCAAACCCAGCTTTCTCCCGAAGTAGTCGAGTGAGAGTTACAAGTTTGTCGAATTGGCCTGACAAGCCCCCCTCTCCTCGTCTATAATTACATTCTACAGTAGAACAACAGGGACGCGGAATGTTCTTTTTTTTTAAGGCAAAAGTTCGGAAATAGTCACCGGCGCGGAAATGTGTCATAAATTCAAAAAGCATACACACTGCTATTCGAACTTCGAAGGGGAGGAGTCTATTTTTGAGTTGTAAGGGGGCGCACACTTGGAACACGTGCTTGTATTTTACTTTTTGGGTAAGAAAAGACAAACTTACATGGCTGCCAATGTGAGAATATGTGTTGATACATATCTCCAATTGAGTAGCTTTTTTTTCAGAATTGAAACTTAAGTTCTTAATCATTGACAGAAGACCAGAAATACCAATTTTAGAGTTCAAAAACATACCCATATCAACAAGACCTAATTTTGGATAACACGGAGCATAGCCACAAAATATTTTAAGGGCTAAGGAAACTTTGGTGCACGATTGCTCGTATAATGGTCAATGTCTGAACCAAAAGCTAAAAGCTTAAAAAATTGAAAATCACCATTAAATTAACTCAATTATTTGCTGAACTTGTGTATTTTAATTCTTTATTTCCAAGTTTTAAAAAAATGCGGAGCCACAAAATGACACAGTGTTACTGAAGTTTCAGTGTCAACACAATTTAGCATGAAATACACTAAATTTGGGACCCCTTAAAATTTGAGGGCTCTAGGCCGGGGCTTTATGGAAGATCAGGCCTTATAATCATGACGTAAGGATGATCAGGCCTTAGTAATTTCCTTTGAGTTTACTTGAAGATTCAAAGTTATTTTTCTTGAACTGATAGTTACATATTGGAGAATTCGATGTGGAGCGCTACGGTCTGTAGTTTTGCTGCTAAAGGGCCAGTTAGATTGTACAAATTGCTTACATCCGGTTCCAATATTGGGAGCAACTGGAAAATAAAGCAAACAAATCAACACAGTCATTCCATTTTTGTGATCTCATAGTAGTAAAATGCGACATCCCTTCATCCTGAATGGCGCATAACTGCCATTTCCTAACTACTCCAAGTTCAAATTAGAAAAACAATCACAATTAAACGAAAAGCGATTTCTCGCCAACTTGTATTGCCCTGTCAATCCGTCTTCCATGAAAGACAGAGAAGAGGCCCCACAAAAAGATATCTTTGCCTCTTCAATCTCAATGCCAAAGTGGTTTGTTGGTTTGAAAACATTCTAAATTCGTTTTAAACGAAAATCTTTTATTTGAGTCAATGTTTATATGACCATGTATTCAGGGCCTGACCATGGCAATTTGGGGCCCTAGGACCGGAGAAATTCGTGCCACGGGGCCCTTCTCCGAACAATATTGTTAATTAATATATGTACTAAAAAATTCTGACCTTTGAAAGTACGACCCATCAACAAATATAATATTTTAAAAAACGTATAGGGTGCTTATAATTGTAAAAAACTTAAATATATGATTACTAAATAAACTAAAATATATTAATTTTAATTGAGTTTTTTTTATATAAAATCACACACAATTGTGAGACGTGAAACAAAATTTATAGGTTTATAGCCAATTTTGGGGCTCAAAGAACAGGCTTTGTTGGCCTAGGAGATGGTCAGGACCTAGTCGTGTAGTCAAGTCAACTTTTATAGAATTATGAACGTCGTACCTCTTGTATTTAATTCCACGTTTGTACAAAACTACAGACGTTTTATATTCACGACAACGTTCATGCAAACATTTTATATTCAAGTCACCGTTCATAGGAACGTTTTATATGCAAGTGAACGATTATACAGCAATTTCTGCATGTCAATTTTAACGCGAACGCGAGTTTTACGTTCAAACCAACATTTATACGAAGTTTTTAATTAAAAATTTTCTAACGTTCATTCATTTATTTTATAGTCAATTCAACGTTTATCTGAACACTTTATAATCAAAATCCAGTTACAATGTTGTCATATCCTCGCATCGATGCAGAAGAATTTTCGGGAATTCGGAGGCGCGACACAAAAAGCGTCTTCGGGGTCGAACCCGGGTCAGACCCGTGAGACTCTCGACTTGGGGGTGACGACAGGCGACCCTACATCTTCTTCGTGCTTTTTTTCTTTCTAATGGCTTGTCTCTTTTTGTTTCAAGTGTGGGCCTTAACAAGATTGTGTTTTTTTATATATAGTATCGCCCAGGAATATCGTCGTGGGAATGCGGTTTAGTGATGAAATATTTGCATTGTTTGCTGGGTTAGGGTGTGGAGAATACCTTCGCATATTCTTTCCTCGTCCAGTGTATCCTAAAAATAAATGGGCAAAAGGGGAAATGCTACTAATTACTAACGCCATTTATCAGTAGCATTACACTCGTAAAACAAACGAGCGGTTTTAACTCAGTCTCAGTTAATTTCCACTCCTTTCCATGCACTTCCCTTATAGGAGTGGATTTCACTCTTTTTGCGGAGTGGGAAAAAAAATTAAAGAAAACAATCAACGTCCGACACTCTTAAAACGAGCGGTTTTAACTCAGTCTGAGTTAATTTCCACTCCTTTCCGGTGCCGAAAATGCACTTCCCCTATAGGAGTGGATTTCACTCTTTTGTTTTAAGAGTGTACAGTTATATACTACTTTAATGCTTTGATGCAGCCAATTACACCTCGTAATTTAGAACCTTCTAATCATGCAAACAAACATTCAACTGTTATCATAAACCCCACAAAAAAAAACACCCGGCAGCTAATTCGTGTAAGCAACGGTCACGTACGCCTACAGTGACACCACAGTTACGCCAAGCATTGTCTACTTTCCCACTACCAAGCCGCACTCTACACCCTTCTACAAGCTCTAGTGCGACGCAAATTCTACCAAACCTCAATTCACCAACCCACTACTCATCTCTAAATCCAACCTATTGGGGGGGGGGGTCCATTTCGACAACAGTGACGTCACCCAGAGGGGGGCCATCCCTTTTTTCCCCGCTGCTTCCCACAATATCATCGTCTGCTCTTTCCCACCCCACTCGTCTGCCGGAGAGAGGCCCGCCGAAAGGTGTCCGAACGCCCTCGCACTCCTGACGCAATCACACACTACTCCCCCCCCCCCTCCTACCCATTATTTCTTTTCTCGTAGGTTTGGGGAACAGTTATTTTCGGTTTGGTTATATTGTCCGGAAAATTGCGTCTTTTTAACACTGAATTATTACTAGTTTTTCAAAAATAATCTTCCGCTTTGATCTTAGACACTATTTTTCTGTAAAGTTACGAAGTAGGTAGGTTGGTACATGTATTTTCAAGCTTGTGTGCTTGATCAGAGATCAGAAACCCGCTTATAAACCTTCGTCAAAAAAGTTACGAATCGTTCGTGGTATTATTAAAGACCCTTTCACCCTAATCATGGAGCTAAATATGGGAATTACAAATTCCAAAACTGAATATAATTACTTTTATTCAATAGAGTAACAAAAGTAACTATTACAAAGTTTGTTAATTACAATCTCATAAAAAAAATCCAATTCCAACTATCGAACTTTTGATTTCTTTCAGTATAATTGAATAATCTAGAAAATAAATATTACTAAGCGATTAAAGAGCAAATATAAATTAACTACCAATTTATTCTTGATCATCTCTGGTATTTTTATCGGCGCGTCGCCGAACGAGGACGCCTCTTGTGTTGCCACCCCCGAGTTGCTTTCTCAGAAATACTGAGGGTTGATGGACTCGGCAAGTGACAACTCAACTCAAGCTTCTCACGATAATCAGATTTTTGGGGATTTTTTTTAATTTGTGGAATTTTTCTTCATCGTATTTCTTTGAAATTTGTATCTCTTGAAAGAACGAGGAATGAGTTGATAAGATTCACTGAACAATAATTATTTTATCATTTCTATGTAACAATATTCATTTATTATATCCATGTAAGGACGCACTCATTTAATAATAATTATTAATTGTATTGTTTAATTTTTTTCATTCAACAATAAAATTATTTAAATTGTATCCCATGTAAGAATATTCACTTAACAATATTCATTAATTGTATCCATGTAAAATTTTTCATTGAACAACATTCATTAAAATTATCCATGTAAGAATATTCATTTAACACAATTGATATAGTTAAATCCCTGTAAGACTATTCATTTTGAGATTATTTCACATCAATTTTTAGATACTGTAATTAAGTGGTAAAAATAATTGCAATAGCTTTTGTCTGTGATTGTAGTGTGTGGTGTAGTCGATGTAGTGTTGATTACCGTAAAACTTGTAAAAAGCCTATGGTAAACATCGGATATCACACGAATCGACGTAATAATATTCATGTAATTATATTTGTGTAAGAATACTCATTTAACAACACTCATTAATTGGATCCGTGTACGAATAGTCATTTAACACTATTCATTTGAGAGGTATAAATCAATTCTTAGATACTGTATTTAGGTAGTAAAAATAAAAGCAATAACTTTTATAAGTTATTCATGATGTAGTGTTGATTACAGTAAAACTTGTAAAAATAGTATTGATTCCCGTAAAACTTGTAAAAATAGTATTGATTCCAGTAAAACTTGTAAAAGAAGTGTTGATTCCCGTAAAATTTGTAAAAGTAGTGTTGATATCCCGTAAAACTTGTAAAAGTAGTGTTGATATCCCGTAAAACTTGTAAAAGAAGTGTTGATTATACCGTTAAACTTGTAAAAAGCTTGTGGTAAACATAGAATATTACACGAATCATCGTTACTCCGTCGCGTCTTTTCTTCCGTAACAACATGAGTACATCCTTGACTAATTAAGTTTTCTTGAATTACCGGAAACCCAACGGACTTTCGTACACTTGAATTAACGTCGCACTATGGCCGTTTTTAACAGCTTACATAAAAAAACTAACAAATAAATTATAAAATTGTTTTCTAAGTGAATGTACAAGTTGTTTACGAGGTGATTGTATAAATTTACTTACATAATTTTATCTATTTACCTAAAAGCCTATGCAAAAAACTAAAAAAAAAAAAATGAAGTTATTTTTTTCAAAAGCAAACGTACAAGTTGTTTACGAGGTGATTGCACATGTCTTTAGATAATTTTACCTGTCGTTTAATGGCTTTTACATTTCGCTACGAAAGTTCATGTTAATAAAAAAATGTTTTTATAGATGTTGTAATGTTTCGCTCATTAATTTTAAAATTATTTGCGTAATTTTATACTTTCGAAATGTTACAATTCTTTACATAATGTTTATCTTTCGTAACAGAATGTTTACATTCCATTGTCCGATGTTTACAATTTTTTGCATAACGTTTACATTTTCGTTGTGTATTGTTTATATTTCGTTGTATAATGTTTACATTTCGTTCTATAATATTATCATTTTGTTACAACAATGGTTTTTTTTCAATGATATTTGCATTTAGTTTTTTATGAATTTCGTTTAATTTTTACGTTTCTTTCCTTAGTTTTTACTCTTGAACTGAACTTTCTTATCGATTATTAATTCTCAATAAAATTTGCCCAATGTCACTGAATTACAATAAAATAAATTCTTTCTCATTTATCTCAATAAAAATATAAAAAATATATATCATGACCTTTCAATAAAAACAATTGATAGGATTTTAATGATATAGTGGTGTTATAATTATGTTCTTAGAAGACTATAATATTTCTAGCAACATAGTTGCAACATCACTATAACATCTAACATTACCAATATCCGTCCAATATCCGTATGACATCTACCTTTACCAACATCACTACACTCTTAAAACAAACGAGCGGTTTTAACTCAGTCTGAGTTAATTTCCACTCCTTTCCGGTGCCGAAAATGCACTTCTCCTATAAGATTGAATTTCACTCTTTTTCGGAGTGGGTAAAAGAAATAAAAGAAAACAATATGCGTCCTACACTCTTAAAACGAGCGGTTTTAACTCAGTCTGAGTTAATTTCCACTCCTTTCCGGTGCCGAAAATGCACTTCTCCTATAAGATTGAATTTCACTCTTTTTCGGAGTGGGTAAAAGAAATAAAAGAAAACAATATGCGTCCTACACTCTTAAAACGAGCGGTTTTATCTCAGTCTGAGTTAATTTCCACTCCTTTCCGTGCCGAAAATGCACTTCTCCTATAGGAGTGAATTTCACTCTTTTGTTTTAAGAGTGTATAACATCTACCTTTACCAACATCATTATGACATCTAACTGTACCAGCTTTATTATGACACCTAACTTTACCAAAATCACTATAACGTCTAACTTTACCAACATCACCATAACATCTTAACTTTACCAAACATACGCTCCCCCCTATTGCTAAATTAGTACTGCTCCATGAACTTTCCCCTTTAGCATATGGAGTGCGGAGGCGTCTAATTTGGTACAAGTCTAGGGTTCCAGTTACAGACAGACCCCCTGACGAAAACCTCCCCCCTAAAAACAAAACCTGGGGTGTCGTAAATAGCTTTCTGGTCCAAGTGATTTATGGAGACGTTTGGCGACTAATTTGGCTGTGTTTAATGGACTTTGGGTTATTTATGGTGTTTGCATTGCTGGCAATAGGACAATGGAAAAAGTGTCAGTTATTTATCGGTATCTAGTTTGGAATGGTGAAGGGTTGTACAACTATCAGTAAACAGTAGTTAATAGAAGTGTGCCAATACAGTAATAATCGAATTTATGAACTAGATTTTTTTAAAGGACGACCAGATTAGGATATTTTGGAAGTTATTTGTAAATTCACAATTCTTGGTTTACTGCAAATACATAGTTTCTTTGTTATTTAAAAAAAAGAGCTGAAATCCAAGTCATAGTCTATATGGGGGCGGGGCGTCTATAAACTGCGTGAGGTGTTTAGGGAGTCTAGCCAAATCTCACGAAATCTCACCAGGGGTGATGGGTAAGTCTAACACCATCAAAATCGGGTCAAGTAATGGATGGACGTCCCCTAATTCACAAGGCTGCTGACTTGATGGGGGAAAAACTTCAGTATGATTTTTTGGTTCTCCTCCCCCCTCCCCCCCCCCCTTCCCCGCTCCATTGATTCTCATACCAACGCGTCACATCGTTCAGAGGCTGGAGTCGACTATAATAAGACTCAAAGGCACCTAAAAAGCCAGACTATTAACTTCCATAAACAATCTACTTCGAGATAACGGAAAGGAAATCGCACAATAGCCCGACTGTTTGCTTATGTGGAGGGGCGCGATACATGGTGATACGACCCCTCATTTGGCGCCCAAATTGGCTTAAAATTCGCGAGTTTCTTGGCAAGGAGGAATTCTTGTCTTCTTGCATACCCTCCTTGCACGTGCTTTGGAAGTGAAGATGTGGGTTGTTCTTGATGAACAGTTAGTGAGTGTTACCACACGTGCACGTTTGCTTATGTAAAAGTAGTCTGACCACATATTTGTTTCAGTGATTAATTTTTCGGCCTATAAAATCATCATTGAGTTTTCGTAATATTTACGTTGTTTTTGTTTGAAAAAACTATAATAAAAATAAAACTGAAACTGTTTACACACTTTTTATAGCTAGATAGTTTAGTAACAAACTAAATTGCTCTGCGAAATGCAGTACGCTTGTCACCCTATGTAGTGTAGAGGCCCTCGAAATTAAAAAGAAGTGTGGTCAAGTGACGAAGCGACCGCTTTAGCTGGCACCCATGCTATTTCATAACGACGTCGTAGGGGGGGGGGGGGGGGGTATGGGTCATGATGGAATTTGCAGGGTATTACTGGTTGCTGATTAGACATCTTTGAAAGTCTACACACCCTTGACTCGTTACCTATTTTAAATTAAATGGCCGGAGCGGCCATCCCTAATGCTACATCAAATATAATCCACAAACAAACCAACCGTCGGCTAATTCGTCCAAACTACAACGGCATTTCGCCTATATTGACGTCACAGCAACGTCAAACACTTTCTTCTACCCCACAAACTAAACCACGCTTCCCCCCGTTCGAATCATCCATTGGTCTCTACTTGCATTTGTATTATAATAAAGAAAAACGTACTTTATACATATCAATGTGCTATTTTCCTTCATATGCTCTGCTTTCTGCGAAGTCAGGGGAATACCCCCCCCCCCCCCCCTCTCAAGAATATGTCGAGTCTCCTTGGCGGGTAAACAGGGGGGAAACCGGGGTCAAATTGTGGAATTCTTACCCCCTCCCCCCAAAATGTTGTCAGGGGGTACCACATTTAGGGCAAATCCAGTGACATTGATGTAAAGAGACGACACATTTGTGGTTTCTTGGCGTTAGTGTTTAGTTTTTTTTTTGTGTTATTTGACCGCGAAAGTTAGAAATATTAATCAGTTGTTGCTGAGGTTCTGTTTGGGGGTATATTGTTTATTTTGAGTTTCTTATCAGTTGTGGTATAGTCGTTAATTAATCAGCTAGGTGATGCTTTCTGGTGTTTGCTTGCAAATCTCGTTTACATGTGTTGACAGTTTCGCTGCGGGTGATGCCTTAAGGTATAAATAACTAAGGATTCGATAATGGTATTAATATGTCATGTTACGCGGCAATAAAAACTTACTCAGCAAAAGTGTTAAGTTGTACGGATAATAATGTCCGATCTGAAAATAGTAAAAATTTCATATGGTGGAGCAGAATATGAGGCAGTAGTAGATTCTGGTGCACAAATTAGTGTGTTTAAAAGCAGTGTAGTGTAGTATCGAGATATTGCTGTAGTTTTCAAAAGTTAGTTTTATCCAATCTCGTTGTTAGGAATAGTAGTGTATAATTATCTCCTTCCTTCCATGATATTCTGGATCACGACTGATTTAACGCACACCATTTACTCTACACAGTTATAATTGTATAATTTACTCTCTCAATGAGTACAACGTAAAATGATGTAATGTTGAAAAAAATGCAGTGATCTTAGAAAATTCGCAGAAATTACTTCTTTCATGCATTATAATTCAATCAAAAACATTTTGAAATGTTTTTTTTCCATCCAGACATTTTAATGTTATTTTTTGCGTTTCTTTTTTTTCTAAATCTTCCTGACGGCCTGAAATGGGCAAAAATGTATGGTTGTTTTTACTGCATAAATTTTAAATTCAATTTATTTAAATTAAATATTTTTTTTATTTAAAAAAAATCCTAATTAGTTTTATTTTTGAAGAGATGATCTTAAAATCATTCCCCAATAAAAAAAAATTCATTATTAATAAAATTTTATTATTTTTAAAATTTTGAAATTGAAGGTTATCGTAAGAAAGACTGATGCATAAAATACGGAAAAAGCCGGGTTTTACGATCGGAAGGTTAAAGTTAGGCTTGCAGTTTATTCAATCGTGTATCCTAAACAACTTATTAATCCATAATAATAAAAGAAAGAGTCTGTGTGTCTGTGGATCGTAAAAGACCAACTTATACTGCCCTCAGAAATTCAAATTTTTTAAGATAGATTCCCTTTAATACCAACGTGTGCACCTGAGGCTTAGTTTTTTCATATTTGTTCCATATTTGGAGAAAATTCTAATTTTCTGAAAAAAATACACCACTTTCGCTCAAATCCGGTCATTTTTTCCCTTTCGTGTTGCCATTCGACAGAAGAAATTAAAATGAACACAAAAATTAATTAAAAGTGAAATTTCTTTTTTTTTCTTACCATAACCTTCAGAAACTAAATTAATGATTTGAACGTGCCAATGAGCTAAATGATTTTTTAAAAAACAAACAAACCAAGAATGGAGGTTTTGACGTGAAATAACATTGTTATAAAATTATGGTTAATTTTGAAGTTATCAGGAAAATTGCAATGACAGTAGTTCATATTGAGGAAGATTTTTGTGATATGAGGATGTGTATTTTATAGTGATGTATTTTTATTTTGGAATTTTAAAGCAATATAAGTAACGGGATTTTTTTTTTGTCGTGTCCATGAGAGTCGAACTCTATATGTGTCCGTGAATTTTGATAATTTCTTCTACGACTTGCTTGATGTTGTCTTGCTTGATGGGATTTTATTCTTTATAATGAACGGGAACAAAGGCAAAGCTTATTATCCTATAGCAAATTAAATGACACATATACTTGGATCGATTTGATATTCTTTAAGTCCGTGCGAAGAACGGGTATTTATTTGCTAGTCCTTAATAATATTAACTATATTATACTTATATTATATAAAACAAGCTGTTGCAATAAATACCATAAACACCTATTAAAAAGCTCTTTATTTTATATTGTGGAAAAATATTGGGAAAAACGAACTAAATGGAACAATAGGCCTTTTCTTCGAATTCTTTATCCCTCAACAATTCAATCGATGCCACCGGAAAAACACAAATACCACTCTCGGACACCAACAAATAAATTGCTTTTCAAACCCTTTTCGGACAACACTAAAGCCTTGTCATTTTCCATGTACCCGAAACCTGATTTACGGTACGGTGGAAAAATGTCGCCACTTGGCGCGCGCCCAGAGTGTTTTACGACCGAAAAGAGAATTGACAAAATTCTTGGGTCTTCCTTCCCTTTCTAGTCTGTGTTTGTCCTTTCTTGAAGATCAGACATCTTTTTTGAGGAAAAGAAAAGCCGAAATAAATCTATAAATCTCGAAAGCTGCGACGATAAATTCCTATTCCGTCATGGTTGCTTGGCGACTACTGGGTTACCACGTCGCCAACGTTGAGGGGAAGATGTAGACCTTATTTTTTTTTTAAAAAACTTACACTTGGCGTTTGAAAGTTCTCCTGGCAACCCTTCTAAGTTGTGTGCAGCTCTAGTGCGACGTTAATCCAAAACAAACATAAAAAAGGTCCCCTTAAAAATTCCTAATTTTTTTTTATGTAAAAAAACTGCGAATAACTGCCAAATAAAACACAACTTTCTTAGATTTCCAGTGCCAAGAAAACGAAAGTTCTTTATAAATAAAAAAAACACCTTGGCATGAATTTAAATGCTTAAAAAGTCCCTAACTCAGCCAAAAATTGTCAGTTGGGACTAAATATAATGGTAGTTGTCTCTTTACTAAGGTAATTTTTGTCGTGTTAATGGTTGTAAATCCTGACAATTTGACGCATGTGGATACACCAGATTCAATCATTCCTGGTTTTCCTAGATTTATGACCGGGTCTTTAGTTGTGTCGCGGAAAAACTAATAAACCAGATTTGTGAAAGGGTTTAGGATTTGGTTGATGTGTTTTTTGGGGATCAACTCGTAGGAGATAAATCAACGAGTTGAGATGGTTCTGAGGCGATAAATATAGGGGAATTGGGCCAACACCTTGTATAGAGGACGTTGTAGCTCGGTTGGTAAAGCATTGGCTTTTAAACCGTCAGGATCTTGGATCGAATACCACTCTACAAACGGATTTTAGAGACGACTAGAAAATTCGAAAAATAAAGACCGCGAAAGGTGAATATTTAATATGTTTGTCACAAATTATCACTATGGACGTTTGGAAAGCCCACGCCTCCGCTGATATCACAAATGCGTCGAACTGTATCTTATTCCCCACAAACAAAACCGTCCAGCAGCTAATTCGTCCGAAATAAACTGGCCACGTCTATATTGACGTGACAACTGCGTCAAACATTGTGTTCTATCTCACAAATAAACCACTCTCCGCCACGTTTGCCCTTTATTTACTGACGGTACTTATAAGTACTACTTAAAAAGCTGCTGTTTCACTTTTTATTTTTCAATAGGGTACTTGACAGTATCGCTAAAATACCTTCTAATATTAATTAAACTATAGTGTGAACCCAAATATAACAAACGTATATATTTTTTTGCAAAATAAATCTTTATATAATTAATAAAAATCATTTTCAAATGGCTTTTTTTCGTCGGTACATCACGTGATCACAAACACGTCGATTTGGCTGACGTCACTAGTATGTATAACAAACCGGTGTGATGTTTTTTTTGTTTGTAATTAAACTGGTTTTAATCTAACTTACTATTAAAATAAGAATTATACAGATAATGGGTGGAGGTTTTACAGAAGCGGATAGTTCAAATTTGCTTAAAGTAGATTCCAAAATGGTGTTTCAAAGTTTGTTTATAGTTACTAGTGACATCATAGATACCACGTGACGTGACAGCCACAAAGCGTTTTCGGGAGTGATTTTTCGTCCTAATTTTAAAATTCATTTTTCCCCTTTTTATGGGGTATTTGAAAAAAAAAGAAAAAATACGGGTCTAATATTTTTGGCATAAGAATATTTTAAGCCAATAAATTTTTTTTAGTCAAGTACCCTATTTGGATTAAACGGTGAAAGATGGAACTTTTTGATTGACATGTTCGGTTTTGGCACATTAAAGTCTATAAAGGTATAGTAAATTCTTCCTAAATCTTTTACTTTATTTGTCCTAACATTAAAATATTCAAAGACAAATAATTAAAACTTGATTCGGTGCATAAAGGGTTAAAATCGTCCATTCAGGCTGTGGTGAGGGACAGCTCAGGTGTTATCCTTGTCGTCGATCTATAATTAAATCACTTGGAATTATTTTCGAAAATTGCAACTAGCCCATTTAGTAGCTCTTGCACGGTATCATTCAACCCAATCTTAAGATTTCAGTGTTTTTTTTTGTAATTGTTGGCAACAGGTCCCTTATTGTAAACACAAGCTGGCTCTTTGCAATTCGTAAACAATTCGTCATTATGTGAGAACTGGTAAAATTATCAAATATAAATTTTATGTCTAATTTTAAAAAACGGAAATGAATCATCGACTTAACTATTGGGATAATTTTCAAGGTAATTTATTTCATTCAATACATAAAATATAGTGACATTAACCTATGGCGGGACCCAATGCAATTCTAAGTTCAAGATGTCAGACAGTTTAAAATGGCCGAGAACGTCAAAATTTGAAGAAAAAAAATACCGTCTTCAAAACAAAATAGCCTTTTTTTTAAAGGTTCGATATTGAGGCCAATACTTATTTAGTTGACTATTGTGACTTGCAGACTACCTCTAACAAACATAATTTCATGAAATTATTTTACAATGTTTATCCCTTTCAGTCCCAATGACAATTTGGCATCATAATTTTAGAATTTTTTTTCTGATCGTTTATAACCATTTATGATATCAAAAAGCACATCATTCGATTCTTCAAACTTTTTTCTATTGGAAAATATTTTTTGTTTATACCAATAGATGTCAGCCCTATTATTATTCTTTAATTATGATCAGAAACATGATGATGCCAAATGGCATCACTGGGACTGAAAGAAGTTAAAGTGACGTTCTTAGATTTTTTACGCAATAATTTTGTTAGTATTCGTTTAGACACCGGAAGCCGATTTATTAGGCGACACTATTTAACATCATTATTTTTTTATGTTTTATGCACAGGGTTGTTAAAAACCCGGTTTTTTTTCATGAAAAACCCAGCCGACTTGGGTTTTTTCGGGTTTTAGGGTTTTTTTCAGTATTTTGTATGTGTTTTTCAGGATTTTGTGATTTATTTAGGGAAGTTTAAATTATTTATCTATACATTGCAATTTTTAAAACTAACATAACATCTTGAGAGATAATCAGGAATGATGTAATTTAAATTAGAACAATTAAAAAATAATTACACACTACATTAATTAAATCAAAAATGTATTGTCTAGAACCAAGTATTGTTTATTTGTGTATGTGTAAAATTATATAATCCGGAATATTTTAACGATAGAAATTTAAATTTGTAAACGCATTTTAAATATTGAAGGTACAAAAATGTAAATATATGAAATGTAAATATTATTAAATGTATAAATGTATATTTTTAATTTTCAGTGAAGGCAATTTTAAATTCAATTGCCAATTGGGATTTTTCAAATAGGTTTTTTTGAAAAACCCACCCGGGTTTTTTCGAGTCATGTAAAATCATAACAACCCTGTTTATGCATCAATTTAGCTTTTTTTTAAATTTTATATCTGCTTCTTAAGCTGGATAAAAATGATTTCATTTTTACTACTTTTTGGATATATCTAATATTTAGAAGACTTTTAAACTATCAACCATCCTATGTTTTAAATTTATTCTAAACTAGCTTTGTAAACCCGGCGTTGCACGGGTGTACCCTTAATAACTGTGATTGTTTCTTTTCTCTCTATATTAAAAAAAGTAAGCTCTTTTAAAGTGTCCGGAGCCATAACATCATGAAATATTGATGTTAGAAAATCCAATTTTTTTTTAGAAGGTGTGTCTCCCTAATGCCTCGACCTAAATTTTTTTGTTTTTCAAATTTCCAATTAGTTTTTTAATTAAAAATAAAAATGAATTTTTCTCTATGTTAAAGTATAGTATTTGAAAGTGTTAGCAGCCATAACATGATGAAATATTGATGTCAGAAACCCAAATTTTTTTGGGCAGGTGTGTCCCCCTTATGCCTCGATGCCCACTTATTTGTTTTTCAAATTTCCAATAAGTTTTTTAATTAAAAATTACAATAAGTCAGCCACAAAAAAAATCTTATTCCTTTTCTGCAAAACGGCACGGTGAAATCATCAGAAAAGCGTGATTTTGTTACGCTCTTTTTAAAGAACAACTGCTCTCTTTTCTGTTCTTTTAAAAAGAACAGTTCTTTAACTTGTTCTTTTTACATTGGTTTTGTGTTTATATATAGAAAAGGTTCACAGATTTTTTTGAAAATGATTTTGCCTTAAAATATAATATAGCAAGATAGAAAGTTTATAGATTAAAATTATGTAAAAAAAAGATAGTAAAAATTATGACAAATTATTTAAATAACATTTAACATAATAATTAGTCTGATAAATTTTCAATAAACAAATTTTTTATAACAAAATTATTTTATTCATTATTTATTTAATTCTGCTAAAGTGAAATCACAATTTCCTTTTTTTATAAAACAAGATTTTTTTTAATTATAAAATGATTTTGCCTTAAAATATATTATAGCAAGATAGAAGTTTATAGATTAAATAAATTATGTAAAAAAGATAGTAAAAAAATTATGACAAAATTTTTAAATAAACAATTAATTATTTTATTTAATTCTGCTAAAGTGAATCACAAAATTTCCCTTTTTTATAA
The DNA here is from genome assembly GCA_019343175.1 of Oedothorax gibbosus. NCBI lineage: Eukaryota > Metazoa > Arthropoda > Arachnida > Araneae > Linyphiidae > Oedothorax > Oedothorax gibbosus. Next base: position 580,965 of record JAFNEN010000252.1, read on the forward strand.
AAGTTTTTTTTTTAATTTTCAGAACTGATGAAAAATATCGCGTTGTTCTTTAAACTTTTTTCTTCAGCTGGCTTGGGAGATGGCTTTCTTTTTTTTAAATTTAATCTCTCGTTTTTATTATTCATTCGCATCACTACGGTAAAAGAGTTTTATTTTATTTTTTATTGACATATTCCTTTTTGTTTTTTTAGAAAGTTTTTGAAGATGTTTTTAAGCGAAATGTTTTTTTTAGCTTCCACACTACGTTTATAACGTAAAAAGTGGAAGGTATTATAATCGTTCAATCCGTCTGTCTGTCACCCACTTTCACAGAACGAACCGCAAGTCGCACAAACAAGTGGGATATATCATTTTGAAGCAAAAAATCAGGCTAGGTTACATCCCAAATTTCATTAAAATATTTATGTGATATGATTCAGTTTGGATTGTTGTAATATCACAATAGAGTGAGATGAGAGTAATAATGAGTGAGAGTGATAATGAGTATCATTAATTTGCGAAAGAAGATTAATGAAAATAGTTAATTTTGGCGTTTAAAAGTTTGAATTAGAAATAAATTATAAGCTGAAGGCCCTGTTTGGCGAATTTCTTTCTGAGGTGTATAAATAGTGCGTTTTTTTGTTGAGCACAAATATTGTGTGGAAGCGGTTTAAGTGACATTCTGTACAAACCTACTTTTTAGTTTTATTATTTTTCGTTGTGAGATGCGTTTTTGCAAGGATCTCCCTACGTGTTACGTTTCACCATTTTTGTTTACGTAAATGATAGTGTTTTTGTCTTTATGTATCTGTCCATGGTCTACTCAACTTTAAGGTCACAGAAGCTCTTTGGACGTCACGCCATCCGACCGGTCCAGGAATGTAAGCAATTTCAAAGAAAAAGCACGAAACCTATTTGCACACGGCCAATTATATATACTTATCTGGTTGCGAACAGGTTTCGTTTCTCTCTTTCGGAACAGCCAACAACATGAACCTGAAAAAACTAAATTTGGGGAGCGATAGCGAGAAGGGGGCGTAGCTAAAAGTCGTATTAAAAAGTCATACAACTTAAAAATTTTGAGTGAGCCATTGGGTTTTTAAAAAGAACGTAAGAGTAAAAACAGGCTAGGTTAATTCTGCGAAATTAACGGGGGTTGGCGAGTTATTACTGAACAAAGTAATACAATATATTTTTTTAAGAAATATAACTTAGCGGCCTCGAAGCGGTCCAAGGTATCCTCCCCACCAATTTTCAGCCAAATCAGTTCAGCCGTTCTTGAGTTATAAATAGTGTAACTAACACGACTTTCTTTTATATATAGTATAGATTTTAACTAGCGGAACAGCTTTGATATAATGGCCGGTCTCGATTTGGCGATTTGCGTTACGTTGCCAAGCAACAAAAATGCTGAAATGTGGAAAACATTCCACTTCATATTTCATACAACTCGATAGGTATAGCAACCCTACGTTAAATTTCCAAGCTCGCCAAAAGTCGCCAATGAACATACCGGCCATTATACCATAGCTGTACCCTATTGTTTATTATTTATGTACCTAATTGAAGAGCTTAGTGGATGAAAGTGTTAGGTGACAAAAAGGTGAAAACTAGAAAAAATGAGCTTTAAAGTTTTTAGTTCATTGACACAAATATCTCAATTTTTTTTTAATAATGTCACAGAGCAAGTTCTTCCATAGTTTTCTTTCCATTCCAATGAATTAAAGATTTTTGCTTTTTTTAGATGATTTTCCACCGACTTGGTACGAAGGCGTAGGCCAACACCTGAGCCCGGCAGTCATGCATCAGACTATGCACAAACCGCCTCACATGGCCCCTGGGCCACACAGGTAAGAATACTTTAATTATACTTTCTTACTCTAAAGATTTTATGTAGGCTATATTTAGAAATTAACATACCACTGGTTGCTTAGCTTTGATTTGTCTATCATGGCAAACTAAATAATATAATCTCGATATATATTTTTTATTTTCTTTCTTCTAATTTATAAGAATACTTTAAAAGATTTCTACTTTTAACGATGGATCCATCTTAACCCTTCTCATGCATGATTTTTTTTTTCTGAACAAATATATGTCGTCTTTGATGGTCATACATTACGGGAAAAATATTTTTAAAAGAATATCTTTGCGCTGGAACTTAATTAGTTGAAATTGGAAAACATCGCCATAAACTAAGCTTTGAAGACAATGCCATTAAATTTTGGGAAATTGTATACAACGTAAAATATTTTTTCTTTCTCTAAATAGTTAACTTCTTCGCAAACGTAATTATAATTATTTTAATCATAACCATTATTTAGCTCCTGTAGCTACAAACTAAACTTAACAAATCACCCCAAATAATATATTAAACAATCATCCCCCAGGTTTAACATTAACACGACGCGATGGGGAGTTGGTACGTCATATTACATCATAAAAGGGGCGCACGCGCGTGTGGCTGAGTGAGAACCAAACGAGAACTGGGTGACCGTGAGAAATAGAACCCCCTCCTCCCCCTAAAAAAATGAGGGGGGAAGGACTCACTCAAAAAAGGCGCATAAAATTAGGGGCGAGGGGGCGTTTTGGTGAGGTAAGGATTTGTTGCACTTCTAAACGGACGCGGGTTTGATGTATTGAGTTTGGGTGAGTTGTAGGAGGAATTTTTGTTTTTTTGGTCTCTTTGTTGTGTCAAGGCCAAACGGAATTGAGCTGTGCCGCATGACGTAGTAGCCTTCAAGGAAGCGCTGCATGCTGGGAAATGTGACGTAGTAGCCTTCAAGGAAGCGGTGCATTCTGGGTTATATTGTCGATTTCGGAAGACAATCCGCATGTGTAATTTAAACGGTTTTGATCAATAGTTCATGAATACCCACCGTTTAGCCGTAGAGTTTTATCCAGGCATCTCTTCCTCAATTCAAAATCAAGATGAGACATCTTATAAAATCGAATTATAACTCGAAAATCATAAAATTGATAAGAACCAAAACGTAACGCTATACAACACCATATTGTTAGTCCACAACTACTCATTTGTTGGTCCTTCAATAAGTTGCTAAGGGCCGGTGCTAGGGCCCTAGGGGTAAATTCCAAAGTGTAGTTCAGCTCTATAGAGTATCAGGCCTGGACAACCTAAAAATTTGCATTGGATTTAAACAAGTCGTAAAGAAAATTATTTTACCATGTTGATTGGACGGGTCTTCACCGTACCGAACGCTACTCGAGTGAAGCGGAGAAAATTATAACTACTAACCCAAACAAAGCTTTGCTCATTTGATAACCAATTTTGATTGTATTTACTCTACTGTTTAGAGAGTTTGCATCTACTATACTAACTGATTTTTGGTTGAAAAATCAAAATATACAAAAATTTCATTTAGGTTTATATTACTTTGTTTTTTTTCATTTGTAATGCATGCAATTGTTTTTTTTTCTAATTTTCTTAATTTTTTCCCGTTTGTATACTTGAAAACTCAACTACCACTACAAAATTAAATCAACTACTTATAAATATCGAATGGTTCCTTTAGTTCACTTTTATTCTAATTCTCGGTTTTTGAATGCGCTTGTGTCGCTTTATAGTGCGACGTTAATTCATTCAAACCAAACCTAAACCTATTTCGAAGTCATGTTCGGTGCATATTTAGTGGTCGTCCTCCTCATATGACCCTTATTAAAAAAAAACACCACAGTTCCAAATGCCTCAGTAATCCACATGCTCTATTGTAATTATGTAACTAATTCATACAAGCAAACAAAACCCTCCCAATATGAGAGCCACACACACACACATATTATGAAATCAATAAAGACATTATACGACTCCCAATCCAAGCTTCTTGAATCACCAAATGAAAAAAGGGGTTAAGTCTTTTAGAGAATTCTCCGCTATATTCGTATTTTGCAATATTTTAGTGAAATAAGAAGCATCATGTTCTACAATCTCTCTGTAGACTTGGCATTGTGGCGGTTACCACACGCACGCAACCTTAATCAATCATCCACTTGCTAGAGGGCGCAGATTTACCTCTGAGTTCCTACCAGTATCCTGAGGTAACTCATCTCTACCTTGAGGATCATTTTGGTAGACTGTGGGTTACTGAGGCAGCTACAGTGGTGACCCGAGGACTTGATCGTCACCCACTCCAACGACGCTCCTGCTACGATGCGCTCAATCACGGTTAGCTACTCGCTGCTAATGCACTCAACGCTGCACGCAACTCAACGCTGGCACACAACTCAACCGCAGCACAACGCACAGCCAAGCAACCTGCGCACGGTTCCTTACCTCGTTATTTCTAGGAGGGGAGTGGTGTGGAGGTTACCACACGCGCAACCTCAACATATCATCCTCACGCTAGAGGGCGCAGATTTATCTCTGCGTTCCTACCACTATTCTAAATAACAACTATAGCAGTAGTATAAAAGCCTAGGTAACTCATCTCCACCTTGAGGATCCTTTTGGTAGACTATAGGTTACTGAGGCCGCTACAGCATCTTTTGACATTTGGCGATTCCTTTCTTGTCACCGAGTAAGGTGACCTTTAAAATCAAGGTCCTGTCCCAGATAAAGACAACGACAAGTCACCCAAACTGAATCGGTAAATGTTTTAAAAAGCGATCAAGCCCACTTGAAGATTTCTTTCCATACTTCTTTCTTTCAACGTTTGAGTAAGAGAAGAAACCTATAAGGGAAATCTCGCTGTAAACTTGAATCACTTTTACAGTCAGCGGTTCAATTGAAATAGAAATTTCAATATGCAGCCTGTCAGCAAGTCTTTAGAAGGAAGAGAACTTTTTAACGAGGCTGTTTCGATATCGCAGAGTAATTAGTGCGCTTCTTGTCTTCTCTTCGCTTCAGTTTGGTGTGAGGATTTAATATATCGAGAAGCGTTTTCTCGAAGCTGTGTGGTGAGGACAGGGACATGCTAGATTGGAAATGAGCAAGCAAGGGGTCTATCGTAAATTAAAATTAGGAGCTGGCAGACGAATTTTTTACTACTATAAACGAAATATTCAGGGTGACTTAAATTGATTCAAAAGGAACAGAAATTACGTGATGGAAGTTGGTAATTAAAAGCATGCTGGCACGAAAAATGTAATTCAATAATCCATCATACAGCTCTGGTGTAGCGTCCTTCAATCTGTAAACTTACACTCTTAAAACAAAAGAGTGAAATCCACTCCTATAGGGGAAGTGCATTTTCGGCACCGGAAAGGAGTGGGAATTAACTCAGACTGAGTTAAAACCGCTCTTTTAAGAGTGTAGGACTTAGATTGTTTACTTTTATTTCTTTTACCCACTCCGCAAAAAGAGTGAAATCCACTCCTTTAGGGGAAGTGCATTTTCGGCACCGGAAAAAAAGTTGAAATTAACTCAGACTGAGTTAAAACCGCTCGTTTGTTTTAAGAGTGTAGACTACCCATTAACAAAGACTTTGTTAATGCCATTAACATCTCCATTTCCGAATAAAAACGTTAACTCTAATTTTTTAAATTCGTGTTTCGTGTAACTGAGTTTATCCTACATAAATTTTCAGGGCTAGAGTCTTCCTTTGTCTTATGATTTCTTTATATAGATAAACTTAAACAGAAAGTTTCCGCATTTAGTTTTTATAGTCGCTTCGTAGCGAATGTTTTTACCGATTCATTGTTATATGGAATTACACGGCAAGTGAAAGTTTCAAGATTTCTTAGTCCTTTCTGAACCGTTCTAGACCCAATTAATTTAGTAAATGTAAAGAATGCCGCAATGTACTAATGCGCATACTAAAAAAATTTGATTTAGCCTATTTTATTTTCCGTTTACGTTACCCCCTAGAATAAATGTTTGTTATTGATCATTTGATCACCGCGCACAAAGATTTACGCGAGATGATACTAATCAAAGGCTGTCCGACATTTTCTTAAATTTTTCAAGAAAAATTTAAGCCCCTTATATGTAAAATGAAATGACAAACAAGTCGAGTTACCCTTCTCTGCCTTCAAGTATATAATATTTATTTTATTGATTTTAATTCAAGAAGTGTTTACGCGCAGAATGATATAACCTGCAAAGTGGGTTACTTTTTTTTTTATATTCCCTTTAATTGTAAATTATCTTTGATTTAAAATAAAATTATACAATAAAAGAAATTGCATAGATAAATCATGCTAAACAGGAAACATATCAAGAACTTATTATATAATAAACAAGGAAATACAGTTTTCCTGGTTCTTCTGGATTTTGATTGTTTGAAATACCCCAATGCCGCCAACAGTAGAGTTTTACGATTAAGTTTTACGGAATAAACATTCCAAAAATGCAAAGGGTATAAAAGTTTATTAAAATTACAAAACTAATACTGAAATTGAAGTATTTACTTGAATAACTGGGGGTTAAACAGTCCAGTTTCATTTAATCACTAACTAAAAACTAAACTACTCGGCGCAACAACCCATTAGGGGGTCAAGGCCTGCCTTACTCATTTTAGCTCTTTTTGGCTTTTCGTGACCAAGGTCTCTGAGGTGGTAAAGAGTACATTTGCTTGTTAGGTTGGTTCTTTTAGAACTTATAATTGAATTGTAATGATCCAACTTGAAATAAAAAATCGTAGTACCAAATGATTAACTAGGATGTGTTTTATTATACCAAGTCCATTAAGTCCTTAGACATCTTAAAATCACTTGAGTAACAACAAGAAAATGTGTTTATTATTACCCCTCTCGAAAGAGTGTTATTGCTTCTCTACTTAAATTCTTTCCGTATGGATATTACCCATGCTTATCCCCTTCCCCACAGTAAAAATCATTGGTTACCCGTCAGTGCTTAATCAAGACTTCAATGCCAGAGAAGCCAGCATTTCATTGAAATCCCCAGCCCCTCGCAACTTGCCATCTAAAACATAACTGATTTCTATATTTTCGTTACAATTCATGAATAACTGAAAATGTATTAGTTTAGTATTAAACTATCATGGATTCAATTTGTAAAATTAAAACCTAACATCTAAACTTCATTTAAATAAAGTGGTTTCAATATAACTAAAATAAGATTAACTGCACATTGCACCATATTTTGGAACCACGAGAAAATTGAAAGGCCATGCTGCACCGACCTATTCGGCAATCGGGCTTTGTTACCCATAGCCAGAGATGATCTAGGAAAGCTCAGACTATAGTCACAAAAAAATTTGGGACCCTTTTAGAAAAATACTTTCTTATAGCATCGATCAAACCAATCACGTTTCGTCCGTGTCAAAGCACGGCCAAATTCAATAACAAGGCCAGAGAAGCTCTACCAAACATGAGCGTAGACGGAAATTTTGACGTCACTGTTCCCAGTGCCGAAGATCGAGAAACTAGTTCGGACGCATTCGGAACCCTAAAAATGTGGTCAGCCGTGAACGAGTAGTTCCGAACAGGTTTCGAGACAGGTTGTGCTCATCTTCGGAACAAAGTCACTCGGAACTATGACGTCAAAATTTCCGTCCCCGAGCTTGTTTGGGAAAGCTTCTTCGGCCTTAGTAGTTGAGTAGGCCGTGGTTAAAGCCGAAGCCTAGCTAAAAACAGTCTAATCTCGGATAATTTTAAAATCTACTGAAGTTTCAGAGGGTGTCTCTCTATACAGCATTTAGCATAATTGAAACTCATTTATAGGCTCCCCTAAAAATTGGGCTTAACGGGCTTTATGGGGGATCAGGCCCGGCCTATAGCAAGCCATGTGGCTCTAGTGCGACATAAGTGATAGAAGAAGATGGCAAAAGGCTATCGCAAAAAAGCCAACTTTCGTGAGCGAAAGCGTGAGAAATAACGGGGAAACATATCACAAATAACGGGGAATGTATTTGAAACGAATTTAACTTTTATAGATTCAATTTGTAAAATTAAAACCAAACATCTCAACTTTATCTATTTAAAGTAGTGGCAACTTTTCTAAAATAAGATTACTATACACGCGGGGCCGAAAAAATGAATAAGCCAGGGCACTTGCTATTGTAATGGACTACTGCACCTCGGCAGCTCTAGTGGACAATAAGTCTAAGAGATGAAAGGCTATCGCGCTGTCAAAAGCACTTCGTGACGAAAGCGTGAGAAATACGGGAAATATCCAATAACAGAAAGTATTGAACGAATTTAATTTATAGATTTAATGTAATAAACAACATCTCAACTTTATCTATTTAAAGTAGTGTCAACTTTTCTAAAATAAGATTAACTATACACGTCGGGGCTCCGTAAAAAAAAATTGAATTAAGCCCAGGCTGTGCACTTGCCTATTCGGTAATCGGGACCTGTTACCTGCAACCCATCGTGCAGCTCTAGTGCGACAATAAGTCCTAGAAGAAGATGGCAAAAGGCTATCGCGCTGTCGCAAAAAAGCCAACTTTCGTGAGCGAAAGCGTGAGAAAACGTCCGGCGAGCGGAAGCGGAGCTACCCAGCCCGAGGGGGGGAGCCACTTCCGCAGGGGGGGCCACTTCTGGTTAGAACCCGGAGAGCAGTTAGTCGCCCCTCCTGTTAATTTTTAAACAGTTCTAACTGGATACGTTGTTGGCACATCACAAAGAAAAAGTTAACTATGGGAGATTAATATGAAGAATAATTTAGAATAATTCAAATGTTTGAATAATTTAGGAATTAATTTTTAATAATGTATAGCATAAAGTAAACTTTTAAAACTTGCAATGCTATATTTAATTTAAGTTTTATAAAATTAGTTATTTTTTCTAAAAATAAAATTATAGTTTATTATTTTTGAGCATGTCTCGTTCTTTAACTTTACTTTTCCAGGATGATAAACTATTTTTAAATTTCGGCTTAAAAATATTATGTAAAATAAACTTTAAAAAATCAAGGTAATTATAAAATTTTCAGTTAGAATATTGTTTTAACTTGAAAAAAATTAAATTACCCATCTAATATTAAAAAGTATCTAGGTAAAAAAATTATGAAAGAGCATCCAATACAATTAAAACTCTTAAATTATCTGTTTTTATTTTAACGAAAAATTAACCATTTCTTTTCAACTTACAGCCACACGTCTACCTTTTGTCTCGATTCTATAAAACACTAAGTGAAAAATAACAATCTATTCCTTTCTTGCCACATCCCTTACAGGGGAGAAACACCCTCCCCCCTCCTTCCATGATATAAGGTCACATTCAAATCTATATTACGGGCCTACTACGCTCCCTACCTATTTTTTTTTATAGAATAGGTAATGAAAATATAATAACCAAATAAGGGATGTTTTGGCCCCTCTCGCTCGTGTTTGTAGTAAGAGTATATATATCTAACTTTAGGAGGAAAGGGGCTAATGTGAAATGTTATAGCACAAGAGTTTGGTCCTTGTTTTGTAGTAAGGTATGAAGTGTTGAATGAGTGGAGTCGATAAGTCGGTTGATGCGTTGAGTTTTTGATATAAGGCTATTCGTGAGTTCACCTAAAATTGAAATTGCATCTTCCAAATATCCCTGGTTAGGATGGTAAGGGAAGCGGTAATAATACTGAAATATAAACAATATCATGGTTAAAAAACATTTAACTCGCACAAACCAACCTACAGATGGAAAATAGAAAGTAACACAGTTGTAAACCAGAAAGTGATGCAGTTGTAAACCAGAAAGAATTGCTTCTGTAAGCCCGACCAGAAGCCCGGGTTTAGCTTATCAATTTTGAAGGGGCCCTCAAAATCAGGTCCATACTGTAATGTTTTGAAGTTTGTTGACACCAATTTCGTCAATATTCTATGGTTTCTTTCAATTTTTTAAAACTTGTTTAAACTGAGTCCTTAATAGTTAGATGTCCAACGAATACTAATAACCAGATGATAATAGAGACAGAAAGACAAAATATAGTAATGTATAACCTCACATTAGCACACCGATTTCGAGTGTATGACGAATTCGACCGAAACTTGGCCGATCCTCAACCTCAAATTGGGTATCTATTTGCGGTACACTTATGACGTCACACAGGTCTGTATTCAGTCCTCTTAATCAAGTAGCTCTAGAAAAAGTTCTTCCGACAGTTCCAGTGCGACGGTACAATAAAAATTCATCAAAACATCAATGACAAAACGTTGGAATCGTCACAATACTATTGTGTTTTTTTGCGCATCAAACCCGAATTGGGCAAATTCGATTGTTACTTGAACGATTATTGGTCCTCAACCTCAAATTGGGCACCAAGTACATTTATGACGTTACATTCAGTCCTTCTCTTGACCTACACTCTTAAAACAAAAGAGTGAAATCCACTCCTATAGGGGAAGTGCGTTTTCGGCACCAGAAAGGAGTGGAAATTAACCTAGACTGAGTTAAAACCGCTCGTTTTAAGAGTGTAGGACGTAGATTGTTTTCTTTTATTTCTTTTACCCACTCCGCAAAAAGAGTGAAATCCACTCCTATAGGAGAAGTGCATTTTCGCCACGGAAAGGAGTGGAAATTAACTCAGACTGAGTTAAAACCGCTCGTTTGTTTTAAGAGTGTAGGCAATAGCCCTCGTGTAGCTCTACTGCGACGATAATTCAACCAAACCAAACCAAATCTTGAACTATAGGAGTTATTGAAAACGATCTTCATATAATTCCAATGCGACGCTACGTCACAAAAAAATATCAACGGTGACAAAATGTTGGAATTGTCACAATACTGTGCTTCTGTGCATCAACCCCTCAAAACTATAGTGTATTTTTTTTACGAAGTTTCTCAGGCACAGTTAGCTCCTTGTAGGAATCCTCTTTCCATTGCTGTCATGTCCTTTGGAATATCATCCTGTCACCCGCATCTTTTTACCACCACAAAGAGGCTTTTATGTGCACCACTCCACACCTCACGGGGTGTTAAAAAATAGGACGGGTAACTGGGGGAGGACCACACACGTAACAGAAAAGTACACGTCATACGCTTTTGTTTATTTTAGTTTTTGTGAACTTCACACCTGTCTAGTTTTGGGCATGTGAAGGGATAAACTGTGGACTGTAGTCAAGGCCTGAAACGTTGTTTGTCCCATAAAGTAGGAATCGAAGTAGCTCGTGGCCTTAACACAGCCACGTACTCTTCGTCATTTCTATAAAATTCGAAGAAGACTCATGAAATCGAGTCCTTTTTTTTCCACGAACCGTGAAGTTTTCTCATAGAATTTTTTTTACGTTCGGAAACAATTCTGCGGAGAACCAGGTTTAGTTTCTATCCGTTTCTTGAGGAGTGCACCTGGCCTGTAAAAGGGTGTAATGTTCCTTTTGTGGAAATGACAAAAAAAATTAATGAAAAATAGATTTTCCGTTTGTCTGTAATTGTCGCCTATTGTTTGCGTGGATATGGAAGATTCAAATTACACATTGATAAAATATAATTTAAATTTTCTTTGATCGGCATCACAATTTTATATTGCCGAGCTTGGACGGAATTAAAATGCCTCTCGGTTGCCATGTTCATTTAGAAAAGGCAGAGATTAAGAATTTTTTTATCTGCTTAAATTACAGTCGAATTTGGTAACTTTGGCTCAAACCTAAAACCCTGGTACTGACTTTCTTCTTGGATATTTTTGTACTCAAAGTTCAAGGCAAAGTTGTCACCATTGAGCTAGAAGAAAAGTGGAGTGAGGTGTGATTCACTGAACAGGGCAGCAAACGAGCCGGTTCAATAACGAAACGCGGAGGAATACACGGCACTGCAGCAGAAACGAACCGGGCAGAAAACCTATAAACTTGCCTATTTCGCTATTGGGTTCGTCTTCGCTGGTTCTTAGTTAGTGATTCACATGGTTATTTCTTAAAAAAGTTGGAATTTAAAGTTAAAGAAAGTTAATTTCTTTTGAACTAAAAATGTTAAAATACCTTTAGGAGCCCAAGTCAATATGGTAGAGGGGTCTCATACAAGCATTGCATACAAGTGTAGGGAAAAAAAGTCATTTTCTGCCCTGTTCGCTCAAAAGGGTGTGAGTGGGTTTTCGGCTCGCTGAAACGTCACTCCAGTTTCCCTTCTAGCTCAATGGTTGTCACTAATTGAAAAAGGCAGGCATATTTTTAAAGAGTGTATTTAATGAGAAGTTATTAGGGAGAGAGCTTGAAAAGCTTGGGCCAAAGTTACACCATTCGAAATAGTGTTAACTTTGGCTCAAACTTTTTATCGAAAGTAATTAAAGTTTTTAAGAAGAACGTAGGGCTTGAATACTTTCCCTTGTAGATCGTACTAGGATGAAGGGCACTAGTTCATTTTGCAGTACAATCGCTTAAGTTTGTACTTTTTTCTTTGAGACAAGTTTTTTTTTTCGTTTCAGTATGCGGCAAATGATCAATTATAACAACTTAAAGAAATTTTAAAGAATATAAACCCTATTTATTAATAAAATACTGTTTCTCTTACGGAATGGTATACATCCCACATATAAAAGTACAAAGACGCACAAGGTATTTAGAGGAATTCTGAGATTTCAAGTGTTGATTTTCAGGTTCATAGACTCGCAATTTCATTATTGCCGCAACAACAACATCATAAACAAAATAAGTTCATCCACACTCAGAGGGTGTAAGGTACAGAAAAGAAAAAAAAATATTAAATGTCTCTGCGCGAACCTCAAAAGCGATCGTTGTTGGCCAACCGAAGAAAGAGGTGCATCAACCCATAACAAACGACTAGGGATGGAAAATTGAATCGGTTTAACTGAACAGCCGGTTATTGATTTCGGTTAAATTGGTGTTAAACCGGCTACAACCGAAGAACCGTTTTCTTCAACCGAAGAAGAGTTTTTTTTTTTTAAACTTTAGAAAAAATTGCACTACTTTCAAAAAAGCTTTTAAATAAAAGAAATTAGCAAATTAGTAAAAACGATCACACAAAAAAAAAACAGTGGAGATTGAGAAATTTGTTTTTGGGAGGCAATAGGGCCTATTTTCAACTCTTTTAATTGATGGAGCAATTTATTTATCCACGAAAATTAAATCATTAATTATCAATCGAAATTTAAAATCTTCTAATTGTCCTTTTTAATTAATTTAAAACCATTTATTATACATGTATTCATTGAAATTTTATTTGTCTAGTGCCATATAATTTGACTTAGGAGGGAATGGGCTTTGGATCTGCTACGGATAAAAAAGGAAAAACCGAGACCTAATATAAAATACGATTTTTATGCAAGGAAAACCGAAATAAAAATTGAAAACAAGATTAAAGGAAAACAGGATCAATTCATACGTAATTTTTTTTATCCAAAACTGAAATGTACTTTGCTCTCCTTTGGTCTATAAAGACATATATAAAAATTAAACGATTCTTTAGCTCATGAACCAGACCCGAATATTATACCAAGAACCGGTTTTTTTAAGGAACCGCACACCCCTCCAAACGACTCATCCGCTAACCATTCCACCAGAAATCTTTTGCAACACGCCCGTTGCCAAAGATCCGACAGAAAAACCGAGCCTGAATAATTTCCTCGTAACTTTGCGCAGCGGCTGACAAGCGTTTTCGCGAGACGCCTTGTTAGAAACGCTAAAAAAAGGACGGCGAAGAAAAATTATCAAATTGTGATGAAACTAGTTTGGCTTGATGTGGGGCTCCATTAATGATGGGGAAGAAAATAATACCACGTTCTTTTTTCGCATACTTTTTGTGTAGTATGTTGTTTATCAAATCAGAAAATATTGGAAATATTATAAAGTTTATGCGAATTTTGTGTTGTAACTTTCTTTTGGCTCACACCTGAACAACAAAAAATGAACTTAATTTAAGGCAATTTACTTAATTAAAATTTTAAAAGTTATTTGGTTGCATTAAAAATGAGCGTGAATCAAGTGTGTGAGGTACAATTTATAATTAAATCCCACATTTTCTTTAGAACTTATAAATCTGTAATATTTTACCCCCTCTCCCTACCACTTAAAACAGTTAGTTTCTTTAAAAATTTAAGGAAAAGCTGTCATATAAAATCTAAAAGTTTATTGTTTCGGAAAAATTCAGTAATTTGGATTAATATTCATGTGAGAAAACCCGTAAAAAAACGAATTTCTACATTCTAGAGTACATTAAGCATACTGATCCAAGAGTTGCGAAAGGATTCAAGTTGTTCCCAAGGGCACAGTACTTTTCTTTAAAAAAAACTAGGGGTGTGAAAAACGACACGAATTTCAATTACCACTCAATCATAGATGATTCATGACAAACATATATGACAATCATAATCATATGTCAGTCTATGGCAGATATGCTTTTCGCTTTTACGATTTTTTTGAAAAACTTATAATGACGTTAGATAGGTATTATTAGGAGTTCACGCATCAAATTTGAATTCTATATAGCTCTTTCATTTCGAGTCCTCTTTTATTTCGAATAACTGTCCCAGAATGATACTTTGTGTAGTGGGAGTGCACGTTAAATATGATTCACGTTAAATATGATTAAGTCCCAACGCGTCTAAAGCCTTGGTTTGTAAGAACACAAAATCGGCCTCTGAGCTGTGCGTCCAAATTTCCTGTATTCTTATTGGCCCTAGTTGTCACGTGACCGGAGCTAAAAAAAATAACGTTGATCTCAGCGTTCGTAAATCTCGATTCAGTCGTGGTTTGATTAGAGCGTCCAAAACGTGCGAAATGGTCGAATACATCACAAGTATCTACGTATTCGGAAGATATAACAGTAGTCTTCGCTCACTACGCATGCGTTAGATTCGGACGCATCGCTAGACGTGAGTTCTAACAAACCACCCAAGATAAGACGCTGACATCGCGGAGCAGGGCGTTTTTTAGCGCTTTGACGTGCGTTTTCAATCCTTACAAACCAGGGCCTAAGAGTCGCGTTAGGTGCCTACTCTTAAGCCGTCTTTTTACTAGGCTAGCTGTAAATTATAACGCCCATATCCAATAGCACTCGTGCAGTTCTAGTGCGATTACAATTAAATTCAACTCCATTTCAAATGTTCGATCCCATCGCAATACTCCCATTGCTTTATATTTCATATTAGACAGTTGAAAGTGAAAATAACATGAACAAACAATAACCTTTATTTTAAAATAACCTCTTCAATGAAGAGCGCATCCTCCTAAGTTTCCATAAAAGCCTTTCTCGCCAACGTGGATTGCAGTCACGACGTTTTGTGATTATGTATTGGATGGTATTTCGCGCAGTAACTCAAAAATTTAACTTTTTTGGCCGAAACAAGGTTGTAGACCTCCGCGGCTGAATGTTATGTTTTGTTGAAAAAGGGTTATTACACCTTCAACACCTTGATTCGGATCTCTTACGAAATCTGACAAGGAATTTTTGAAAGTGAGAAATTTGGGGACTCTTCAGAGTTATTGTTTATGAAGCAATATGCGTAGCTTTCAGTCAGTCTGTCTCATAGACCTAATGCTGCAATGCCTAATTTTTGTAGTATCTTGCAGTATCTGCAAAGTATGGATTTACAAGCTGTACATACCGGGTGGTTATAGAATAACGCTCGCTATTCGGAGAGGTCTGTAGCTTGAATAGATAATCCGAATGCAACAAGCATTGAGACACTTACTAATCAAGAAGGAGGGGAAAGAATGGAATCATAAAAAAGAAACTCGTCTCTTGAACAGGGTTCTAAATTACGAGGCGTAGCCAATTATGGCCGATTACGGCCAACACAGCCAATTACGCCTCGTAATTTAGAACCCTGGTCAAGAGACGAGTTTCTTTTTTATGATTCCATTCTTTCCCCCCCCACCCTTCTTGATTAGTAAGTGTCTCGATGTTTATTGCATTCGGATTATTCATTCAAGCTACAGACCTCTCCGAATAGCGAGCGTTATTTTATAACCACCCGGTATTTACACCAGGTAGGAAAAGACTAAACACTTTGAAGTAAACATATATGAGGCCCAGTGGCTTAGTGGAAGTGCTTCGCATTGCCATGCCGCAGGTCCGGGGATCGAGTCCCGGATTGGGCGAGGTTGACTTATCCTTTCATCCCTTAAATGGGTCGATAAAATGAGGACTAAGCATTCTTGGGAACTAAACACTGGGGGTTCCACAAGAGGTTGACCACCTAACAGGAACAATTGCCTAGCACCCCAGAGCTCTTGGTCGTGTAAGCCGAAATGGACACGGCAGGCCTTGGCCCACTAACAGGCTGTTGCGCCGAGGCGTTTTAGTTATAAGACTATTAATCAAAGTTTATCAAGTCAGTTTATTGAGAGATGTTAACACCAGCCTAAAAATTGAAAAAATCTTTCAAATAGTATTTAATTACCAGGTGATATTTTCCTTTCAAATTTATTTTTAAAATACCCATAAATTGTGTGGCAATACTTTGACAGATGTAGTGATTTCAAAATATGGGGGTTGAGATTACAGTATAAATTAAAAAAAATATCTAAAAAAATATTGTGTAAGTTTGGAATAGTATTGTTACCCTTTAACTTTCTTTGGTGAGGAACTAAGTCTATTAACAAGATTTGAACGATGTTAAATTTTATAAGTTATTCAGGTTGCTTAAGAGGGCCCGGAGCCCTCCTTGAAGCCCATGTTAAAATGACCTTTTTTATGTACCTTTTTCTCAGAATCTATTTGATACTTTTTAATTAAATTTTTACTAGTTAAATGAATGTTTAACTATTCTTTAATGGAGGCATTTTCAAAAAAAAATTTTAGTTTTTGAATTATAATTTTTTAAGTGAAACTACATATTTTTTTACCTAAAAAACATCAATAATATTAAAAAGAAAAAAAAGTAAGATATTTATAGTTAAATCCCTCCAGCGGTTTTTAGAAACGAACTTCTTAAATACGTATAAAAAATTTCAGGCTGATACTTACAGTAGATTTTGAGAAAAAGGTACATGAACATTGAAAAAGGAAGTTTTGAGATACAACCGTTTAAAGTAAACAATAGTGGTTTCTTACTTATAAAACATGACTGGATTTTACTTAAACAACGTTTGTTTAAAAAAATATTAAAAATACTTCCAATACTCGAAACTTTTAATGTAAGATATCGTTGTAACGCTAAGATTTCATATTTTACGAAACACTAAAAACATTGAAATGTCATTTTTGAAAAATATTGGGGTTCTGGTACCCCTTAACATGATTTGAACGATGTTAAATTTTATAAGGTATTCAGGTCGCTTAAACAAATTAAGGATGTTAATTGATCAAGATTAATGGGCCTGTTTCACGTCTTGAATGATAAAAAATCCTCATGAATGAAAATAAGGTCTCGATTGGTTAATCAATGTAATGGGCGGAACTTACCGTGTCAGTGTCATACTGAAACTAATCACCAAAACATCCAATGAAAGCAGGAATGATTTTAGCTTCCACACTACGTTTATAACGTAAAAAGTGGAAGGTATTATAATCGTTCAGTCCGTCTGTCTGTCCGTCACCCACTTCCATAGACCGAACTACAAATGCTACGGACAAGTGTGATGCGTCAAAAAATTCAGTGCATCGAAATTAGAATACATTGAAAATTTCTGAAAAGAATTCGAATTCGAAGTACTTCAATTATGTAAAAAACTGCAAATTGTAATGCTCATTTAAAAAGCATAGGCAGCCATTTTTATTAGAATTTAATCACCATTGCCATTCGCTACAATCTCGCTCGAGAAACTTTAATTATTTTAGATAATAAATTCAAATAAATTTATTTTTTGCGACATCGATCAGTTTGAAATGATACGAGATTCTTTGTACGTTGATATGAAATGTTTTAATTCTATTTAAAAGCGGGAATATTACATATTTATTCTTTGAAATATAAATTTTTGCAAACGACAAGTAATTATTATTCAATTTTCGAAATAAAATTTAAATGAAACTAGCCAATTTAGCGTGTAAATGTTTAGTATAGAATATTAATGCTGTGTTTGTCGCCTTTTTACCTGTTAAACACAACTGTTGTGTGGAAGCGGGTTAAGTGACAGATTCTGTTACAAACCTACTTGTTTGTCACGTGAAACAAGCTAATTAGTAACTTAAATTTTTCTGACAATTTTATATAGCTAAAACTAAGGTGTATTTTAACACGCGTGTTGGAGTTGTAAAAGACTTAACATTTTATGGCGAAAAATTTATTCTCAATACTACTTGGATATCTAATTGCAAAAACAACATTAATCAGATTAAGATTGCTTTACCAGAAAATATCTATTATAGTCAAATAAATATTAAATTTTATTAATAAAACTTTTCCCAAAACAAATTGTGACAAAGCTTTCTTTGTAGTGAAGGCGAGTCTATATTTGTCATCCTGGTTAATTTCGATATTCTACGCCAATTCCTTACGCTTTATCGCATCTAACATCGCCAATCCATTATTCCTAGATTGCCACCACTTTTCCCCTATTACAAACCAAAAGGTCGACCCCCATAGTA
The DNA here is from genome assembly GCA_019343175.1 of Oedothorax gibbosus. Classification (NCBI taxonomy): domain Eukaryota; kingdom Metazoa; phylum Arthropoda; class Arachnida; order Araneae; family Linyphiidae; genus Oedothorax; species Oedothorax gibbosus. Next base: position 599,274 of record JAFNEN010000252.1, read on the forward strand.
AATGTGAGTAAACACACAACTGAGGGAAAAACCTTCAACTTCACCTTCCCGTTGCCATTATATTTTTATTATTATACATAAAAAAAGAATAAAAATAAACAAAAACATCCCTCCTCCCCAAAAATCCCCCCTCCCCCTAAAAAAAAATCCCTCCTCAAAAACCTCGACTTTTTAGCTATAGTTCCCCATCATTTGGAGAATTTTCCCTTTTGTAACGAAGGGAATAAAAAAAACTGAGCACTATATAGGAGTGAGGTCTCGTTTTAGTAGGTATTTTCGAACAAAAAATAATATTAAAACCGTTTTCCCTTTATGCCGCAATACCCCCCCGGTGAATGTAACACAAAAACCGGTGGGGTACGACTCTGGATTGGGGTGGTGGGGGGAGTGTATGTTGAAGAGGGGATATGGGAAATTTGTCTGCCCATTGTCAGAGGGAAAAGTCGCCATGTTTAGGGAAAATTCCCCTTATTTGGCGATATTTTTTAAAGTACAAAATTTCATATTAGTTCTACCATATATTTAATTGCTTTAAAAACAAAATTGATTATATTGATTGACCATACATTTAATTGACCAAAATTGATTGACCATATATTTAATTGCTTTGACTCAAAATTGAATTTCAATGCTAATTCAATGGGAAATTCGCCGACAGATAGTAAATTTATGTCCGTACAGACAGGCGGACAAAAAGTATGAAAGTTGGGTCTCTGAGGTCATAGCTTCTAACAAAAAAGAATTTTTAATATCAGATGTATAGAAGCGATTTTGGAAGGGGGGTACGGACAGACAGACGGACATCGACCGCATGTCAATACCTACGTTTTCATTTTTTTTAATTCTTTCGATCTAAAAAAAGAAAAGTAGGCTAAAAATTGTATGCCTACGAAGTTTTGGAGTGTCAAATAAATGGTACAAAAATAAAAATAATAAAAATAAAAAGAGGTCAAAGGATTGATGGAACATTTTTGTTTTTGTGGATCCACATCATTCTGAGTGGATTGCTTGACACAAAATTGGCATAAGGGGTCGCCTTCATATCACATATGTTACTAACTTTAAAATTTTCAATAATAACACCCAAATCTAATTACTTACAAACATTAAGCACCTTCAAAAATTCTGAATAACGGCCGAAATAATCACTGGTGGTAACTCTAAGCGCAGCTATACAATTACTTTTTTTTTACACAACATTGCTGTTTTTCTTTCTTCAATTTTCAATAACAATAACGTTCAACAATTTGGCGATTTCGTAAAATTTGCTGGATTTGGCGACTGTCATTGGCGACCTCAAATAACTTATGATCCCGACAACCCTTGCCTAGGAAGACTATTTCCCCCTCCCATGTATTATTGTGGTTTTAGTTTGTAAGAAAGCTTGTTGAACACTTAAAAAAGAGTTTTTATTTTATTTGACGCGTATTTAAAAGTTGATGTTAGACGCCGCATTGTCGAATTTAGGTGAGAAATTTTGGCAAACATGGCAGCTCTTGTCCTAAATAATTCGAGTTTTTTTTTAGAGTTTTCCTGTCTACAATAGTCTGGAATGTTTCTATGGGGGTTTTATCTGTGAGAAAGACTAAAGAACATCTTACAGTGTGTTGTAGAATGTATATTTTTTATAGCAGATTTTACTAATCGTGTAAGAGATCGAAAGTTTGATTCGGCTGAAGAAAAAAGAAAGATGAAATCAATATCATTCTGACATTGCATCGACATCGAGATCTCAACTTACGATATATCTTGTGCAGATAATTCATGACAACCTTCAGATAATTCAAATCGAGATCTCAATTACAGAATATTCAAAATGTCGATATGATATCATTCGACATTGGCGGCCACCATTAGTACAGCATCCAACACTCCTTGACTTATTCGTTTACTAAGTCCCTACAATCCCACCCAGTATCTCTTACGTATGTCGAATATATATATATATATATATATATATATATATTATATTATTATATATATATATTATTATATTATATATATATAATATATATATATATATATATATATATATATATATATATATATATATATATATATATATATATATATATATATATATATATATATATATATTATCATAATTCTAGAATAGTGGTATCCCAATGTCTGAATTATCATCAAACTTGTATCGATATGTTACAATTTGACATTGGGGGGCTACCATTGGTATGTCCACTTGACCAATCCGTTGACTTAAGGCTTCTAGAATTGCATCCACATATATATGTTCGAAGTCATTTGCGTCAGTAATTGGTATCGCAATGACATAATGATATCAAACCTCAATCGATATACCATTCAAGATTGGCGGCTACCATTGGTAATTCCGTTGACCGTAAGTACTGGAATCCCACTCATGTCCATTTTCGACATCAAAAATATAGCAGAAATTTATATCGCAATGGCAGAATGATAAAAAAAACATAAAATGATACCATTCGAGATGGCGTTCCCCATTGGTAAATCCGCCTGGCCAATTCTCTGACTTCGGATCCGTAGAACATTCCCCCCCTCATATATTTTCGACTTCCGTAATTGATATCACAATGGCAGAATGATGTTAATCATGAGTTGATATGATACCAATTGAGATTGGCGGCCACCATTGGTAAATCCACCTAACTAAAAGGTTGACTTTGGATCCTTAGAAATCCACCCACACATATTTTCAATGTCAGCTGTATCAGTAATTGATATCGCAATGGCAGAACGATACCAAACATAAGTCGATGTGATACCATTCGAGATTAATAGCTAACCAGAACCACCATTGGTAAATTCACCTGACCAAACCGCTGACTTGGGGGTATTGGAATCCCAACAACCCACATATATTTTCGAAGCTAAAAATTAACATCGCAATCGCAGAATGTTATCCAGACATGCATCGATATGATACCATTCGAGATTGCCCCCCCTCCCCACATTGGTAAACACACCAAACCAATCCGTTGCCTTTTGTCCTTAGAATTCCACCCACACGTTTTCGATGTCAAATATATCTTCGATATTGCAATGGTAAAATGATATCAAACGAAAATCGATATGATACCAAGCATAAATCGATGTGATGCCAAACATAAATCTTGATGCCATTCGAGATTGGTAAATCCGCCTGACCAATCCGTTGACCTTGGTTGCTTTGAATACCACCCCTGTCAACAACCAGCGTAACCTTTAAGCAGACAAACAAAACCAATCCGATGCCCTCTCTCTCTCAGGTATGAGACCTACCTCGCTCTGAGACAGGTTAATGACGATTATGACGAATTGGGGTTAAGCGGAGGAGACGTGCAACTTTCACCTTCTTTTTCGAGTTGGGCGTGCCGGCGACAAGTCGGGCGAGTTTTCACTCTTTATTTTACAACTCAACTCACTGGGTTGAGATGGTTGTAAGGTCCTTTATAGAATTCCCTTAAGGACTTCAGTTTTTTTTTAATTTGTACTAGCTTTTATTATAAACTAAAATGTTCAAGATTTCTAAAAAATAACGATACCGAAGCAGCTGATTTGTTAATTGTATTAAAAGATGACGTACCAAGATTTTGTAGATCTTGCAAAAAAAACTAATTTTGTAAGCCGTTAATTCATATGACATTTTGGATTCAAACAAAAGTTAGAATGGAATATTAATCACACAAAAAAAACTGACAGAGCTTTTTTTGTTTATTCATAGCACCCTAAAAATGTGCGTTTTAATGGTTTTTACAGCTCAAAATCTTGAATTCTACTAAATTGTTTATGAGTAAAAAAAAATTCAGAGGTGGGGTTAAATAACAACTCAACTTTGGTTATGTAACGTTGGATCTTAAAAACAACTCAACTTGAAGTGTGTATAAATCATAGAGGTAGAAATACTAAAACGCTCAAATTCGTTTCGGTTGAATTGTTTGAGACATCTTAATTGCTATTAATTAGGTAACGCGATAGTCTTGTTAAATATCTCAACTTCATTAGAATGATTTACTTAAAAAATTAAACTTTGTTTAAGTTGAGCGTTTAAAACAGCTCAACTTGTTTAGGATAACGAAGAACTCTTGTTAAAAGCGGCTCAATTTAATTTAAGTTGAATTGTTTGAAAAAAATTAAATTTCGTTTAGATTCAGCAATTTGAAACTTGCTTATAAATAACTCAATTCATTCAGGTTTTGAGTTGTTTGAAATATTGTTCAACCTCTTTTCGATTGAGAGTTTATCCCTACAATTTTTAGGTGCAAGGAGGAACGCACATAGCAAATACTATTTTTATTCTTTATAAATTAAGTAAAAGATTTTGTTCTTTTTTCTTCAATCACATTAGAGAATATACAAGAATAAAATTTAACCAAATATAAATTTCTGAAGAAATAAAAAAGTGTTGAAGGTTTGTCAAATCAAAGCAACGATTTGGAAGAATGTATGCCGCGAGCGACTAAAAAAACTTCGGTCGCCAACCTACCTGCTAATCTGTAAAAATAATGGGCAAATAAATGTAAAACTTTAAATATTTTTTTATTATTTTGTAAAATAAAGACAAACTTGTCCATTTATAACACTAAACAAACAAATAAAAATTCTTACGTTTTGTTTCATTCTTTTATAAACATTTGTCTTGACTCCAAACGCCAATTTGGCAATACTTTTGGCTCATTGGCGAAGTAATCCTTTCAGGTTTTCATGTCACGCACGCCGCCATTGTCTGTATCGATGGAGGATTATTGAATTGAATTGTAATCGTACGTGGATTTATATATTAATCGATTGTCGTTCGCTTTCGGGTATTCGGTATTCTGAAAGAATCTTTTATCAATTTTAAGGTTGATGTGGTTTGTTTCTGTTTGAGTTGTTGCCAGGTGCTTCAAAACTAAAGCAGGTGGACGAATTGTTTTGTTTGTCTTCTGGTCACGTGTTGAGTTGTCGTTCAGCTGTTTTTGTGAATGGTCATTTTTTTCTGTGTGAGAATTTTGTGCACATGTTGTGGAATTGTGTACCTGAAACCATATGCTCATTGGGTATTCCAGAAGCGGATTTTCTTCGGCGTATGTCGTTAATGATAGCTGGCTATAAATAAAATAGTTGTTTTCAGTAATCTCGAGAACTAATAGCATAACAATGTATAGTAATAGTTGGGTCTAACAGGAGTCTCGATACACTGCTCGTAATATCTAGAATATTTATGAACAACTTAAGGAAATGTACTTAAACCAAAAAAAATCAAATAACTGTCTTTTGAAATATACACTTAAATACTACAGAGATTTCTTAGAGATAGAAATTAAGCATTTTATTGGGCTTTTAATTAAAAAAGAATGTACATAGTGATTATTTAAATTAGTTTCAATTTTTAGCACCCTTTAAATTAGTATTTAAAAACAGTCCTTCACTTAAGCCACTTTAATTTGTACAATAAAAATCAGTGGCAACGATTTGATCGAATGATCTCAATTTGACAACCAGATTATACTTCTATCTGGATGAGAGGTTACTCTTCCGAACGCCTCCGATTGGAGAGAGACAATCGGGGCGATCACGTGACCCCAAAAATGGGTGTTCCTTTTCCACACGACCACAACGACCCGAGTCCTTTTCATTCACGTGTAGGCAAAGGGTTACCAAAGGGGCCGGCAACAAAGTGAGAAAATGTAGGATGTATGAAAAAATTGATTTTTTAAAAGTTAAGAGCTTATTGTTGTCATTAAGAGGGATTGTCAGTCCCATAGAGCTAATACATTAGTTTTGGAATCACAACTTCCGCAGAAGTATTGCTTTTCCATGTTAGCCCTTTTTCCCCAGGTATTGGAATCAACATAACATCGAAATGAAACAAATTTGAAAAGAAATTTTTATCCAGTTATTTAAGTATATATTTTTGAAGTTTTAAAATGCCCTGAGATATTCAACAGATGGCGACACTATTTAAAACTTTATCAATTAATAATTAAATAGCCGGATGTTATTTTCTTTTCAATTTTGTTTTAAATTGATGTTATGATGATTCCCATACCTGGTGAAAATGGGATAACAAGGCATAGCAATTCTTTTGCAAAAGTTGTGATTTCAAAAATAATGCATTAGCTCTATGGGAAGTGTCCCTCTTAAGTAGCCTCCGATGGCTAAAAATTGTGGGAAATCTTTTCCTTGGGATGTAAAGACAATCTTCCACATCAAAAGTCCAACTTACGGTGCGCTTTATTTATAAAATCAAAGTATCATATGTACCCAAAGAGAGAAGTACACAAGAGTATCATATGTACACCCTAAATAAATTACGACGTATGTTTAAATATATTATGTTCTAAAGCAATAATATTTTTGGTGCTGTTTGATGAGGATATATGTAAACAGAAAAGCTCTTGTAAATATAACTATGACTTATTAGATACTGGTATCCTTAAATTTACCGATCATGATTAGTTACAATAATATTTACATCAAATCTTTTTCACTTAATCAACTTAAACGAATTTTGCAATCAAAACGTCACATACAAAACATTTTAACATAGGTAGCGAAACGAAAACTGGTTATCCGATGTGTCATTTCATAGAGGGCAGCACTGGTATTTATTCCGATTCCCTTGCGCTGGGTCACTTCGAATTATAAATCTTCATTTTTAACGAAAATATTACATTTTTGTCAAAGTAACAATATCAAAATCAAACGACAATGCTTGACCAACAAAATAATCGAATACAACTAGACCCACTTTCACTTCTTCAACCCTCCAACACAATCCGCACTAAAAAAGAATTAAAAACTCGATTTTTTTATTATTATTATCGTTGCCAACACTTTCCTCACTATTCCAAAACTTTCGTCACCGCCCTAAAAAGCAGGCTGAATGAACTGATAGGGGGGGGGGAGGGTGAACTGAGAACTCGAAATGGGGGGAAGAGAGGGGGGGGGGGGGGGCAAAACGAACAAAGAAATAAGGGTCGTCATGCCACGGTAGCCCTACATATACACTGATAGGTCACCGCACTCCAAAAGGTTGCTTCTTCAAGCATAAACGCGCCAAAGTTGCTTGACAACTCGCCAAAAGCAGTTGGGGCTTTTTGTTGAATGTGTTTTGTGAGATTTGTAGATTTAACGCTCTTTTTGGGGAAAAGTTATCCAGTATCTGTCCTATTTCTTATTCGATGTATGTTCTCTGTTGTTTAATAGGGAAAAAAAGAATTTTAGTAATATTGTTAATCCAACTTTCGAGTAAAATCATTCCAAAGTTAAATGTTAGAAAATAGAATTCTTCTATGTTTATTTTTCCAATTGTTCACTTATAAATGTTATATAAGCTATTTAAATATCCCTCTTACGCCTCCCCCCCCTGGTAGAATGGTAGAACAAAATTTTTTATTGTTTTCTTTGGGTGTCTGTAATCATTAAAAATAATTTAAGTTGGTAAAGAAAAACAATTAGGTACCTAAACATTAGTGTAGGCCCTCGGTACTAAAGTCTATAGGCTCGAATCCCTCCAAGAATGGTTCTTCATAGCCATTTGTGTTTATAGGCTTTTTTTTATAGGCAAGTGTTCCAATTACGCCTCATTTAGCCAAAACAATATACCTTTCAAATGCAGCAACAGACCTAAAACAGCCGACTGTTCTTTCTTTAATATCCGTAGCACGTGTGACGTTTTCAAATTGATAGTAGCTGCAACAGAATCCGTTTCGCGCTGGTTAAGTTTATTATGGTTGCTAAACTGTTAACTCTTTGCTTTTGGGTGGGTTTTATATGGGGCGTTTATCATTGGAGATGTACGTTTATTCAGGGGTTGTTTTTTGTTTAGCTTTATATAATTGTAGTGTTTAGTATGGGGTTTCTTTGTCGCGTTAAGATCTATAGACTGTGTCATTTCAAACTTGTATTTTTGGTCAAAGGTCTTTATAAAAGGTATTTCTAATGTTATATACTAGTATATATTGTTTACGAGTACAACTAGAAGTTTAAATATGCATGTAAAAATAATAAATCTAATAAATATTTAAACAAAATAATTATCGAGTATATTTATAAGTTTTATTGATAAAAACCAGTACGTAACATTGCTACAAACCAGAAAGTAACATGGCTGCAAACAAGCAGATACTAAAGGCGTAAACAAAATAGAAATGTGACGATTTAATTGGTGGATTAAAAAAAAAATATGTATTAAAATTAAATTATTCATAAAAATTATTAAACCGAGAGAGTTTCTCTCTTCCTATTAATATCAAAAGTGGATATTAGTATTGATTTTATTATATGAAACGCAAAGTGATATATTTCTTAAAATTGTATTTGCATTAGGATTCCGAAATATTTCTGTTGTTAGGCCTAACCTTAATGTTTAGTTTTAAAAAAGTCATAATAACTTCATTTAGAGCTTATGTAACATGGCGTGTAGATTGCAATTTTACTGTCTATTTTTCATTTGATATCAGATACTAAGTGGCTTTTTTTTTACAAATATTTACGTACAATAAAAGTAATAGTTAAATGGGGTTTTTTTCTATTTACTTGAATTTTCAAACTCTTTTGGCTAAGTAAATTGTTAATACCCCTTTATTTTTCAATTTCAATTTTTGCTAGATAAGTTACTGATATAACTATTTGCATAATTTAGCAGAAAATTTATTTAATCCTGTTATGCAATACCTTATTCAACACATCAAATTAGCCAAATACTAGTTTCATTGGCCGCAGTAAAATAATGTTCCACAGTGAAACAAATTAACTTCTATTCTAACTTATTTGCTTTTAGCTCCTATGTCTTATTGAACGCTACCTCATTCCAAAACAGTTTCTTCTTTGATTGTTCTGAAAGTCGAAATTAGTTTCATCGATTCATTGTTCCTTTTTCGAATTCTCTTTATTTCATTAATGGTTAATTTCCTCTCCAGTTGCCTTTTGTGTCGAAACTGAGAAATTGGTACCGCTATTTCTTTTTTTTTCTTGGCGGGAAAAATTCGAAACATTCCATTATTCTCTAATTCTAATTATTATTATAAAACTCGCCGCGAGTGCAGTTACGAGTTTTCGGCGGGAAAAAGATAATTGAAAGCTATTTATTTATTGTCTTGTTATGTATGTTAGAATAAAATTCTGATAGATTAACATTTAGATTTATTTTTCACTGTCTTTGTTCTGGTTCAACGTGATGGCTAATGATTCTTAGGAATGTTTTTGAATAGAATAGAAAATTTGTTTGGTTTCTCTGTATTAATGAAATTTGTCTGCAATGAATTTGAGAATGTAAATTACAAATGATACTAATAAGTGTTTGAGGATTACTGAATTGTTTACTACCAGCTACTGTAATTTTTATTTAATTCCATTTTATCGATTGCTGTCGGTTAATTTAATTCTTTATCGATACATTTTCCTTCTTCAAATAATATTATATTTTGATCAAATATTTAAGTAAATAATGTAATTGCATATGTCTTTTAAAAATATCAAAATAGGTTTATTTTATCTTTAAAAAAAAAAGAAAATGATTATTAATGACCTGCAAAATGTGGAATATCTAGCTTCAATTGTCTTCCACGGAATGCTCCTTGTCGCTTGTGATATTTTAAATTTGAATATTCAAAAGATAGTTCTGTGTATTATTACAGTGTATATTAAAAGTATTACCATATATATACCCGAAATTCATTAACCACTTTACTATTAACCGTTATCTGATAAGGTGAAATAACCATAAAAATGTCATTTCAACTAACTGGTCGCTGAGAAACGTGTAAGGGGGCCGTAGATAAATTTTGCGTTTTTGACGAAGTCATTTCATCGAAATGTTATGCAAACTGCGTGAGATTTTTGAGCCTATCAGCTGCAAATGCTGAAACTTCATAATAGTAATGTTTATGGAAAATAATCGTTAGAAATATTCGTTGGGTAGGGTAGATGTTATTGCTCTTTTCCCTTTACCTATATTCTTCTTTTCCTTAGTGCTGTTAAGAATTTTGGTCGTGTTAAAAAAAGTACTGTGGCAGAACTTTTTTCCCGATTGTATATTTTTTCGTGTTCTTAACCACCAAAAGATTCAACAATCTCCCCTTCCCAGCGCCAGCTCTGGCGATAATCTGTACATCATTAACAATCATTACAACCCCCATATTAATTAATCCCATTACCAACCCGCCAACACAGAAGCGATGATCACGCCAATTGCGGCAACCCCCCCCTCCAGGTATCGAAAAGAATTGAGGGGGGAGGGTGAGTGAGTCACTCCCCTCCCCGTCTGCCGTAGCCTTGAAAACATCGAACATCCGAACCCGCTATGGAATAGAATATAGAGAATATCTTCTGCCCGATATATACGAGGGAGGAGAGAGAGAGAGAGAGGACATTTTATTCTTTTTATTTTATTCGTTTTCGCCCCCCCCCCCCCCCCAAAACTAGAGCTCCCTCTCTGTTGTAAACAACAAGGGTGTTTTTGCGTGGTTGGGTCGTTTGGAGTTGAATATCTGTTGGAGGGTTTTTACTTTCGGTTTTTGGAAAATGGTGGGTTTTTAGGTTTTGGTAGGTTATAATGTTTGGGTTTTATCGAAAGATTAAGCTGTATTTCACGAAGCTATGCATCGTAATCGTAGCGTCCGTCACGATCGACACGCTTCTTTGGAAAAAAAAAACTATAAATGAGCTACACATAAACTTAATATTTAGTTATTTAAAAATATATTTGAAAGTAACTAAGTGACACAGAATTTATTGAAGTATTATGTTAGTCTATAATAATAAAAGAAAGAGTCTGTCTGTGGATCGTGAAAGACCTACTTATACAGCCCAGAAAAATTTGAAATTGTTAATATAGATTCCCTATAATACCTACGTGTGCACCTGAGGCTTTTTTTTTAAAAATATTTGATAATTTTTTAATTAATATTTTCAAAACATACGTCATCCATCCAAGACTGATGGACCATAGCAAGGCTTAAAAACACATAGCCCGGGCCAAAACAGGGGACTTAACGTCATCCGTCAATAAACGTGAAAATCCAGAAAAATAGGTAGGTACATATATTTTCCGGTTTGTGTGCTTGATCAGAAGTTTGTGTGCTTGGGCATCGCCAAAATAAACTGCCGACCTATAAACTGCCCGTGCAGCCAAAAATGTCCGACGAATAATACCCCGTGTAGAGGCAGTGCGCGTTAAATATGCTCCAAAGTACCGACGTTGCGTACGATGTCGCACTTAACGGTTGCGTTGGGTGCCAATAGAGATGTCGGCCCGTCACCTGACTGTGGTTCTACGACGCCCGTCGCCAATGGCCCTCGTGTAACTGTAGTGCGACGATAATTCGAACTAAAAAAAACTTTTCAAAACCCACCAGGACCCCAACAACTCAACTAAACACAACTATGATATTCCGAAATCTGCGTGAACTTTGACCCAAACCCACACATGAGACTAAAGTAACTAATATATATATTTTTTTATTATTATTTCGTTTGAATTCCATCTTTATAAACGCCTACGCGAGCCCCCCGATATACGCCTCTGTCTAAACACATTCCATCGTTTTTCGAACGAGTGGGCGTACAATCGCAGCCAAATCTTCGTATCTACTTTTGATTCTTGATGCTTTTTAAATATGCCCTTTTAAAAATAAAGTTGGTTTTCTGATGTTCATTGATTGGTTTTTCGTTGGAGTTATTAAAAGATTGGATTTTTGTTTTATGTTGTTGAAAAAAAGTGGAGGGGAATTATTTCGCTGCTTAAATTTTGTGTGTGTGTTGGAAAAATGATTGTCATAAAACTTAAAAGGAATTAAAAACGAAAATTACATTAGCATTTGAAGAAATACGCCTACATTGTAAAAAGATCAGATTATGGCTACTAAAAATAAAATGGGATTCAATTTCGTTTTGAGAAAAAATTACAATGCCCATAAAAGAAATTATTCCACACTAATGAAATAGCACATTTTTGCTGTAAATGAGTCAATTTATTCAATTAAAATTACAACTATAGTAAAACTCATAGTTTCCTTGCACAGAAGCCGCGACACGGAGTTATAAAACGCGCAGAGCAATCAGATGAAAACAAAATAAAATGGCTGAAATCTCTTCATCTGATTGCTCCGCGCCTTTTATAGCTCCGCCCGTGGTCGTGGCTTCTGTGCAAGGAAACTATGAGTTAACTATAATCCCCAAAGAAAAACACTCTAAACATTGGAATGCTTGGAGAAAAGCTAAATGAAAGTTTGACTTGTCTATTGGTTCGAATCCTGCATCTGATTTAGATGTTGGTAATCAAACGTAAGCAACTTTCAAGCTAATAACCAATTATTCTTTATTTAGTAACATCCAGACTGTTAGCAATTTTAAGTATACGCAAAATAGATGTCGTGTAACTGTAGTGCGACGTTAATTCAAATAAAACCAAACTAAGTAAGCCAAAATCGGTGATCATGTTTCAGATTTTGAGTGGCAACAGAAATTTTAATATGAAAGCAAATTTTTTTTCGAGTTACGATTGGTGAATCCTTACCACGTGGGAACAGAGGACCAATCGGAGCACCGATCGCAATGAAATCTAGAAGTTATTCCGTCACCTGAAAAACCCAATTCAGAAAGGCGCCGCGGCGCAAATTTCTGTCCACCTTTTGCTCCGATTTTAACTTTTTCTATTTGACATCATGTAGGCTTGATGTATCTTAAGTTTTTAGTCTTATTTAAAGAAAATTTAGGCATTTCTGCATTTTTAACCACCCTAATTAATATATATATTAAGTCTCCATTTAACATTTTTAACCTTTGAAGCCTTAACATAAAAGATTTTAAAATTTTTTTCTCTATCTGCAACTCTCTGCCGTATCCTTCCTCAAACTTTTACCAAAAAATACATAATTAGTGAGCTTTATTAATCACATAAAAGATTTTAACATTTTTTTTCTCTATCTGCAACTCTCTGCCGCATCATTCCTCAAACTTTTACCAAAAAATGCATAATTAGTGAGCATTATTTATTGATTTTTATAAATATATTTGAGAAACATGATTTGAGTTTGTCTTATGGGCACTAGACTCCGACGTCAATAGACCGTGTGCAGTTGATAGTGCAATGTTAACTTAGTAACTCAATCATTCTAAAATTAGAAAAAAACGCCTTTATCCGTTGATGCAATCATTCGATTAACCCTTTGTTCGTTGGTGTTAATGACGTAATGAGAACGTCTTTTTTTTATTTAAATGTAATCCTTCACCTCTGGCAATCTACGTCGCAACAAAAACCTAAAAATCACGTAAGAATTACTAATGTATTTATTTTACGATCAGTCATTCAAAGTCTGGAGATTTGTTGAAATGTTTTAAAAGAGCACGAGGTTCAGATAAATGCGATTTTATTCAATCTAGTCAGATTTTCAAGACAAAAATATGGAAAATAAATCCAAATAATGCAGGACCAATGTTTAACAAGCATTTGACAAATTTTGTCCACCTTTCACTTTGGAAAATGCAATTTTTTTTGCGTCAATGACTACTGGAACAGCTACACCTACAGTGATGTCACAGTGACGTCAACCACTGTCTTTCCCACAAACAAACCACTCTCCGCCCCGTTCAAATCGTCCATCGTTTTCACCGTGAAAAATTCTCTTTTGTATGCTTCAATGTGTTCTCTCGTTAGCGTCCTTTGTTTAAGCGTGCTTATGACGTAATGGCAGTGTTTTCAGCGTATAATCCCTTAGATAGGGTAACGGGCGGTGTGACAAATTGCCCCCCGTAATAGAGATGATTTAGGAGTTAAGTGATTATCTGGGCTGGTTAGATAGATTGACCCTTTGTGGACTTAATTTTGATTCGATATAAATCTTAAAACAGTCACTTTGATTCGGTATAGTTACCGATGTACTCGTTTAAGAGGGATTGTCAGTCCCATAGAGCTAATGCATTAGTTTTGTAATCATAACTTCCGCAGAAGTATTGCTTTGCCATGTTAGCCCTTTTTCCCCAGGTATGGGAATCAACATAACATTAAAATGAAACAAATTTGAAACGAAAATGTTATATAGCTATTTAATGATATATTTTTGAAGTTTTAAAATGCCAAAAATTACAGCAGATGGCGACACTATTTTAAAACTTTATTAATTAATAATTAAATAACCAGATGTTATTTTCTTTTCAATTTTGTTTTAAATGGATGTTATGATGATTCCCATACCTGGTGAGAATGGGATAACATGGCAAACCAATTATTTTGCCAAAGTTATGATTTCAAAACTAATGCATTAGCTCTATGGGACTGACAGTCCCTCTTCAAAAACCTCGGTAGCAGACTTAAGCATTACTTATCGTTTTAAAAACTTTTTATTTCAATGTTTACAGTTTATATAATTAAAGAAAATACTAAGAATTTTTTTTGAGAGCTGTGTTTTTAAAGTTTGCATATATTTTTCATATTTTCGGACACAACAACTAAAAATATAATTTCAAATTTAATTTTCGTATCGCATAGCTAAGTAGATTCAATTTGAAGTTTTAAGTTTTTACAGACAAACATAATGAATTATTTAAGAAAAAAAATTGCTATTAGCTTTTTTCCCTTTGAAATTAAACCGTTATACGAAGCTAATAAACGGCTGTTACAGTTTAGTTTGAATAATCGTCGCACTAGAGCTACACGAGGGCTATTGGCGACGGGCGTCGTATTTTAGAACCACAGTCAAGTGACGAGCCGACACGTGAGTAGGCACCCAACGCAACCGTTAAGGGCGCCGGCTGTTACAATTTACTCTCCAATCCTTCGCATTTTAGGAACATGGATCATTTAAACTGAAAAACACTGATTTTTAAACACCGCTTGTAATTACAATAAAACGAATAATATCGACACATTTAAGAACAACAATGTATAATATGTTTTAATCGTTTTTCTACACTACAAAAAATTCCAATTCGTGCTTCAAATCGATTGAGCGCACTCGTTTTTTCTGTTATCGCATGCGCGGATAAGAATTCTATTAGGGCCGATTACACATTTCACCTCAAATCCTCATTGCGAATCTTTTCTTCTACCCCAAAAGGAAACAAAAGAAGCAACAAAAGCAGGAAGTGCACCTCTCCACTCCACTCTACTCCACAAAAACACGGTTGCTCGCTCACCTGTGCCGCCGACCAATAATCTCCGCCTTCTTGATTCTCTTTTGGAACGAAACAATAAAAAAATTCGAACGTTCTGCCATTCTTTGGGAGGTGTAGTTACGCCCCGTGCCGATAGGTGACGCCACAGTACCGGTCGTTCCTCCCCCATCCACCGCTAAACTGATAGGGAGACGGTGATGTGGTGTAATTTCATCTGTTGATCGCTCATTTGGCAATGTTAATTCGTTTTATGACATTTTCATTGTTTTTGGGTTCTTTTATTAAAAAAAAAATTAAGTTGAAACGTATCGAATTAATTATTTATTTGTCTAAAGTAAGACATTTGCAACATTTTAAAAGTTAAGGAGGAATGCTTTGTTTAATAGTTTGGCTATATAATGATGATTTAAACTTTATTGAAAATTAAAGAATTTTCGCAAAGGCATTTTGAAGCTTCATTTAACAATTCATTGAACTTTTGATTCAGGATTTTACAAATAAACTGATTTGACACGTTTTCATTTCTCTTAGTTTAGCCTTCAAAAAATAAATTTCGAATCTAAAATTAAAATCTTTACTCAATCTCAATTTTCGAACTACAGCAAAATAATTTTTTCTCCAGAAAAATCTTAACACTGAGGATGATGTCTAAAGGTATCAAAAATGTAGGATCCAATACAATGTAATTCTTTAATGTAAATGATGTAATGCTGTTCCTATGGCACGTTACGTTGCGACAAAAAAATCGACGCATCAAAATTAATTTCATTAATTTTCGACGTAAAACCCTCGACGATATCCGTCCATTTGGCGAGCTGCGACAAAAACGTCCCCGAAATTTCGGCAACCCTGCCCGAATCCCCCGACCTCGCGGTTTGAACCGAGACGATTCGGAGAGTTCCGGTTTGTGTTCATTCAAGGTCGCGTCGCCGCCGTGACAGGATCTTTCTGGTCTGTACTCTCCGAAAACGATTCGTGTGTTGTGTGTAAAATAAAGAGACACTTTGGGCCCATTATGGAAGACGGACCGGGCTGTTGATAGTCGCGCGTGCTTTTCGTTGTGTTTCTTCGCACTTTCTGGATTATATACTTAGCGCGTGTGTTGTGTATTATTTGTGTGTGTTGTGCTAGTGCTTTTTGTGTGTGTGTGTTTTGGATGAAGCACTTTTTGATGTGCCGTTTGTTCGACTTGCAAGACGAATGGAGTAGCTGTCGTTTTGGTTTAAGTACAGGATCCCATGTGCCTCAACAGAGAAAGGTAAGAATCAACTAATTAAAATATGTCAAATTTATTATCGACATCAAATTTATTGCTTAAAAGGAAGGTTGTTTTAAAACTCTTTAAAAAGATAACTTGTTATTTGATGTTAGCAATTTAAGCAAAGCATTAGATTGTTTTTATGAAAAGTTTATTTTTTTTAAAGGATAAGATAATGGCAATATCAATTTAATCGACTAAGCTATTTCATATTGAGTACTATTTTTCTGCATTAAAACAATTTTTATAGTATAAAACAATACCAACAACAATTCAAGTTAAAAACTTGATTCATTTTCTATGAACATTTCAGTCTTGCAATTATACGAACTACCGAAATCAGACATTTCCAAAATGGTCGTTTTTTTATAAGACAGTTCGCAAAAACTGAACACTTTAAATTAAAAAAATTACTAGTTGACTTTTTTCCAACAGTCTTCTGTTAGCTCTAATTAACATTGATGTATTTGCCATCGAGTTCTATTTTGAGTTAACTCTTACTTTAATCTTTAATACATATCTTGTTAGACACTTTCTTTCATATAATAAAAATGGAACACTTTCAAAACTGGGTCTATAGTTCAATTTTTTAAGTTCCAATTTTGATATCACTACCGTTCTTGAACGGAACTCGTTTGACATTTATACTTAAACTTTTACTTTTTACACTTTTCTGATTTGAAATACATATTTATTTTAAAAATGAAATCGTGAGAGTTTCAAAGTGCTTTCCTTTCTACAATATTTACTACTGTTTTATATTCAGAAAAACAACTTTAAAATGATATTCTCAAAGGAAAACATTCTGCCATGGATTCATCTGGATGTAATGTTTTGAAAATGAACTAAACTTTAAAGTGTTTAAATCGTATATTGTAGCTTTTGATGATTTTATTGTCGCTCTAAAAGTTCTCTCTTACTAATAATTATTTGACTAACTTATTTTTAAAAAGCAATTTCTTTTTGTAAGTAGATTTTGCAGTCAGTATTTTAACGTTCAATAATAACTCTCAGTACGCTTGTCACGAATTTGAGAGATTCCTAGGAACCGCGACCAACAATTTAGGAACCCCTGAATAAATATTCTAAACATCAAAAAACATACACAAAGAAAAACAACGTTTAAAAGTATCCTAAAAGCCCCACCCCACCTATATCCTAATCCCTTCAAAGCTACCGTATACTCCTACCATGATAAAAACGCGTGTAAATTTAAATACCTGCAATTTCGGGGGAGTATACAATCAAGCAATCAAATCGCCACTTAAGCCTCTTGGCGTTGTAATTGGCGGCTTTTGGCCGAACAGGTTTTCGCCCTTCTGTTATCTTCTTTTACCAATTAATGTCTTCAACTGGTTTAAATGAGCCCGCACTCGGTTTGGCGCACTTTTTGGGAGATTTATGGGTCGAGATTTGTGGCCCTTTCCCCCTAATTTTTGGGAGGGATGAGTGATTTATGGGATGTTTGGCGCGGTTTTTTGGTGTTAGATTGGCGTGATTTGCGGATTAGTGTTTATTGGTTTTTTTTTTTTAAATTGAATTGTATGTGGTTTGGGTTGTTGGTACTTTTATTTTTGAGCCAATGATACCGCAGCAAAATCCCACTCATATCCTTCTTATAAACTTGTTTTCCAAACTAATATGTATTAAAAAGATAAAAAGTATGTTTTGCAGTAAATTTTGACAAAATAACCTATTTAATATATACTCAGGGGCACGCTAATTTCATGAAATTTGATGTCTTACGACCTAAAAATACTTTTTTTTGTCGGTGCTATACCTTTTAAAATTTAATGTTGAAAAAACTTTAAATATATATATATATTTCAAGAACTCCGAAATCGTGTTGACCGTTGTATAACTTTATTTTTAAATATAAACGAGTAATACCTATTGTCAAAATTGGAAAAAATGATTTCACGATAATCTTTTATCGTATTTTTTTGGTGCTCAAAGTTTAAAATTAATTGTGTAGTTACAGGAATGAAAACGAAACATCCATTTATTTGGATGTCATTCGTATTAATTAGAATAATTTGTAGCTTTTTTTAAATCTCTATTAATATATAAAATTTAAATTTAATTATTATACTGACTTGCAACTTAAAAAAAAAACAGCAGAGGAAAAATTGCGCAATAGTAAAAGTATTGATTTTAAAACACGTGTTGTTGTTTATACTTTGCGTTTGCGATGTTGCCGCGTTTGAAAATATTTGTATTGAAAACCATTGACGGTGACAAATCGTTAGCTACACTGTAATAATAATTTAAGTTAAACTTTGTTATTAAAAAAATCAAATAGAAATAAAAATTAAAAATAAACAAAGCACAATTTTCTTTAGGGATTAGGCAGTCAATGTGAATTTAATTCGTTTTTTCTTTTAAATTTTCTTTCAAAATAGTATTTTGAATTGGCTAGTTTCAGGTGACGCAATGCCTTCCAGCTTTCATTCGTGCATTTCTTTCAATTGATGTTTTATTTCCATGTGACATTGATTCACCAATCGAGGCTCGAGAAATAATATATTTTAATTTAGCGTTTCTGTTGCCACTCAGGACCTGAAACACGCTAATTTCTTAAACGACATTAAAAATCGTCGATTAATGGAACTGAAATTCACCGCTTACATTCGAAACCCTTTTTCGCGCCCATTATTTGCGTTCTATACGTTCGAAATCCAACAAAAGAATGTTCTTAAAAACACAATAAAATTGAAACCAGACGATAAAAAAAAATTCTACAAATAAAGCCTATCTATCCTTAGCCACCGTGGTGTTGCCATCGATCGCAGACTAAAAAGTTGCGAAAAAGCTTTTTATCGATTTTTAGAAGAGAATTGTGCCGTTTTTCAGACGTTCTGGTTTCAGGTGGGACAAGGAAGATTTGGCCTTTTTTTATATTCACTCTTTATACCGTTTTATTTTTGGTCGAAAGTGAAAAGACTCGACCTTTGACTTTTTCCTCCCGGTGTTGTGTGTTTAGTGGGTCATTTGTGGACAGGTCTTCTTGCATAGTTTATTTTAGAAGGTTTTTTTTTGTGACGCCATAGTGAGTCTGAAACCAATCTCTTGAAAGATTTAGTAATAGGGTACTTGACAGTATCGCTAAAATACCTTCCAATATTAATTAAATTATAGTTTGAACCCAAATATAACAAACGTATATATATTTTTTGCCAAATGTATCTTTAAATAATTCATAAAAATAATTTTCAAATGGCTTTTTTTCAGCGGTACGTCACGTGATCACAAACACGTCGATTTGGCTGACGTCACTAGTATATATAAACAAACCGGTGCGAGATGTTTTTTGTTTGTAATTAAACTGGTTTTAATCTTACTTATTATTAAAATAAGAATTATATAGATAATGGGTGGAGGTTTTACAGAAGCGGATAGTTCAAATGTGCTTAAAGTAGATTTCAAAATGGTGTTTCAAAGTTTGTTTATAGTCACTAGTGACATCATAGATACCACGTGACAGCCATAAAGCGTTTACGGGAGTGATTTTTCGTCCCAATTTTAAAATTCATTTTCCCCATAAAATTCATTTTTTAAGGGGTATTTGAAAAAAAGAAAAATACGGGTCTAATATTTTTGGCATAAGAATATTTTAAGCCAATAAAATTTTTTTAGTCAAGTACCCTATTAAATAACTTTTTATGATAATCTGTAATGATGAACGTTTTCTCAATTCTTTTAACATTTGGAAAAGGGATATATGAATAAAAACGTATCGGAGATTTGTTTTGTCTAACTTTTTGTAAAACTTGGTTAACAAATGGTGCGAATCAATAAGGAATGAAATAAGGTCTTGTGTTAATCAATCTAGAGGGCGAAGTTAACCATGTCATACCACCAATAAAATATAGGAATAACCTACGTCACGTGAAACAAGCCAATTATGTGTCCCGAAATATGGTTTTTATTTTTCTCAGTTTGATATTGTTGGACTATGTTTTAATAATTTTTATTTACAAGTAAATATCGTTTGTGTTTGTATCCCCTCCCTCACTCCAAAACTATCGTAATTCCATAATAATAGGAACTTAACAGATTCTTCGGCCATTTTTGTTATGAATTGTTGTTGAATGCATGTTTTACACTTAGAAAATACATATTTTGCTAAATTTTCTTAAATAATTCTCTTAATAATTATCAATTAAACTTTTGAATTAAACTGAATTGTATGTACACTTGTATATACACTCTTAAAACAAACGAGCGGTTTTAACTCAGTCTGAGTTAATTTCCACTCCTTTCCGTGCCGAAAATGCACTTCTTCTATAGAGTGAATTTCACTCTTTTTCGGAGTGGGTAAAGAAATAAAAGAAAACAATCTACGTCCTACACTCTTAAAACGAGCGGTTTTAACTCATTGAGTTAATTTCCACTCTTTCCGGTGCCGAAAATGCACTTCTCCTATAGGAGGGAATTTCACTCTTTTGTTTTAAGAGTTTATGTATTTTAAGTGCATTGAACTAAATTCTATTCACTTATGCATGTATTTCAAACACGTTAACATCCGCTATGAGTTACAATACCAACTATCATTTTATCGGTACAAAGTATAACAGATACATTTTCAACTGCTTCCGGGTTTGTGTACAATAGTTTTTCCCAAAGCTAGATCCGGCGTGACGATATAAGTTCCTGCCCGATGCCCGGGAAGACAAAGCACTTGTAAACAGAACCACGACTGCGGAGTTACTTATCTTGGAAAAGTTAGCCATCTTTAAATAATCGATTTTCTAAAATATTTTTTATCTATAGCCTGCTTGGGTGCATAGAAACGAAGATGGAAACGTTATATGTTTTAGAAATTTTATTAAGTTTTGCATGAAACTATTGTTTTGAAAGTAACTGTAGCAGCCGTTTTCTGTGCGAATCTATTCTTACAAAGACGCCTTTCTAGAGCTTAAAAATACGACAATATATAATGTTGACTAAATAACTATGTTGAAGGTGTTCTTTTAACAGACTGGAATGTATTTGAAGATATAATTTCCCCCCAAATTTATGAGTTACGCTACTCATTGGGTAGGTAATAAAAAAATAACTACGGCGACTGTGGCCAAAAATTAATACGAAAATTCTTAAAACTCTGAACAACGCAATAAAAAAATAAAGTTTGAATCACGGAATGTTTTGTGGGTTTCTGTGATCATAAAATAATTCCTATACTGAAATGCCCTTGATTATCTTTTCTATTGAGTACTTTTCACATATCGCGAGAGCAAATCTAGCCAAACGGCATTTTCGACGACAAAACTCACTATATACAGGGGACCATAGTATACACAGTTAAATGACTGCAGTATAAACAGCAGTTAAAGGACCACAGTATGCATGGTTAAAGGTTACCATTGGAAATAAACCGTTTGGCGGCATTTGTACCGATTTGGGAGACTTTACCGCTTGCGAAATGGAAAAGTACCCTATATAGTTTTATACTGAAGTTAACATCATAAAAGTCATTTATCTTTGGCTATACGCATGGAGACAATTATCAACCAACCTGTTACCATAGCTACAGACGACTCTATTCTTTTCTTATCTGAAAAGGGTAGGTCTATATAACACCACAAGATAACGAAGTAGCGAATTCTTGGTAAAACACCCCCCAGCTCTCCCCTACCCCGGTCAATTTAGAATTTTCCCAGAATCCCACGCCTTTCAGGTTTCAGCTCCTAATAATTCTGTTATTGGTCCTAAGCGTATTTCGCCCTTTTTAACTATTGCTGTTGTGGTTCTCAAATACGACGCCCGTCGCCAATAGCCCTCGTGTAGCTCTAGTGCGACGATAATTCAAACTAACCTAACCTTAACTATTGTTGTCTCCTACCTGCCAACTCCATGTTTAACCCAGGCAATACCGGATTTTTAGCTACTTTCTGAATGTTCGTGTCATCAATTGCCGGATTTTAGAAGGGGGAAACATTAAATTTTTTTTTAGCGCGCGCGTCTGAAATCCGGAAAACTGATAATTTTGCTTTAAATGCGGATAGGTGGTTGGTTGAATCAACGTCCCGCTAGAGCCACAGTTGGTTTTAATATTTTGGGGTTTTTAGGAAAAAAAGTATTTGTCATCAGCGTTCTAGGTTTGGTTTTGTTGAAATCGCGCTGGAGGCCTAATATTTCTTGCTTGCCATCAGAACAAAGCTACTTTCAGTCGCTGGACGCTGCTAAAATGTTTTGTGTATCCAGTACAAAGCTATTATCTTTTCTGTTCACTCTCTTTTTCCTTTGTAGCTTATTTTGTCAAGGCCGAAGCCATCGAATGAAAACGGTTTCTTTCTACTCACAACCTTACTAAAAATTACTCCTTATAAACTAAATATACGCAAATGACTTTTAACTGCTAATTAAATTACTATTAAATGTAACATTTAACTGTTAACAAAATTCATATGAAAGGTGGAACATCACAAAAGCGAAAAGACATTATTCGCCAAGGCTTGTTTATAGGAGGTGTTGTTTAAAAGCTTTTAGGCCTAACCCGTCTAAAATTAACGGGTTCGACTAACACCACACCCCTCCTGGTCTATTTGGACTCGTCCAAAGACGCTCGTGCATCCCTGCTCCAGACCATAGAGCAGCTACATTTGGGTTCTTTCATCAGCTAATATTTCTATTTGCCCTAAAAGTTTTCGCCCATGCCCCATTGCTGTCTTGCTTTCAAGGGGTTGACAGTTGACAGGCCCCCCCTGTACATTCCAAAAGTCAACCCATTCTTACCCCCCATTGAAAACGATTCCTTGGGGTTGCGATGTTGTGCTGTTTGGAGAGCAGTTTATACTTGGTTCCTGTTCTTGTTCTTATCCAATCCTTATTTTTCTGTTCTTCATGTGGTTCCAGTTCTTATTTTATCTGTCTTTATCTGTTTTTTCCTGGAAGATTTCTAATTTCTAAAAAAACGAGTATTGTCCTAAAAAAAAGAGAAACATATTTACAACGATCTTGAAATAATTAAGAATTTTAATAATAGCTTACTTACCGAATGAGAAAGTCAACTTTAAGTTTTTAAGTTTCGTTTTTTTTGTATTACTTAATTTGTCCTACACATATATTGCAGTATTGTGGTCTTCCATAAGTTATAAGTAAAATCTCACACAAGGTGTTTTCTGTATAAATGTGATAAGAAAAAAAAATATACTTGTATGATTGCTGACCAAACGCACTACTAATTTGCGATTGAGGTTTTTTTTATTATTTTGTTTCATTTGCGTTTATTTAGAGCTACACTTTTGTATACTTTCAGAGTCAGCACTAAACGGATACAACTAATAATTATAGGGTGAATGTCACTTAATTTGTATGTACCGGGTGGTTATAAAATAACGCTCGCTATTCGGAGTGGTCTGTAGCTTGAATGAATAATCCGAATGCAACAAGCATCGAGACACTTACTAATCAAGAAGGGTGGAAAAGAATGGAATCATAAAAAAGAAACTCGTCTCTTGACCAGGGTTCTAAATTACGATGCGTAATTGGCTGTGTTGGCCATAATTGGCTACGCCTCGTAATTTAGCACCCTGGTCAAGAGACGAGTTTCTTTTTTATGATTCCATTCTTCCCCCCCTTCTTGATTAGTAAGTGTCTCGATGCTTGTTGCATTCGGATTATTCATTCAAGCTACAGACCACTCCGAATAGCGAGCGTTATTTTATAACCACCCGGTACATTAGCCTCAGTGATTTGACGTTAAGAGGGACTGTCAGTCCCATAGAGCTAATTCATTAGTTTCGAAATCACAATTTTTGCAAAAGAATTGCTTTGCCATGTTATCCCATTTTCGTCAGGTAAGATAATCATCATAACATCAATTTAAAACAAAATTGAATAGAAAATAACGTCCGGTTATTTAATTATTAATTGATAAAGTTTTAAAATAGTGTCGCCATCTGCTGTAATTTTTGGCATTTTAAAACTTCAAAAATATATAATTAAATAACTAGATAACATTTTCGTTTCAAAATTTGTTTCATTTCGATGTTATGTTGATTCTCGCATACCTGGGAAAAAAAGGCTATCATGGCAAAGCAATACTTCTGCGGAAGTTGTGATTAGAAAACTAATGCATTAGCTCTATGGGACTGACAATCCCTCTTAAGAAGATCCCAAAACTGTAATAACCGTTGTTAGAATAATTGATCGTTAAATTCTTCAACACCTCGACCCCATATCTCCGAACACCCAATTTCTCAAGAATCCTCTGTGTAAAGAGACACTTCCTGGAACAACGAGCTGAGGGTCCCTTCTCAATAAGTGACCCCCAGACAACATGTTTGTCAGCTTTTCTTGCCAATTGACCAATCTGGTTTTAGAATAACAGGGGGAGGGTCGTTTTCACACCTGTCCAAGGTCACCCCCCTTGTCTCGAAGGTGTGAGACTGTCCGTCCGTCTTTCTTGGTCATGTACACCCCCTAGATATCAGTGGATGCACCCTTCAGTTAGTAGTAGAAGATTTTAGTTAGTTGTTTGGCTGGTGTCCTGTTGAGAACCGCTTGCTGTTGTAGGGATGCATTGAGATACTGCCTTGATGGAAGTTTGAAGAAGGCGTTTGTTGTAACATCAATTGAGTTTTTTGGTGCTGTTCCAATCATGAGTTGATTGAGTTGCAAGTCCTTTTCATAGTTAGCTGCTGATAATCGATTGAGTTGTTGTTTTCTATCTTCATCGATAGCTAATTTGTGAGATGAAACATACAATGAGTTCGCTGATTTGAGTATAGCCATCTTCTTCGTTTCCTGAATTGTGTGTTGAAAGGTGGATTCATCAATAGCCGATTTGTGAGTTGAAACATCGATTGCGTTTGCTGATTCCAGTAATTGTTTCAATCATCTTCATCATTCGCTGAGTACTGTGTCGAAATGTGGATTGAATTGCTGTTTTATTTTCATCGGCTGATTTTGTGTGTTGAAACATCGATTGAGTTTGTTACTTTGAGACACTGCAAAGTTGGCGACATGTTCAGTGTTGCTTTTAGTTTTTATGCTGATACTTCATTTGGATATGATTTTGCATCTTTCGCCGCGTCCTAATATGTGAACTCTGCATGTATTGAAGATTACTTGACAATCTTATAGGATATCATGGAATCTCTTGAAGATATCTTGAAATTGTACCGGCGAAAGTACAGGAAGTGCACTAATCCATCCATTTTGTCTGGTGGAAGGTAAGCTTTTAATTTGTTCTCGAAAATTTTGTTTGTTGAGATCACTTTCTTAACCAATGTGGATGATGTCATCTCATAATTAGCGTTTTTTAGCAGTCTACTTAAATCTTACGCACTTTAATGTAAATCCTGTAAAAAACGGGATTAATTGAAGTATTTTTATTTTTGTACGGGTAGTCTTTTCTATTTTTATGCTGAAGCTTTTATTAAGTTACTTTGTTATGTGTATGTCAATTTCATGCCTAAAAAAGATATTTTAATGATCCTTTTTAACTTAAATAATTTGTTATAAGAACACTTTATAAACTTTTTATATTTCCAACAAAGATCTACAGGGTGGCAATTCTAAAAGAGGCATCAAAAAGCAATCCTTTATTCGTTTTGGGGGTCTCTTATAAAATTGCCACTCTGTTATATTAATATATTAAATTGGGACTCAACACTAAATTACATGTGAACTAAATGTTTCCCATTTTTTTTCTTTTAAGTTTTAAATGAAATTCTTACAGGTGCACTTACTCATAAAATAATAACGAATTAAAATATAGTTTGATTATAGATTCATTTTTATGCTTTCTTAAGACATGTAAATGGGTTTGTTTAATAAGGGGCTTGGGCAATTGTCCAGAATGTTTATTATAAACCTTTTTGTAAATTAAAAGAGCCAATCTTATTCTGTAAACGCTATAAGAATCTAGGTTCCCTAGAATGTATGAGTTTTAACCAAGTTGTAGAAACTAGTCTGATATTCACGATTTGAATTAAATTGTAGTTCATTGTTTTAGACTCAAATTTAGCAAAGGGGGATAGTGGGGTCCTATGGGCTAAGGTGCAGGGTTGGGTTTTTCCTGTCCAAAACTAATATTTCCCATCCCAGCGGGAAAAACTGGTAAATACCGGAAAAACTGTGAAATACCTCTTTCTTTCTGAGAAAAACTTTGAAATACCTTTTTTTCTGGGATATACCTCATCTGGGAAATTCTTTTTAATTAAAAAGCTTTCAAAAATTAAATATCAGGTTTTTTTGTTTACATCCTAATCTTTGTATTCTGGCTGTGATTGCAATTGTACCACTGTCTGGGCGGGGACTCCCTTGTTAAGCTCACTATTTTTAATCCCCCTCATCCCCACAAAAAAGTCACCCAGTATAGTTGGCCAAAGCCTAGAAAAGTTGTTTGATTTTATTTCTAGCTTTAGTAGACATAACTTCTCAATAATTATTTATCCTATACAATATTTTAATGAATATTTACCACAGACAATATTTTAATAATTATTTATGTTTACGCAGATGGGAACACTTAAATAATAAACAAAAGTACATGATTATTATATTACCATAGATGTAAAATAATTAAGGAAGATTTGTCAACTTTTTAAAATATTAAGTCCATGATAAATATTTATTAAAACACAAAATTAAAATTATTCTAATTAATCCCATTAAATAAAATTTAGTAATTAATTGTTTCAATAATTAGGTTTTTCCCAGGTGGGAAAAACATAATTTTTCCCTGGACGGTAAATACCGGTTTTTACCATGGTATTAACCGGGGGCGGTAAAAACCATGCCAAACCTGCTAAGGTGTCATGGCACAGTGGTCATCTTCATAAGCCCATGTTATAGCCTTACCCTATTCCTATAAACGATGTACTACACGTGACCGATGCACGTTAAATATGTTTTTATTCTTGATCCCGCGTACGAGGTCGCTGTGACATTGCATCAATTGCTGGACAAAGTCGTCTCTTGAGCGCAACTGAAAATTACAAGGTCCGTAGCCAATAGTCCTCGTAGCTCTACTCCAAGTGCGACGCGTCAATTCAATCCAAACAAAAATTACGAAATGTAGCCATTCTATGTTTTGCGATTTGATACTTTTCGGAAAAATTCGATTCAACAACATCAAACGATTCCTTTCCTTCTGTTCGACCCCAAATCGTCTGCGCTATGTCGAGGTCATTTTTATGGAATGACGAAACCGACCTAAAAGCGAGGGAGGAGTCGAGCAGTCTTGACTTTCTTCGATCATAGATAAACAAACGGTTTGGATGTGTGTAACACTCTATTCATACAACTTCTTAAATTAAGGTAGTCAATGGAGTAATGGCTGCTGAAGAGAAAAGATTTGAGTTGTATAAGTTAAGGATCCTGTTAGTTTTAGAGGCTCAAGATGATAGTTTTTTAATGCTGGGGGTTTCAGTTTTAAGGAATTCCTTAAAAAAATTCCGTTAAAAAAATTCAAAACTTAACTGCTAAGTTTAACAAACTCATAGATTGTATTTGATAGTGTCAAATAAAGAATGGACAACTGGAACAGCCACGCGTATAGTGACGTAATCGTTGTCTTAAACCCCACAAACTGGCATGATTCGTCTAAACGTTCACGCCTACAGTGATGTCACAGTTACGTCAAGCATTGTCTTTTTAACCCAAAAAACAAACTACGCTGCATTCGAATTATCCATTGCATTAAAATCTTTATAAAGTGTATAAAAACCATCCGATTAAAAACAGGGTTGTGTTTTTCCCGTCCAAAACTAATATTTCCCTTCCCAGTGGGGAAAACTGGTAAATACCTCTTTCTTTCGGAAAAAAAACAAGAAAATACCATTCTTTCTCGGGTATACCATATCTAGGAAATCCTATTTTAATTATAAAGCTTTATAAAAAAGTAAACATAAGTTTTTCTTTTTTGTTTACATCCTAATTTTTGTATTCTGGCTGTGATTGCAATTATGCCACTGTCTTGGTGAGGGAACCCTTGTTGAGCTCAAGCGTTTTGTTCCCTATCATCTCCACTATAGCCATTGTAGTTTGCCAAAGCCTAGTAAAGTCGTTTGATTTTTTTTTTCTAGATTTAGTAGACATAACTCAATAATTATTTACCCTATACAATATTTTAATGAATATTTACCACAGACAATACTCTAATAATTATTTTTGCTTATACAGACAGGAACACTCAAATAATAATAAACGAGAGTACATGATTATTATGTTATCGTAGATGTAAAATAACTAAGGAAGATTTTACTATTTTAAAAAATATTAAGGCAATCATAAATATGTATTACAATTATAGTCCCATTAAATAACATTTAGTAATTAATTGTTGTTTCAATTATTGAGTTTTTCCCAGGACGGTAAATACCGGTTTTTACCGGGGGTGGTAAAAACCATGGCAACCCTGATTAAAAACCGCAAAATTATAATTTCAATCAAAATCCGTCCCACCAATTAGCCGGCTTTAAATCGATCTCCAAACAAAAGCTCTTCAACTGTCAAAGCACTTAAAGAGCGCGAGACCATTTCATTCAACACTGCCACCTTTTATAAACAAGGTCTCAGAAATAAGCTACCAAAATCGCATTAGGGCAACCCCCCCCATGCCAAGTGTTTGTTCAGAGAGCTTGTCGGTAGATCCTAGCCTAGAATGGCGTGGACGCGTTTAGGAGACCAATTAACATAGTGCGGGTTTTTTTTTATTGAGTGTGTAATTCGTGAATTTTGATTTTATATTTCGAAAAATTTAAATTTCTATCTTGCATTTATAATTTTTTTGCACAATTTTACGCAGAATTTTACATCTTTTACACAGAAAGTTTTTAAAGTTGTTTGTGATTACTAGAACTTTAGTTTCGGACCGGTATGGTCAAATTATTTTACGTTCTTTTAAAATATAAACACCGTAGTTCTTGTTACGTCAAAATATTTCAAATTCTTTCTCTTTACGTTATTTTAACGTATTTTTCTTGTTCACTTTTCATTAAAATTATCTTTATAAGAAGTGAAATTCCTATGGTCTGAGACCTGAGTGACCACAGACGAACTTTTTATTGACTTTTTACTGCCTTGAGCGAATATCAGTTTGTTTTCTCTATTTTCAGGTAATTTAGTCCATGTGCATTTTTTAATATTCAAAATATTTTTTTATTAATTTTAAAATTAAAATAAGTTATTTTACATCGGAAAGAAATAAATCCCCTAAGAAATTTCAAAGCATAAAATTCAATAAGCACAACATTTTGTTTTAAAACAATATATTTTTATACCGAGAAAAAAAAAAACCAGCTGGATTTTATATTTCGCAAAAAAAAATACTTGCTCGAAAAATTTCCCTATGCCAAATTTAGCCGCTCTCGGTTAGGATCGGCAACCGCGCGTCCGCAACTGTAAACAAGCGATCAGAAGCCAAAGTTGGCGGTCTCGGCTCTAACTTGTCTACCAAGCCGCTCTATCTGTTAACACAGTCGTCAGTCAGCCAGTAATAGCTCATGGCGATCGGAGCGACTCAAAGGGGTAACAGCGGCGATGCGATGGACAGTTCCCTGTGCCTCTGTTTCGCCGAGCCGTGTTCTTGCAGCCCCCAAGAGAAAAATGGGTAAGGTTTCTTGCCATTTGGATGCATAATTTGCGTTTGTAAAAATAGCAACATTGTTATCATCTCCATGTTGGAATCGAGAGTTTTTGGCCGGATAACGGTAAGCGTGCTGCCATCTGTTGACGTCCGATGGAAGCGGATGTATTGATTTTTCGGTGTTGTCACTTTCTTTTTGATTGTTTGTAAAGGTAGTGAAAAGTTTATTTTATTTTATATGGACGTGTAATTTGTTTTTTGTCTTTTCTGTTTTGAGAAATTCTTGATTTTTACACCCCAGTTGTTTATAGAACGTTAGCTTTTGTTACGTAGACATTTGTGATTTGTTTTGTGTAATCTTATTGTAAATATTACATATTATTGTTTCGCTTTCATTACGAGGGAAAGTTTTTATTTAATTTTTAAATGGGGATATAAAAGGCGTATTTCATTCATATATTATCGTAAAACGCTTTTAGCATTACATAATTTTATTTAGATGTTAAACTTTTTTTTGGTTGCGTTAAGTTTTTTTAGAAGTCTTATATTTTTCTTTAATAGATTTTGAGATTGGATTAGGTTTCAAAATACATATTAAAAAAATAATGATGTGTACTTATAAAAATTAGTTCAACCAATAGCTTTAAATTTCACATTGAGCTTCGTTAGAAGTTAAAAAGCTTAAGAAAATAGAATTAACATTGAAATCTTTTAATCCATATTGTTGGGTCTGGTTTTAGTTAAAATGTTATACGAAAATAAAATTAATGACGTACATAAGTACTAACAATCTATAATATTAAACAAGGTTTGATTGTATTTTGTTGTTTTGTTAAATTCTTTCTGTTTGAAAAAAGAAATTTTTAATTTGTTATTAAAAATATCAAATTATGTAGCTTTGGTTTCTCATTAACATTTATAAATTCTTTAAAACGTTGTTAGGTTATTTTCACACAATTTTATAACACCATAAATGACATATCCAAGTGTAAAAACTGATAAAAAGTTAAAATAGAATTTATTTCATGCTCTGCTTAACATTTGGAAATTTGTTCCTGCTATTTAGGAGAAGAGAGGACTGTAAACCATCTTCTTTTAGATTTTCCAAGTCTTCCTTGTAGAAAAAATTAAAATAGTTTCAAGTCCAAAAATAACTGAGAAACAGTTGTATTTGAATGTTTCCTCAATTTTTATTTATTTTGTTTTGATTAAATGTTCCATTAGATTGGTTTTTGAAGGGGGAAATGCTTTTTTTTTATGGGTGACAGATTGTTTTGCTCTTTTACATTTGTCTAAAACTAGAATTGCAGCTTTCGCGGGCAATATAAATTGCAAAATTATTTTATTATTTAATGCATTTTTCTTTACTTTTTACGCATATACTCTCTTTATATTATTTATATTACTCTACTTTATATTATTTTACGATATTTTTTTGTAATTTTAGAATTATTCTAAAATTACAAAAAAATATCGTAAAAATACTAGCTGCATTTTGGAATCTTTTTAGTGACTTGAAATGCTTTTCTAGTATTTTTTTTTTGGGAAATTTTAGAATTAAATGGTATTTTTCCGATGATGCCGTAGCATTTTTCTCCTTAAAGTGGTGGCAACACTGCCCCCTTATTTTGGCCATTTGCCCCCTTATTTTGGCCTCCATGCGCGTCCCGTCGTTAGCATTGGAGGTCACGTGATCTGCCAATCTAATACTTTAACTATGATATCTATGATTATAGTAAAGTTATGTATACTTACAACTATGCATCAGATCTTCATTATTTAAATGTAGTGCAAAATTACAAGCCATTTTTTGTATTGAACTTCTGAGGAGTTGCATGTTACCAACATACAGCTTTTATTCTGACTTATTAAACTAGTTATAATTTGCGCTTAAAAGTAATTTTGTAACAGTTAACACAAAATAATATTAAAGTTATATGCAATTTTATAGATTTTAGTAGTTAAAAGAAATAATTATAATAAAAAACCTCCATTTTAATTTGATTTTAAGTGGATTCTTATTAGTTAGTAAATAACAACCGTTTAGGTGGTAATAATGTTATTATCCAATTATATTTGGCCTTTAATATCATCACTGAGTAATCATTTGGTGTATTCTAACTATCCCTTTAGTAGTCTAGTATTATAATCGCGTTGACTATTCTTCTACAATGACCTTAATCTGTTAACAAACGATTCATGCATAAACCCAGACACAAGGTGAAGCGATTTATTTATATAAAAACTTGTTCGACGATTTGAACGGTCACAGACAACGATAAAAATATAACAATTAAAAAAAATTAATAAAAAAGAAACTGATAAAATATAAATATTCGCTGTAAAAAAATAGAAGGCAAACGAAAACTGGTTTCGGAATGCAATCGGCGAAAAAAGAATAAATCAAAGCGGCAAACGATACAGAAATGTGTGATTGGTTTGAAAATCGTTTGAAACGAGCGCCCTGGCTCGTTGCCAGATTCACTGATCCTGTCTTCTTGCGAGAGTAGAGTTGTTTTGGGGCTGGTGGTTTTTGAGAGGGAGGGGCCGGGTGACAATTGAGATTCGCCTTTTGATGAATCGTTAGGTAGTTAACATTTAGAGTTCAATGGTTTTTACGTTCAGTGTTGTTGTGTTTTTAATAATATTGTAATTTTCTTTAAATCTTGTATATATTGTCTGATAACTATTTTGCTTTTGTGTAGTTAAGTTTAGGTAATACTTAAATGAGGAATTATAGTTAAAGAAAGTAACTTATAGGTTTTGTTTTTTATGATTTTGTCACACATTTTATAATTGTTAGCTTTGCCGGGAAAAATTAATTCTCAAGCATAGTATATAATATAATAAAATCAGGGTGCGAACAAAGAGGTGGATCAAAGTTGTACGGTTAATTTCATTTCAATAAAAATTTTATAATTTTTTTTAGCTTTTATCTAAAATAAAAGCAATGCATACCAACGACTTTTTCAAAAGGACAATTGTCATTTTATAAATGTATTACAATGGTCGATTTGCATTCGTTTCCAAAAGCTGCACACAAATGCCCATGTAAATCATTACTTTTACAAAATACGACAATTTATAAAATAAGAATAAATGCATGAAAGCCTATTGAAATGAAGAAGAGTATAGGGAACAAGTTTTTCATTGCGTAATTCTACTTTTGGGACCTTGGAAAATTTCCTTTTCGCTTTTAATTGTTTTTGTTAGTTTATTCTGATTTCGAAAAAAGGTCCTTCAGTTTTTGTTAATGGATATTCGTTTTTTTTTTAGAATTTTGAAATTTTATTGGACAGGTGAATGTAAATCTGTTGTACTGAAAAGTGTCTTGATTATTTCGACTATTTTAAGAGTCCCCTGATGTCTTTATTACAGAAAGTTAAAACTGTTAGAGGCCGCTTGAAAATAAAAACATCGGATATTTAGGATGGGCGAATAGTACCTCAAAATTTTTGATAAAAAATATGATATTAATTATTGTTAATTTGTGCTTGAATTAGTTTTCCAAAGTTAAGGGTCGTCACTCGAGCGCTATTTATAATTACGAGGCCCGTAGCCAATATACGTCTTGTAGCTCTAGTGCAACGTTCATTTAACCCTTTCACTTCTAAAACGGCCCATGCTGCCGTACAACTAAGGATTCAATAATGATATTCCTTTCACATATACGCGGAAACAAAAATTCTGCGTAGCGAAAGTGTTAATCCAATCGAAATTCAAAGGACAGATCTAACTCTTATTGTGTAATGATTCTAATAATTCATGATAACCATGAATAACCGCTTGTATACATTATTACGAAACAACAATTCTATTTTCGTTGTTTTACCATTCAACTCTGCTATTTTTTTTTATTGCTTTTGTTAAAAATAAAGTAATTATTAATTATTATGCGAATACATAGTTCCAGCACGATTTCGAATGCATTACGAATATTTATCTCACATTAGCGTAGATAACTTAACAGAAAGATTATTTATTACTCTTCATATATGCCTTAAAAAAAATTCGAGTGTCGGTATTTTATATAATATCAAACAATTTAGTGTGTTTTGAAGTGTAAATGAAAGTGTTTTGAATAGGTAAAGTGTTTAATGTTCAGTAAAAAGTATTTACTGTGGATTTATTTGTCGGCACCAAAAATAAAAAATAACTGAAACTGAAATTGGACAAAGGTTTACCCAACTAATGTTTAGATTTTTAAAGTGTTATTATATTAAATGCTTTAAAAAATATTTTTCAATTTATATTCAGATTTTAATAGCATAAAATTAAATGTTTTTTGTTGTTGTTTATTCTGTTTAACTGCTTAAATATTGTGTTTTTACTTTGTGCATAACATACTTGAACTTATATTTACTAACATCATATGTCTATGTGTGTGTGAGTTTTGTATATTATTCTATAGTGTGTTTATGAAATAACATTGCCTGCTATACTTGCCTAATTTTGCTGCTAATTTTATTACACTTATCTCTCATATCTTTCTGCACCTAACCCTCCTTTAAAGTTGTATCCATTGGTTTTCTCTTTGCGTTGGGTGCCTACTCAGGTGTCGGCTCGTCACTTGATTGTGGTTCTAAAATACGACGCCCGTCGCCAATAGCCCTCGTGTAGCTCTAGTGTGACGATAATTCAAAAACTAAATTAAATTGGTTTTCTGTAGAAAACAATGATTTATGAACTAGTCTCTAAATATCATTGGAAATTTCTAGTGAATTTTTTCTTTTAATTTTAACTAACACACTTTCTCTCATCTAATAATATTTTTTTAATCCACGTAAATTTCTCCAATCACTTCAAGGCCACATACTTCTCCGGTCCACTTAGAATTCGTGTAGCAAATACCGGCAGTAGCAACTGTCTAGTACACCGATAATTTTAAAATGTTTTATTTATACGAAATTTACTTGAGACCAGTAAAAATAATAAGTTCAATTTTATAGGATTCGACTATTTACTATTAATGTATACTTAAGCGGGAAATGTACGGCCTTGAATCACTTGCAAAAATCATGCCTTTCCTTTTCACCACTTTTGGCTACAACTGCACGTTCCTTTCCACTAACCCTAATCCTAGTGTCACTCAATACGGATTGTTATACGTCAAGAGGAGTCGTGACAGGAGGTGGAAACAACCGCGTTTAGTTAATTTTACGAGTCAGTATCAGCGCGTGTGAAATTTTTATCGCTTTTAAAGTTTAGTTGACAGAGGGCAAGAGAACTCTCTTTTCCAATAATTCAAACGTTTTGTTTTTCTATTGATTCCTCAGATATGGATTGCACATAGCCATTTTGGCCATATTTTAGCTCGTTTCAACAGAAAGTGTGAATTGGATGTGAACTAACGTCATACCTATCAGCAATTAGCTTGTTTCAGGTGACGTATTTCTTTCCAAATTTCATTCATGTTCTTCCGATCGGTGCTCTGTTCCTGAGTAACCAATCGAGGCATGTACAGAATGTAATTTCATTTGTATTGTCACTTTAAGACCTGAAACATGCCTATTGGCTAGTTTTGTAAAATACCAACTGGTAACTTCTAAAAAAAAAAACCGACAGACATTTACTTACGATGTCCAGTCATAAAATGCGAATTTCGTGAACCAGGGAAAAATTCAAGCCAGGACATTGAGTTAAAAGCTCTCGTTCTACCCGTTTAATAGAAATACACCAACAACCCATCGCGACTCTTTCGACGTCCCCAGACCCACTATTGAGTGACACTAACTATCAAACTAACCCCAAACCTCCCCTAAAAAGGTGCAGACGGAACTAATGTCGGTTTCTTTTCTCAATTTGTAGCTATTCCTGTTTCAGTGACACCTCGATGGCTCCGCTGGGCTGGCAGCAAGCGCCAGGGGGCCAAGCGGGCCCCAACCCGGGGGCCCAGCAACTGTCGGTGGTCACAACCGTGTGGGGCGTCACAACCAGCACCCAGAGCGGGGGCCCAATGCAGCATGGGCCCTCATCCTACCAGGGCACGAGCACGACCATGGCACCTCAAACACCGTACACGGGAGGCCAGAACTCGTACCCAGGGAACATGGCCCCAAAGGGAGGGTACCCGCCTGTGATGAGCGTCAGGCAGAACGGACCTGGGTACAACGGGTGAGTAGTTGATGTTTGTTGCTGTTTTGTATGTAAGATTGCGCGGCAAATGTCAATGAAGGTGTTTAACACTTTAAACATCAGTTAGCCCTTCGATCAGGCCTGATCTAGAAAAACTCAGATTATAGACACAACAAATTTTGGAGGCTCCTTTACGGAAAATGTTGTGCCTGGTAGTTGGGCGATGTATCTCATTTTTGCCAACATTCTATCGGCTTCCTTATAATTTCTATCAAACCAGTCACTTTAGGTCAATGTCTGAGTTAAAGTCAATCTAAAAAATAAGTGGATTCTTGAAAATTTTTAAAAGTTACAGAAATTCTGATAATCAACATCATTTAGGATGACAAACTAATATTTAGGGGCCCTAGGCCTGGGCCTAACAGGCCTAATGGTAGATCAGGGCCTGCCTTTGACCCATTTTCGACGACTTTGAGAGTTCCATCAACACCTTCATTTCCGAATCGAAAAGTTAACTTTAAGTTTTTAAATTCGTTTTTCGTGTATAGCTTAATTTATTCTTACATAAACTGTTTTGGACTGCGGTCTTCATTTGTCTTATATTTTGTTTATTTAGATAAAATTAAGCAGAAAGCTCATTTCCGTGTGGCAAATTATCTTGCCAATAATCTTTAAGGGGTAAATGTTATAAATGTTTAGAGGCAAAGGCTGCCATAGACTATGTTTCCAGGTCTGCCATATGAATGAATGATCATTTTGGTATCCTAATGCTGCATAGTTAGGGAAATCTATAAAAATTACGAAAGGTTTTAGCTCCTACGTCTTGTTTCAATTCTCTATGTTCAAAGCGATTCACAAAACTATCTGTATTCTGTAACCTTCTACTTTGACATTGACAATCCATTTTGTGCCGCGCATGGAAAATATTTGACTCACTCCAGATCTTCAAATCAATCGTCATTGCTCTTTATCTTACCATGGCAATCCAGTCATATGAATCAACCTTTTTTCCCCCTACTTCTGAAGAATTCCAGATATTCTTCAAAAAGGCCATTCATTCTTTAACCTTGTGTATGCGGGGGCACCCATGACTGAATGCCACTTGTATTTTTCTGGAAGTCTTCATCTTCTCATGGACGAGCTTGGCTTCTGCGTAATATCGTTCTTCGAGAGGAATTTGGGCGTGTGGTCGCAGTTAAGACTGGTGTCTCGGTTTAAAATAAAAAAGAATGTTTTTGTGTCAATATAGAATTGGTTTCGAATTTATCTTTTAGTTCTTCAAATCGGGTATTCAGTGATATTTGGAATGTGGAGGAAGAATTGGGGTTTGTTTTATTCAAGTATTGCGATTGAGTATTCTACTAAATGTTTTTTTAAAAAAATATGTACATCATCAATGCATTTTTTTTATCCAGCTTCAAGAGGAATATCCAAAAGTTCAATTAGTTAAAAAAAACCCGATCCTCTAACGTTGAATAAAAAACATAAAACTTTATTTCATGTCAAAATATTAAATTGCAATTATTTAAAGAACTCGAAGCAGAACGTTCGTTTCCATCTTATTTTCTGTTACAATTCTGTTTCAGGTAAATTGATTACCTACCAACATTTTTTCAGGACACCAACTTTTTTTCTTCGAGGTCACGCCATTTTGCGGCCGTAGTTTATTGGGCAGAAGCCATTTCACCGTTCCTCCCACTATAACTCCGAAGTGTTTTATTCTGTTTCATTTAAAAGTTCTCTTTCTTTTCCGAGATGAATCTTTCTCCTATTGTTCCTGGCCTCTGTTCCACTGAACTCGAAACCTTATTGAGGAGTGTCTTTTCCCGCCATCTTTGCTGGTTTTTCTGTCGGAAATGGAAAATGTAGGACATCTCTTTGCTGATAATAATCATGCAAGTTCTGCTATCTGTTTGCTCATGCCAGTTGCTTATTATCGGGCTGTTGCATTAGGGTGCTTTGTTGGAGGATCTAATATTCGTTACATTTTGAACTGGACATTTTCTTTTAAAGAACGTTGTCCGAAGTTTGATTATTCGGACTTGACATTCCTAAAGTTTTGATCAAATGTATGAAAAGCATGAAATATTAAGACAAATACGTGTTTCAAAGCTCTTGCTTTATATCGAATGATCATTTTTTTAATGTCTTTTCAATTCATTGAAAGATATAGTGTCTTGCGTGTAAACACAAACATAATGATACGTATTAGAATAAGAATATGCTTTATACGGTACGTTATTTTTTGGAGGGTTGGATGATTAATCTTTTTACTGACAAAAGTGTTATTGTTATTACACTTATTCATTTGAAATGTAAGTATGTTTCAAGACATGATTTTTTATTGTCTGGAACATACTTCACATTTCAACATAACCTATTTCAGTCGATAGTGTATTAACTCGACATATTAGTTGATGGTTTTTTTTAATCAATACCGATTTTGTTATTGTAATTTGATTTCAAAGCAATATAATTAATAATTATAATTCTGAATTTAATACATATTGCTGCGCGAAGTAAAATGTGCTGGTTCATATAGTAGTTACTAGATAAGGTTGGCGATCATTCTAAACATTTGTTACCAACTCGCATAGCTTAATATCTCTGATAACTTGTATAAAATAAACATTGATTTCGTTCTAGAGATATTTGTTTATTTTAAATGTTATTAGTACATTTCAAAAATCCATATTTGTGTCGTATTATAATGCATTTTTGTTGTTTCTTACCGAGTTACCACAGCAATATGATTTTATTTTAATTTCCTTTAGTCTTTTTCGTATTAATCATCAAGAAAACCAACGTGACTTTTGACGTTCGAATTTTTTTCCAATACTTTTTTTTCCTTTTATTATTATTATTCCGATTTCGTGTTCGAAGCGAATGGCGTTCCTCTTAAGTTGGAGGTGTCACTGTTCCACTTTTTATCTTTTTCTCGGTGGCAGCAGTTCCATTTCTGGGTTCTATGCTCTGTTTTTCTGTTGCTGAAGTTGGCTGGAAATCGAATCGTCATGAAATGTTTTTTTTATTTTTTATTATTTGTGAAGAGGAGACTTTTGGTGTCACTTCAATTATCGATTTTGTCACTCGACCTCTGTTCAAAATTACGAATCTTATGCAAAAGCCAGGTTAGAATAAACAGCCGCTGAAGCATTACTAAATGTCTTCCTATCCTATCCATTGTTACTTGCCAGTATCCCAGTGGGCAGCTTAATGTACCTAAATTAAATCGGCATTTTAGATGAAAGAAAAACTTTCAACAAGCAAATCATGACAATTGGTTTCTCCTTTAAACTTAAAAAGGTTTAATTAACAATGACCGATGGTTCAATCGTTGTGACTATTATTTTGGAAGCTTAAATAACTGTTTTACTGATAAAGTCGTGATTTTAATTTTCAAATGTCAATCAGACAGATTGTCAATCGATCCTTGCTTTAATAGGCTTGTTCCAAAACTTTGTCAAAGAAAACAAAACAACCAATGAAATCGCAGTTCGGAGCCCGTGACGTTATAAAAAACCAATAAGCTTGTTCCAACACTTTGTCAAAGAAAACAAAACAACCAATGAAATCGCAGTTCGGAGCCCGTGACGTTATAAAAAACCAATAAGCTTGTTCCAACACTTTGTCAAAGAAAACAAAACAACCAATGATATCGCAGTATCTAGAGCGTGACATCATAAGAAATATTCCTAATTAATCCCCAGGATTAGGGTGACCTGACTTACTGCGTTTCGCAGTAAATTTTTTAATTGTCTCGCTATATCTAGCTATAAATATGGTCTCCGTTAAATTTCATGTTTTTTCAACAAAAATGTACGATTCGTCGCAGTGGCGCAGAGCGCGCAATGTGACTCGAAATGCCGGACCAAGACTCGATATGCGGATTCGAGAGAACGAATTTAAACTTTGAATATGCGGAGTAGGACAAGGGGCTGGTTGCCCAAAGGAACGCTATAAGACACTGTCATTGCTAGACATTAAATATATTGTAATACTATGAAATCTTTAATTGATAATGCAACAGCCTCTTTAAACTTAATAAAACAAAATGCTTCTACAAGATTCAATCGTGTTCTTCATGTTTCGAGTTGGTGTTGACTACCTCCGATCGTATATACATTAAAAATTACTAAAAACAACGTAAATAAAATGTGATTTACGAAAACTTTAATGATTATTTCAGAGTCGAAAAGTTCATCACCGAAACAAATCTGGTCGGTCAGGCTATCTAGGACCCCTGCTGAACTAAATTAGGCTTTTAGAAGAATCCTTGTTTTTGTTTGTCGGTGAATACGCCTTTCAAGAAAATAAATTTAAAAAACCAAGGCCGTCTAACGCGCCTTTTTGAGCAGAAGAGTATTTAGAAATCCATAAAGTTTAAGCAACGCTATTTTTGCGACGCAATCGGAATCCTTTGACGCTTGTTTTTTTTCCTCGTTTCTTTCACTTTCGGAAAGTTTGCCTTGATTGTAGGTGTTCAGATAAAGTTTTTAAATATTCTTTTGAAAATGTTGGAACTGCGGTTTTTCGGTCGCTTACGCTTAAACAGTAACGCACTTAGGCTGCGCCATGCCGTTTTAGTATTCACGATGTTTTTGATATTCAGGACACCTGGGTTTTACATAACGTTATACTGATGATTGTGTTAACTATAAAGGTTCTATGAACGAGCAGATATATTACTTTCTAAGTAGGTTAGAATTCCTTTTTCTGAGACAAATAAGATTTTATTTAATATGTATAAATAAGAAAAATATACATGATGAATAGAACAGATATTAATAGATTAAATTACAAGCTAGAAGTTAACTTATTTTCTTTCCCGATTAAAATCTATCGCTGAAAATACAAACAAACGTCCATAAATCCTTTATTTCTGAAACTCATAACTAAATTGATTATGCACGTATGAGGTTATCTGCGATCTGCCCAAAGTGCCGATTACTTTGTAGCACAACTTCTGTCTATCGGGATATTGGAAAAGTCTAGACGAGTTGGCTGCCAGGAGGAGGTTTCATAATCTTCTCTTGTTTATGTCTTGAGAATGAATTTTGACCGCTTTTTGCTATGCGGTTTAGTTTATTTACTTGTGAAAGAAGTCTGTTCTGTTGTAAGGTTCGTTTCATTGGGCTTGGCACTTATCCATTATTGCAAATACAGAAGTACTTGAGGCTTTTTGATTTTTGTTATTTCGATGGGGTATATCGACGTTCGCCGATTGATTCAAACTTTTTATCAGGTTTATGTGCCTCTTGATAATCCTGGTATTCAGTTTGGGTTTTGTTAGAGGGCTCTTACAAATTCGTTTAATTTAAGTAAAACTTCTAGAAAATATCCAAATGTGCAGATATAACTTTTTTATGGATATTTAAAACTAAAATTTAGGTTTTTTTGATATCCAGTTTTGTTAAGTTTGCAACCTTTTCTTTAGTTTTATTCTTTTGGCAATGCTTTTGATAAGGAAAATACACATAATTGCACTAATGCTACAAAGTTTATTACTTTTTTTTTTGTCCACTGTACAATCTCCAGTTTTATTCCAGAAAACTTAGAATTTTTTAACAATAATTAAAGTACCTCTGAGGAAACATTACATATAAGTCATAACATGAGAAGAAGTTGGACACTTTTAGAATCAACATCCTCGATAACATGTCCACACAAAATCTCCATTTCAGATTTTCACCCCTCATCACAATACTTTCATTACCTGATATTTCATATTATATTGAAAGTAATTAATGTTGATGAAGTACATAATGGGGTAAAGGACCAAAGCTCTTATTCAACCCTTAAACTTACTTTTTCTGAAATCTAATATCCAACTACAAATGCTGGGGTTGGGACCAATCCTAGCATGGGCGGTGGCATGGCACCCAGATATAATGTTGATGAAGTACATAAAAGTGCAAAGTATTAAAGCTCCTATTAAACACTTAAATTTGTTTTTTTGAAATATCAATATCCAATTACAAATGCACCTATACTCTTCGACCAATTCATTAAACTGAACCCTTTTTTCCAGGTATGGGGCCAATACCGGTATGGTAGGTGGCATGCCTAGTCAGATATAAATGTTGATGCAGAACATAATAGTGCAAAGGTCATAAGCTCATACTAAAGATTATACCCTTAAATTTAGTTTTTCTGAAATCTAATATTTAACTAATGCACCAATATTCTTTCACCATTCACTAATCCTTATCCTTTTCCCCAGGTATGGGCCCAATCCTGGTATGGGCGGTGGCATGCCTGGCCAGATGCAGAATGCGGGTCACAATGCTGGCAACGACTTCCAGACCTCACACTCAGCGCTAAGTACGGCAGCCCTGGTTGCTGCGGCAGCTACTGCTACTGCAACTGCGACAGCTAGTGTGGTGGCCCTGCAAGAGAGGCAGCAGCCAGGTGTAAATAACCAGTATGGGCAGGTAAGGCAGAGTTGGTTTATTGTTTGGTATATATAGTTACTATGTTACTAAATATCTGGTTATACTAGCATACGACAACCTTTTTTCACCAAGGTCATTGCTTGGTGAAAGCCAAGCGGATAGCTATTATAGTCTGTATGATTAGGATGCAAGCTTGGCTTCTCCACTACCTTGTGTGGTTTTCCAGGGAACGGTATGAGCGTCGCTGTTATAAACTTCACCGTTGGCTCTGCAGTAAGGTTAATCACAACTGCTCTCCAAACCCAAGTAGTGTGTGAGGGGAAAATGAAAAGAGTGGCCCTCGCGCTCCGGAAAACCACAAGAGAAACCTAGTTTGCTTGTGATCGTAAGAGCCATAGGATATGGT
Source organism: Oedothorax gibbosus (assembly GCA_019343175.1). Classification (NCBI taxonomy): domain Eukaryota; kingdom Metazoa; phylum Arthropoda; class Arachnida; order Araneae; family Linyphiidae; genus Oedothorax; species Oedothorax gibbosus. Next base: position 642,023 of record JAFNEN010000252.1, read on the forward strand.
AATCAGCTTTCACCAAGGTTATTGGGCCTGGGGAGCCCAATCGGTTAGGCATCTGCCTAGCATGCGAAAGGTCCCTGGTTCGGGTCCGGGCATCGCCAAAATAACTGCTGACCTATAAACGGCCTGTGCAGCCAAAAATGTCCGAATAATACCCTGTGTAGAGGGAGTGCACGTTAAATATCCTCCAAAGTCCCAACACTGCGTACGATGTCGCCCTTAACGGTTGCGTTGGGTGCCTACTCGGGTGTCGGCTCGTCACTTGGCTGTGGTTCTAATAATATGATGCCCGTCGCCAATAGCCCTCGTGTAGCTCTAGTGCAACGATAATTCTGACTAAACAAAACTTCACCAAGGTTATTGCTTGGTGAATGCCAAGCAGTTTACTATTAGCTCATCAGGTTATTTCTTAATTTATACTCGATGACCTTGGACGGAGAGAAGTATTCAACATAACTATGAGGTGTCCTGCTTATGTTCATATTATAGTTCTTACGATAACAGCACAAGCTTTCTTCCCCCTACCCTCTTGTGTGCTTTTCCAGGAAATGGTGCGAGTGTCGCTGTTCTAAACCTTCCTTGTTTGAGGCTCTGTTAGGTTAATATAAAGAGTTCTATAGTAGGGTAGAGACTGAACCTGGCAACAGCACCATGGACCAACACGGAGACAATATAGGGTGGCATGTGGGGCCCGATGGCCGAGTGGTTTGGATCGCATGCCATGACGCTAGCATTCCGAGCGCTGTAACAGGTACGGGTTCGATTCCCGCCTTTGCCCTGGGTGTACTTCCTTTCTCAGTATCAAAATTATAAATTAACTAGCACTTTTGCCACTCTATTCGGGCTCTGTAGTGAGCCATGGCTGTCGATGGTAGCTCAGTACGAGTCGTTCCTCTACCCTACTATAGAACTCTTTGGGTTAATCACAATTGCTTTCCAAATCCAAGTAAGGTGAGTACAAATCGAAAACAGCGACGCTTGCGCCGGTTTCTGAGAAACCACATGAGGGCCCTGCAAGAGAGGTGTAAAATATGAGTAAATAAAAACTTTTAAAAATTGACCACCAGATGGCGACAGGAATTTTCTTCCGTTCACATCTGGCCTCTGTAATATTTTTAATCTTCTTGAATAAATGTTCTATGCAATAAGACGTATGAAATGATTCTCTTCTAAAACTTACTACGCAGTTAGTTGAACTAAGTGAAACAAACCCTTGAAAGTTTCTTTAAGAGGCAGCAGCCAGGTGTAAATAACCAGTATGGGCAGGTAAGGCAGAGTTGGCTTGTTGTTTGGTATACATAGTTACTATGTTACTAAATAGAAGGGTAAGGGGAAGAAAGTATTTCCGAAGCTTGCGTTGTAATCGTAAGGACAATAGGGTATGGCAACCCGCTCTCACCACTTGGTCAATCCAGAGCAGATTGCTAGCAGCCTAGTGAGTTATTTTTAATTCACACTAAATGACCTTGTACAGTGAGAGGAAATGTTTTAAAAAACTGAATTGTCATGAGTGGATGTATTAGTACAAGGTTGCATGGAGTGGCCCTAATTATGTGGTAAAAGCAATGATTTTTGGTGCCAAAAATTTTAACCGATTTAAAATTATAGCATTTCCAGTTAATTCTAAGATAATTTTTTTTAAAGCTTGTTAATTGAGCCTTTAAGTGTGTTTATGAAAAAAAACTATTTCTAAGAACATTTCTTTTTATTTGGCTAACTAAACAGGAAAGCCCATGCAGAATACACCAGTGATAACTGTTCAATTAAACTATGAATGGAATAATTTATGAACTAAACATTTTAACTGGATTATTTTCCAAACTTAAAAAACACTTTTCTGCCATTCCAGGTTCCAAACATGCAAGGAGGCTCCCCCTACCAACCAGGCTACGTGGGCGGCCACCAGCGAATGCCATCGAACCAACCCATGAACAACGGCATGAACTCTAACCCAATGGTCAACCCCATGAACAATTCCCTCAACAACATGAACAATATGACCAACCACATGAACAACTCAATGATGAACAATGTACCCATGAACGGCCCTATGGGCATGAACTCTAACCCCATGGGTGCGAAATCTATGGGGGCCAATGCTGTGCAACCACCACATGGGTCTATGTATGGCAATGGCAGTCCTGGTATGATGCCCCAAACAAGAAATCGGGTGGCGCCTTATCCTAATCCTCAACAGCACATGGCGCAGAAGAGGCCTGGTGCGCAATATAATCCAATGGTGAATCAGTATGGTGGGCCTGGTATGCAGCATTATGGTGGTGCCGGTGGACAGCTTAACTTTAATACGAATCAGGTAAGATGACTCTTTTAGTTATTACATTTTTAAATCCTTGTTGCATTTCCTTGTTTTGTTGTGTGGTTATTAGAATATGTTGCTACAATGCAACAACCAGCTTTCCTTTTATGGTGGCTAATAAAGACTTTTTTTAGTTTAAGTCACAACTTGAACCATTGAAACCATTGAAACTACACTGCTAAAAAAAATGGGCAGAGCACCTTGCGTAATTTTGTTAAAACTATGTGCTTCCCTAATAATTTTTTATTTTGTTAAATAACAGAAACTGGTTTAATAAACCCTTTCATAAAATTTAACCCCCAAAAGGAACCAAATACTGTGTTCATGTTTACTTAATATTCAGCTTCAGAAGCAGTTCAATGACAATTGCTATTAGTTGTAGTTCAAATATAATAACATTTATTCACAGCTTAGTTGCAATGCTAAAGAGCTTAGTAGAAGAAGTGCTATGTGACCAAAAGTGGAAATAAGAAAGTTAGCTTTAGTTTTTAGTTTGCGCTCGAATCCATTAACAACAGTACTTGCAAACAATAAAAAAATACACTTAAACTTTATGAAAAGGGGGAAACTTGATATCAACTTAAATCTAAATTTTTTCAAAAATGCCATCTAGCACATTTCTTTCACTAAGCTCTTCAATTACTATACCTAGTCACAGTTTAAATACAACAACACTTAGTCACATCCTAGTTACAATGATTATTCAAAACCCAGTAAACATACCAAACACCCAAACTAACCCAACCCACCCACATTCACCAGAATGTGTCTGTTCGATTACAGTACCCCAACTCTGGACCCAACGGCCAGTTCGGCAAGCAACCCCAGGGATACGGACCCCAGACCATGAACAACCCAAACTACCTCCCCCAGCAGCAAATGAGGCCCAGTATGAGGCCCCAGAACTATGGGGGCCAGGGCGGTGGCAGCTACTACCCCCAAGCGCAGATGAACGGCATGGCACCTCATCCACAGGCACCGCCATACGATCAGCAGTATGGCGCGCCCCAGTATCCTCAGCAGACTATGCAAGTGAGTGTTTTGAAAAATATTTTTTTGATAAGGATAAATTTATTTTAATTTTACAAAATTTCTGTTTGAATGGTGGTACTTCTTGTTGAAAATTGAGACGGAATTATTTTATTAATCTTTGAAAAAAACCATTACATGTATAGTCTGAAGTTCTAGTTTGAGTGTTAAAACCCGTTCAAACTGTTGAAGGTTTATAACAAATAGCAGTCATGTTAAATTTGAAATACATGCGTTACAATAATACACAAAATAAAAATGTTAAATTTCAAATCCTTTATAATAAAGTTTATGGTTGGTAAAATCATCAGCACGCATGTCGGCATTATATATGGCATGTAAAAGATCCCTTGAGTACCCATTTTGCTTGGGTGGTCTTTGCAAAATTAAATCTCGACATACTTCAACATCCACAGAGAGCTCAGATTTATTGTAATCTGAGCATCAAAATTGGTCGCGAGAGCCGTCTAGATGGTGCTCTCGGTTCTGCAGAATATGTTTTTGGCAATCAACTCTTCACATAAAAAAAACCTAAATATTTCAAAGAAATTAAATACTATAAAAGTTTTTCAAATAAGAATATGTTAACGAACTGTAGAATTAATCGTATTTAATGAAAAATTTATATACGAGACTTCTTATTATTTTTCCCATTTTATTTTCAGCGAAACATGAACTACCAGCCATCTCCTATTCCTGGCAACCCCACCCCTCCCCTCACCCCCGCCTCTGGCATCCCCCCCTACCTCTCGCCCAACCCAGACCTTAAGCCCACCTTCCCAGACATGAAGCCAACTCTGCCAGCACAAAGTGAGTATCTTAAAAGTGAGTGAAAGGGGACGTTTTATATTTCTAATTGTTGGGAAAGGGTTTTAATTTGTATTTATTTTACTGTAATAAGTTTAAAGCGCACTCTAGATAACAATATTGATTTGCAGCGTTGTATGATGCATATGCGTATCAAAATTAAAGGGACAAAATGATCAAGCATTAGTTAAGAATACATTTTGTTTTAAAAACATTAAAATATAATGTGATTTTAGTTTCAAGAGATTTTAGTAAGTTTTTTTTCTAAAAGTAATGTCTTAAAAATAGTTTTAATCAGGCATGAAAGTTTTCCGCCTTTCGGCGGAAATCCGCCTTTTTTAATCTCATTTTGGCTGATCCTGAGATCGATGCAGAACCGTTGAGAAATTGTTACCATATATATAGGGGGGGGGGGGGGGTCCTATATCATCAACGAGGCAAGACATTACGATGCGTCGATGTTTGGTTGACCGTTACGTCCTGGAACTATAAAAATAACTGAACCTGCTACTGTCATTTCGTTGCAAATAAGCGAGCAAAAATTGTGGCATCGAGTTTTGGTTCACTGATACTTGAACTATAAAAATAACAGACAGTACTGTGATTTTGCCGCAAAATAAGCGCGAATTACGAGGCGTTGAATTTTGATTGACAGGTCCGTTTGAACTAAAGCTAAAAATAATGAGTCACTACTGCGATTTCGCTGCGAACTAATTCATTGAAACAGCGATACAAAATGAGCTAGAACTGCGATGCATTTTTTTAAAACGATTTTTTACTTTTTCTTCGCATCGAAATTCGGTGAAACTAAACTTAAATTTCAATAAACAATAAGTTCAAATAACATGTTCTAATAATTAAAATAAAATTTTAATTAAAATCTGAAGATGATTTAAGATTAGATTATAGTAAGTTTTCTTTAATTATCGGCCAGCAAACCTCCCTTCTCGGTCTATATGAATGAAAACTAAACTTAAATTTCAATGAAGAACAATTTAAATAATGAAATTTAATAATAAAGATAAAACAAATATAATTAAAATTTGAAGATGAATTAAGATTAGATTTCACTCGGATGTCTTCAAATATCGGTTACTGGCCAGTGCAATCCCCATTAAAAGAGGATCATTTTCACCTGACTAAAAATATGCAGTCCAATAATGCTTCCTGATTCACTTATTTTGCTGCCTAGTAATTTTCACAATCTACCGATGACGTCACGTTGCGTCAAAATGATTGACAGTTCTCTGGATCTGCGTGATCGGAAGGGTATCTCGTTACTTTTGTAGCTCCAGTTTAGGCCAAGTCGAGCAACCAGAATATTTTCTTATTAAGTGTATGAATCACGGTATCCGTAAATCGGGATCGCAAGAACAGCTTGAATGGAAAAAATACTTTTTGTTTACGTTTGAACCTTTTTTTTTCCTACTTCGGCCTATGCTGGGGTTATGGATTTTAGACAATTTTTAGTTTTTAAAAAAAGGGAGTGTCCGCTTATACACGCTTTATATATTTAGGCTGTTAGTGAATTTCGTTTCCTTGAAATTTTTTGGAAAAGACAAAAGTGCTTGATTTTTTTTTCTAACTATGTTACTGAGGATATGTATTAAAAGACCAAAAGTTAGTGATTTCAATCCCAACGAGGTAATTTTTTTTTTCAAGTCCTGGCGCCAAGATATTTTGCCTTATGGTACTGCCAACGACCAAAACTTGTTGGTAATACACCAAATGAACAGCTAAAAATGTTCACACACATAGACAATTCATTAAAAAATTATCAATGTATTGTTAAGCTATGCTGCTAAACAAAATTAATAAACTGCAACTGATTTTTATATTTATCTAGTAAGAGTAATTCATTAGTTATCAGATTTTTTAAAATTAAATATGATTTAATATGGCATCGATATACAGATTTAAAGTAAAACTAAATTATATTATTCAAGCATTTTTTTCTATAATATGCATTTTATAGGAACTAATATAACAATTTTTTGATTGGTTTGCACGTCGCTATGCCGATAGTGCAAAAAAAATGAATTCAGTGTTCAGCCTTTTTGGTTAGTTTGCTCTTTCATGCCTGTTTAATTGAAAAATGTTAAAAAAACAAAAATATATTTAATTTAGAAACTTCAAAAAAATTTCCAGATAAATGAAAATGTGTGAAAATATATTTACATGTATATGAAACAATATCCCATTTATCTTATTTTGTCTTCATTGCATTAGTTTGAATTTTGTCCCAAATTGCAAAAATTCGCAAAATGTTTCCCAGCAAATTTTCAAGTGGACTATAGTTAATGAATAACAACTTTAATAATAACTGTCATTGCTTTAAAAAATATACATAAACTAAATGTCCACTTTATAATGCATATTGTGTAACTAATTAGCAACACAATTGATGAGCTTTATGGAAGAACGTGCTAAGTGATATTTTTTAAAAAACTGTCAGATCAGAGATTTTTGTGTCAATGATTTCCTCCTTTAAAGATAAAAAGTTTTCCCTCTAACATAAACTTTAAATTAGTACTTTTTTTGCTGATTGTCAGTACCAAAATCAACATATCTAAGTACAAACTAAAAAGTTTATTTTCTCAATTTCACCTTTTTGCCACTTAGCACGTTCTTCCACTAAGCTCTTCAAGTCTGAACTCGTCAACGTTCTAACCTCAAAACTTTTCCGTTTCCAGAAGACGACGAACTTCGCTTAACTTTTCCTGTACGAGACGGCGTCATTCTAGCGCCATTCCGCCTAGAACACAACCTAGCAGTCAGCAACCACGTTTTCCAACTCAAACCATCCGTACACCAAACACTGATGTGGCGGACGGACCTAGAACTCCAACTGAAGTGTTTCCACCATGAAGACCGCCAGATGAACACCAACTGGCCGGCCTCTGTGCAAGTGTCGGTCAATGCGACGCCGCTGTGTATAGACCGGGGCGAGAATAAGACGTCGCACAAGCCGCTGTATCTGAAAGAGGTTTGCCAACCGGGCAGAAATACGATACAGATTACAGTGACTGCGTGTTGTTGTGTAAGTATGCTAAAGGATTTTTTTAATAATCTCCTTTTTGAATTGTATGATCAATCATTTACACCAGCCTGTTTATAGTTTATGATTTTCACAGAAAATAAGGCACTTTCGGGGTAAAAAGTATGTGACTTGTATTGACTAAATGTATAAAGTAGGCAAGGAAAGGCTATTATAATACCTGCAATCAGAGCTTGAGATATCACTGATAAGAATGCTATCAATAAAATATATTGTTAAAGTCGAATAGCTGTTACAAATCATGATGCAATGACATATAGAGCTTCTTTCAAAAATAACTCTGAAATGGTCTGCAAATTTCATATTTTATTTTAACTTTTCAAAAAAAAAAGATGGTGACACAGCTGTCTTTCTGTTTCTCTTCGGGGAATACCTTGATCTAAGACCACTATCTAAATTTCGATTTTTGAATTCTAAAAATCATTTATAATCGATCTCAACTAGGACCTTATAAAGTAGGCTGCCCCTTAAATAAAATTTTTTAGGTATTTTTCCATTTATTGGGTGCTTATTACGCCAAACAGAATATTTGGGGATAAAATACAGTATACATAGTTAAAAGACCACAACATACAAAGTTAAAGGTTACCATAGGAAATATTCTTTTTGGCAGTGAGTGTACATTTTTAACAACTTTATTGTTTGCATCCTCAAAATGGGAAAAGTTATTGTTTTTGTTTTTGTGTCCATGTTGTGGTGCAAAAAGTAGTATGCATCCGAAGCTTCGTAGACAGCTCTCGCTATTTTCTTCTTTGCATCTTCGGAGAGAATTTAAAACTTCTGGGTCTTTACAAAAGACCAATCCTAGAAGAGCCGCATGGCATTGAATTGCTGGGCAGCCAAATATATACTGCAGTGGACAGTTTGTACACCAGACAGTCATTTGTGGGATTCTTTTTCGTGAGTTTCATTTTTAACTTATTGTTTGCTCCTCAAAGTGGAAGAAGAATTATTAAATCAATTCTAATTCATACAATTTTTCTTAGTCACTTTGTTTTTGGCAATTTAATTTTTATATAGTTTATCCCTGGGAAAAGTACCAAACTTAAAACAAAATCCAACTGTACAAATAAATTATTTTACTATCCACCAACCTAAATTCCTTTTCTTTTTCCAGTCCCACTTTGTATCTTTCATAGTACTTTAACAACGTGTTTGCATCCTCAAAATGGGGTACCAACTTAACAAAATCCAACTGTACAAATAATATTTCACTATCCACCAACCTAAATTCCTTTTCTTTTTCCAGTCCCACTTGTTCCTTCTCCAACTAGTTCACAGGCCGACAGTGCGCTCCGTTCTGCAAGGCCTCCTACGCAAACGCCTGTTGCCAGCCGACCACTGCGTCAGCAAAATCAAGCGGAACTTCACCAGTGTGGCGCAAACAGCAAACCTAAACGGTGGAGAGGACGGCGTAGAGCAGACTGCCATCAAGGTCTCGCTGAAGTGTCCGATTACCTTTAAAAGGATAACGCTGCCTGCTAGGGGACAAGAGTGCAAGCACATACAGGTATAGAAGAATTTTTATGTTACAGTAAAAGCCCGTTTATCCGGCTCTCGATTAACCGGAAAGCTCAAATATCCGGAAAATTTCAAATTCCGATTTGGCGACGGAATTTAGCGATAAAATTGAATATTTTTCGCCAAAATTGTGATTTCTCGCCAAAAACTTTTCAGATTTTTTTTTCCAAGAAAACCTTTCGTTTGGTGACAACATTTGGCGCAAAAAGTGTTTTCGGTTTACATTTTAAAATATCCTACTGGTTTTAAACCATGGGTTGGACGATTTATGTATTTAGATTTTTAGCATTTGAAAGTAACGATTGATTTTTTTCTTAATTAATAAATATATTAATAATTTTTAACCAAAATATTGTAGTTTATTATATATTAATATAAATGCAACATCGCCTATTTGCATATAAGATACAGCCATTATCTCGTATTTTCCGAAAAAATCGGCATTTTTGGTAACACTATTTGGCGACTTCCGATTAGCCGGAAAATTCGATTATCCGGAAGAGTCGATTTCCCTAGCATTCCGGATAAACGGGAGTTTACTGTATAATGTAGTAACTAGTGTGTCGTAAGAGTACAGCTGTGGACGGGTAATCTGTAGTAATCGCAACAATGAATTCGACCATTTATCCTCTGAAATAATCAGTCCTTCGATTTACGTTCTTATTGGTTTGTGTTATTTGAGTGCTTACAACAATGGTCTAAGTCATTAGAGTAGTTACTGCAGTTTACCTGCCCAAGGCATAGTAATATAATAGCGTGCCATAATAGTATTGTAATAATAGTAATTTAAATAATTGTGTGTAAAAATAAGTGTTTTATAAGGATGTAATTGGCAAATGGCTTAAATGTTTAAGGTTTTTTTTATCAGAGCCATGTAACGCTTTCGAGGCACTGTGTCCTAAAACTGTAACTATTTAGGATCTCATATTTTAAGCTGTTTTTAAAAGTTTAAGTTATTCCCAGTCATACTCGCAATTATTTCATCCAGCGGTGCGCATTTAGTTGGTAATACATTGATTATATAATGTATACTATTGCAATGTATACTATTGTAGTGTATACTATACTTTTGTAGTGTATACTTTTTAAAAATGCATACCTTTAAACGTTATAAGAGACAAAAGCAAAAGGCAAGTAATTGTGGTTTGCCATCTAAAACCTATTTGTTGTAGATAGGTACAGCTGTATGAGGAACTTTTATCAACTATACCTTTGATTGGTTAACTTTTATATTCAAAATTTTAACAAGTATTTCCGTTTTTAGGGCTTTGACTTAGAATCTTACCTTCAACTAAACAGTGAGCGTGGAGCGTGGAGATGTCCTGTGTGCAAGTAAGTTTTTATATTTTGTATTTCCTTTTTTTTCTATTTTTCTGTTTTAAATGTACTGTTTTGTTTTAAATGTGTTCTCCCTTATAGTGATGTTTTCCGTAAATCAAACTTCACTATTTTTCTTGTCATTTTCACTTTAATATCCTGTCATTAAATATAAATTTTTAATACAATATAATACACCCTCTAAACTGTTGTAAATAAGACCAGGGGCAAGCAGGTTAAGCAAAAATCTGGTTAAAACAGTGAAGTGAAATAAAAGTTTAGATATACATTTCATTGTACGCTTATGCATTGATGATATTTGCCTTATACATAAATACATAAAGTAATGTGCCATTTTATTCAATGTATTCAAGTATTGCAAGTTACATTTCTTTAAAATATCTTAACTTTTTATATTGAAGCTTAGAAAATCGGAAACATTTCACATAGTTTTGCCATTTTTTTACCAGCATCATATGGATGGGTGATTGATAATGAAACAAACAATTTTGGTTAATTTTTACATTTTAAGGAAAAAAAAATTGGCCGGTTAAATTGGAGATCCGGTTAACCCTCTGAGGGATAAGCAAATTAACTGAAGTGTAAACTTGTTTTCGCTGCAAGAGATTTAAATTACAATTTTAACTGGTAATTTAATTTATGAAATTAAAAAAAAATATATATTTGTAGTTATTTATGGTTTGTAGTTATTATGGTTTGTGTAGTTATTTGTGGTTTTTAATGGCTCCTCTATGCCTTAAATTTTAAAATTTTATAAAATTATCAAATTTATAAATTTTTAAAAATTGTGTGTGTTGCTGGAAAACTTGACATTCAGGTGACAGGTTTATACGTCTGTATCCCTCAGAGGGTTAAACAGAGTCCTGTTAAGAGAAACCTACTGTACATTTCGTTTCCATATGAGATTTATTCATCGGAGTTCATTATGAAATTTATTAAAACACAATTGCAACTCGGCTATTGCATGTTTGTTACAACGTTCGTTTTATATGCTGATGATTTCAATTGTTAATATGTTAAGTGTTTTTATTTTACAGTTACATTTAACAGTTGTTGATAGATTTACCAGTTGTTAATATGTTAATGATTTCTTCTCCTGCAGCAAGCCAGCCCTTCTGGAGGGTCTAGAAGTGGACCAGTACATCTGGGGCATCCTCACGAACCTCAGCAATACAGACGTAGAGGAAGTGACGATCGACGCCACCGCCAGTTGGAAACCGGTGCCCCTCAAAGCAATCAAGGAGGAGCACGATTCAGGAGGTGAGCATGTTCTAATGTCGCCTGATTTGTCTGTTTTTAATTTCTTCTTCCTTCTCGCTCCCGTGAAAATGACGGGGTGAGGTTTTGATCTCTATTTCTTTCTCCTGTGATATTTACGGGTTGGAGCATCAGTAGTAACGCACCAATAGTATGAGAATAACTTAAATTTATGCCAATAGAGCGTTCTGTAGTAACACTTCAATAAGATTAAAACTTACTTAAATTTCCCAATCAAAACAGCAATGCATTAACTATTTTTTTAAAAATTTCCAAGCTAAAAAAAAATTAAAAATTAATATATATCTCGACACATATTTTTTGTAATTTTCAAGGATAAAAAAAATTAGCTTATTTAAGACCGTTTTCTTGAAATTCATCCGATTGTTAAGGAGTTAGGGATAATCTAACTTAGAAAAAGGTTGCAACCCTGGGAGAAGAACCAAAATTACATAGCTATTATGTATCGCATAAGATCGGATCTAATTTCTTTATTTAATTTATTATCAATTAGCTTCATTTAAAGATTGCCAGATAAGTGTCTTAGAATTTTCTGAAATTAAAGTTTTATATTTTTATTTATTCACCATATATTTGGAATTTCTTAAAAATTTGACGGTGGATAATAGTTGATGGTTTGACATATAAGGAATAAGGCTGTTTTATTTATTACATTAACTAAAATATCATGTTAAAACGGTTCTATTTTATACTTTTGAAATTTCTTCTTTTTATAACCTAATATATGTATAAATAAACAGAATATTGATATCTAAGACATACTGACCTCTCTTTATTTTATCAAAATTTGTAAGCTATCCATTAGTTTCAAAGAAAAGGTTTTCAGTACATTCTTTTTGACTGAAGTAAATGATTGCATATCACTGTGAACTCAACAAAGTATTTCTTGTGTGCAGATATGTGTTCTGCGCCCAAAAGGTTCAAAGCCATGTCACCGAATAGCATGACTCTGCCGACGACCAGTACTTGGGAGATGGGCCAAGGTCTGTCGCCCTACTCTGCACTGCCCACACCAGATATGCAGAGTAAGTGGGGCCTGCATTTTCTAATCTCTGTTACTGTTAATCAATCTGGAAAACGCCTTAAAGATGTTAATAACAGCAATTAACCACCTAGAAATACTTTTCTAAAATATACATTGAATTATATTGTCAACAATTTTTGTTATTGTTAATTTGCCACATTTTTTTAAATTGCCTTGAATAATGCTCTGATCAATCAGATTGCCTGTAACATATGCATGCAGATGTTTGAAATGCATACAATTGTTAACAATATGTTAACAATTTAAATTTTAAACGCTAATGCTTTTTTTAAAAGTTAAAACACCAAATTAATTCCTTTACATTTCAAGTACTATTACATCTGCCTGTCTCAACATGATCATTTTTCACTTTTGAACCTGTGTATCTATATAACACTTTTTCCATACATTGCCAAGTTGGATACTTCTAAAATTTTTTTTACGGACATACTGTTCCTACCAGTATTCCTTCTTCAATTTCCAAATAACTTGGTCATTTACAGTTCAATTAAGTTCCAAACAAGTCTGTCCTTCAACTAACCCATCATTTTTTTTCATTCCAGGTCTATCCAACGGTCCTATGGGTAATGGCCCACTGCTTTCGAGCGATCTGGGCTACAGCAGTGCGGGCTCCAGTGGGTTCGACTTCCATTCACAAGCCTCCGATTTCTCATCCCCCCTCTCCCACCTCAACGAAAGTGTCTCATCGCTAGACCCACTGGCGGCCATGGAGAAGTCACTTATTCACCATGAGCAGGTAATTAGAAGTTCGATGAGATTACCTAGATATTATCTGTACTTAAGTAGGCGGACAATAGATAATAAGTTTAATTGGAATTTACTAACAAAATTTTACTGCCCGAAAGTTTATGTTATAAATAAATTTGTGTCGCAACACCATCTGCTAAAATTATTAAGACTTAAAACTTATTAAAATATATTTCTTAAAATAATAATTAAAACGGACTTCATGTCATTTCGCAGTCAAATTTTGTTATTAAATTCCAATTAAAATTATTGGTCTCTTGATGATAAAAAGATTAAGGCTTTCTTAATAGTATTTCTGAACAATGTGTTTGGCAAAATTTAAAATTTCTCCTTTGGGGCAGCAAAATGACCAAAGAATTGTTAATTAATGAAATTGGCAAACATACCGAAGTCAAAATAATATTTTTTAAAGCCTAATATTAAGATATATATAATACCTTTAATGGAGTCTCTCGGGTATCTTTTAAGGAAATACTTTTAGACGAAATGCTTTGAAAAATTATCCTAATAATATCCAAAATTTTAATATCAAAGATTAAGAGCTTTTATCTTTTCTAAAGCTGCACTTTATGAGACATTTGTTTTTTATAATAATTTGCTGAAATAATAAATATTTACTTTTATTTAATATCTGAATCCTTTAAAATTTTTTAATGATATCTTCAATTAATTTTCAACCTCTATTTTACAGCAAATGGGCCACTCGAACCTCCACGACACAACCTCAAACTCATCCCTCCGCCACCCACCCACCACCGCCCCAAGAACAAGCACCCCCCACCAGCCCCCCACCCCCTCATCCCAGATGCAACCCCACACCCCCCATACCCCACACACTCCCCATACGCCAGGGCCACCGAGCGTCCCACCATCCAACGAAAACAACGGTGGTTCGCTCAACAGTTCAAGCAACGGTGGAGATCATCTGTCGAGTAGCAACAACGCACCGCCGGATTTGAGTGATCTGAACTTCGATCCAGCGGCGGTTATTAATGGAGAGACGCAAGGACAGGAAGGGCTTAATGTAAGTTGCTTGAATGTAAGAATTTTATGTTTTTTTGGTTTTTAATAGTTAAGGGTAGGCATAGTTTCTTTAGTTATACTCCTTCCGATTACAATGTAAGCTTTGAAAGCACTTTCTTCCCCTATGACTTTGGAGGGGGGGCTCTGTGTGAGCCAAGCACTGCGACCAGGGGTCTATTGTACCATCCCCAAGAAATAAATCCCTCTCTCTTATAAGAGAGAGCAAACAGAAGGTATAGGTATCGTACGAGAAGTCTATTGTAATAAGTTCCCCTAAGAGAGCTAAGTTGGATCTGATAGGTATATCCTGGACAGTTATTGACCTCCCAGTGAGCTTGCGAAGTGAAGGTCTGATGTCCGAGCCAAGCACTGCGACCAGGGTCTTTTGTACCATCCCCAAGAATAAATCCTCTCTCTTATAAGAAAGCCCGTTGCGAAGCAAAATTCAGCAAGGATCTGATAGGTATATCCTGGAGTTCCCAGGGCTCAGTAAGTGATGCCCTAGATGCTAAAATTGTGAGTGCAAAATTCTCGCATTCACAGAGAATGTGGGTGACCGATTCGTCGTTGAGCCCCTACAAGTGGGATCGTCGTTTACCCTCATAATGGTAAGGTGCCTTTTAAGGGTGCAGTGGCCAGTAAGTAGACCTACAGCCCTGTGTATACCATTATGGCCTAAGACTCTCCTAACATCTCGTATGGTTTTCCTGGAATCGGTGCTCTAAACCTAGCTTGTTTGAGGCTCTGCTGTGTGGTCAATTGAAATTGCTTTTCAAACCTATGTAGGGCATTGAGCTAGAAGGGAAACTGGAGTGAAGTGTCAGCGAGCCGAAAACCCACTCGCACCCTTTTGAGCAAACCGGGCAGAAAATGACTTTTTTTCCTACACTTGTATATGCAAAGTTTGTATGAGACCTCTCTATCATATTGACTTGGGCTCCTAAATGAATTTTAACATTTTTAGTTCGAAATAATTAACTTTCTTTAACTTTAAATTCCAACTTTTTAAAGAAATAACTATGTGGATCACTAACCAAGAACCAGCGAAGACGAACCCAATAGCGAAATAGGCAAGTTTCTAGGTTTTCTGCCCGGTTCGTTTCTGCTGCAGTGCTGTGTATTCCTCCTCGTTTCGTTATTGGACCGGCTCGTTTGCTGCTCTGTTCAGTGAATCACACACCTCACTCCAGTTTTCCTTTTAGCTCAATGATGTAGGGTGATTGAAAACAGAAACAGCAATGCTCACATAGTTTCCTGGAAAACCACATGAAGGTAGTTTCACCCCTAGGAAGGAAGGACCCCTAGGTGGTTTCACCCCATTTCTTCCCCTAGGAAGAAAGTGTTTTCGAAGCTTGTATCATAATCAGAACGGGTGTAGTTTGTGTTTGAGAAAGTGGCTTAAGAATGAAAGTTGCAACATAAAAATCTACACCGAGAGCAAAAGATAGTTTTTAGTTTGATAGGGTTTTTTGCTTGCTTTATCAGCACTGATATCTTTTGTCAAATTGTGACACCTGGATTTTGTGTTTTAAAACTTGTTTGTAAGCAATCTGCAAAACTTTCTGAGAAAGAGAGCTTTCAAATGTAGGTAAATAAACACGCAAAGGTCGGAATAACAAGTTCTTAACTCAGCCAACTTTTTTCTATTATTTAATTTTTTGGTAAACTTAAGAAACAAAAACCCAAAAAGATTATTGGATAAAAAAAATTCTCCATCTTTGAATACTTTGTCATGTTTAAATTTTTGATTATAATTGAATGAAATTAAAATAATCATTCAAAGCCTCATAGCTAACTTTAAAATCTACATGTGATTTGCATTATGTTCTGTGTTTTCATACCGGGATTTTGTTTAATACCTATACTTAGTTTTGAAAACATAAACATTTACCATCGATAAAAAACCGTTGCCAGTTTACATAACTAGTTATTTTTGTCTGTTTTTCATTCAACATCATTCCTAAATTAAGGCTTCAGTGCTCAATTATTTTCAAAACTTCAACAAACAAAAGCAAAGCTGTTTCTACCATGCTATAGTCTGTCTATTTACTATGCGAGCCTCGAAAAGACTTTCTTCCCCCATACCTTCGCTTGGTTTTCTAGGAAACGGGGGGAGCATCGCTTTTCTAAACCTAACGCGTTTGAGGTTCTGTTGTGAGGTTAACAATTCGAACAGTTCAAACCCAAGTAGGGTGGGGAAAAAACATGCTCACGCTGTTTCGAAGAAAACCACATGCGGGGATGGGGGGAGGAAAATGCTTTCGAGGCTCGCATTCTAGATAGACAAGGTATTGACCAGAAATAAGTTTTGTTAAGCTTTCTTTAACCTTCAATATTGACTGTCACAGTCACATTATGTCACAGAAATATTATGGCAATAGCATATTTATGGCAATTTGTTGAAAGCAGTGTGTCGATCATGACGGGCGCTGCGAATACGATGCTTAGGAAACTCATACTTATGACCTAGGTTCCGTGTTGCAGGTTAACAGTGTTCTTCAAAATTTTATTCAATGTTTCTTTTCAAAATTAATTCCTAGGCTGTTGCTTTGAAACACAGCTTGTTATGTTAGTAATAAGTATATTCTAAACGTGTATATTTTTTTCTAGTTATTACCTGAAAGCGTTGACCCCATGGAACTTTTGTCCTACCTCGACCCCCCTGACCTTGGTTCCAGTGGCAACAACTGCGGCGTGAGTTCTGTCAGTTCGACCCTGACAACGGTGACTAGTAGCGTTGCCAACTCTTCGAACAACAACGATGACCTACTAGCGCTGTTCGAGACATAACAGCAAACACCGGACAATTGACTCTTTAGCCTTAGGCCATTTGAGGCCAGCTAAAAAAAGGACCCAAGAAACATTTGATGTGTGTATTATATGGGACGGAACACTCCACATGGGACATTTGATGTGTATTATACGTGAGGAAACATTCACCCGAACTGCCGAGCATTTGTATTATATGGAAGAGGAACTCTTGAACAAAACATTCATTGACGTGTAAATTCATTCTTCTCGTAGCAGTATTCTTTTTCTTACTACAAGTATTAAGAGCACATGTTGTCGCTAAACACTTGTTGTTCTTTGCCAAAAATAATTCAAAAAGGAGTAACTGTTGTGTGTTAATGACCCCCCCCCCCCCCTTGTATAATAAAACGACAGACTGTTTCATGGACAGTGATCACGGACAGAAGTTTACTTCCCCGCCAGCTTGTAGAATCTTGCTGACTTAGAGGCAATTTTCTTCGTGTATCATATAAAACTGAGTTTTAGAGAGGCTTGGTGTATTTCTAAAAGTGTTCTTTGCACATGTGCGTGCATGTGTTTTACTGCCATGTAAGATTCATTTTTCTCTTGTTGTATGTGTCTTTGTTAAAAGCCAAAATCAGTTTGTACTAGTATTTCTTAGCTGAATCTAATTTACACTAAGGTTTTTAGTTAAAACTAGTTTTCACTTGCCAAATTTTCCTAGTTAATACTAGTTTATACCAAAACAAAATGATGAAAACTAGTTTTACTTTTAAAACAAGCAGTGCTTAGTTTTTAGGGATTTAAATTTAATATAAAGTAATATAATTTTCTTATTTCTAATAGTATCATAAAGAGACTAAAAAATCAAAATGAAAATCAAATTTTAGAAATATTTCATTTTTTCTTCAATTGAATTTTATACTATCATTTCTTTAGGTTTAAAGAAATTTTTATTTTTTATTTTCTAGTTAAAACTACATTTATCTGAAACAAGTTATATAAGTCTAGTTTTTTTTTTTTTAAATGGAACTAGTTATTGTCGATCTCTTTAATTAGAATCATTACTAACTATTTGGATTCAGTTTTTGATAGTTAATTCCAGTTTTAGTAACTAAACACCTTAATTTAAACTAGCTTCAGCTAGAAAGTATATATTGGCTGATTTTTGGTTTTAACATGGACATATATATTTATTGTGTGTACATTTCGCAACTTTGGAATCAAAAGTCTGTTGGGTTCGCTGGTGACGTGAGCCCTTGTTTTATAGCCATTGTATTGAGATACCCACACTTACTTGGTAGCCAAGGCACCTATACATATTTTATTTTGGTGACAACAATTAAAGAGTAGCCTTTTAAAAGTTTACTGTGTAAAAAAACAAACTGAAGTATATTGCCCAATGGTATCTCTGGAAATATGTATAGAGATAATTATTTTTCAAATGAAATCACCTCTGATAATCATAAAAGCTGTTAGGATATCGTGTTTCCCCAAAAGTCAAAAATGTAAAGTTTAATATAATTTGTGTCTTCAATTTATACTAAAACCGTATTTTATACTATATTTTCTATTGAACATTAGATCTCTGTTAAACTTTTTCCCTTCGTAACAAAAATTATTAATTGGAGTATTCTCAACCCCTTTTGCCTACATGTGTCCACTAGTGCCTCCTTCAGGCATCATGTGTCAATTTGAAGTTTTTTTTTGTGTGGTCATAATCTCTTTTCGAAAATCCAAAATTCATTTAAAACCAAACAGTTTTGGAAACGTAAATGTTTCAAATAAAACTTTTCCGTTTATTTGTTTTGTTGGCGGGTTATTATATATTTTTACAAAATCAAAAAATTAATTGTATTTAAGTTAAATAAGTAGTTATCCCAAAGAGCCAAAATTGTTTAATCTTCAAGTACAGTGTTACCTATTTTATTTACGATATTTGATTTTTCAAACAATAAATTTAAATCTCAATTTGATAATTTCCACCAAATATGCGATTATCATGCAATGATCTTATTCTTGAATTATCTGTGGTTCAATCTCTATATTTTTTATTAAAAAAACTTAGTCTATCTGGAAGCGAAGGGGTTAGTTTTTAAAAGTTTATTTAGTTGATTTGTAAAGTGGTCAATCAAAAACCTTGTAATTTAGAAATTCAAGGAATTTTTAAAAAAATAATAAAATACCTGTTATGTGAAAAACTTCAAGCGTCATTCAAACTTATAAGCGTCAAATTGGTTTAAAAACCACTAATTTTTTTAGTTTTGTTTTCAATATTTTTTTTGTATGTGTTATGTTATTAGATTTGTTTATTTATTTAAAAGCAGTTATGTTTTTTTATTAAATTGTAAATATTTTAATTTTTTGTAAATATTTTATAATTATGAAACGTATCCCTAAATTTGACAACCCAAATCTATGCAAAAAAATATCTCTAAATTCAATTTTATACAGTAAATGGCAATCTAAGATATTGTTTTTTTTAATGTTGGCTGCTTTTTATTCCAACTTATGTTTAAAGTGATAAAAGTGAGATAAAAATTGAAACAAATACTTAATTTTGACAATCCCTCATGTTGTACTTAAATATTTAAATGTTGTATGTATTTCTGCTTGTTGCAGCATTATTGCAAAACGTTTCTTTTTTAATATAACGAGAAAGTAAATTTGCCATTTGTCTGAGTATCTCAATTTGTTTTATACCACAGCATTTTTTTTTGTAATGCCATAGTTAATTTTCAGAACCTGTACTTTCTGTATAGTTTGGGCTTCAAGAAACATTTGAGCATGCAATATTTAAATATACTACTGTTAAGTTTAAAAAAAAAAAAAAGTAAAATAATTCATTAATAATTTTTTATTGTTACTTTGAAATATTTACCATCTAAGTTTGCAATTCCTCCAATAAAGAAAAATTGCTTATTCTTTTATTAAAGTTTATATCAATATCAATAATAATTATCTTTCTATACAATTAAAACTTTTATTACACACATCCAAATTTGGTAACTTTTAATTCCTGTAGAAACTAAAAGATTTATATAGGAATGAGGCAGTCAAGATATAAATGCTCAAGTGTTTTTTGTTGTAAAAGTTAGGTTTAAATAAAAAAAAAAGAGGAATAAATACCAATAATATACAAAACTTTTTCCAAGATACTCTAACCATGGGTAAGTAGTAAACTTTCAATGATACTTTTTGATGTCAGCAAATATTGAAAGTGTTACTTTTTTTTTTATCTTAACTGTTAATGGTATTTATTCCTTGCTCGAAACTCGGCTAGGGACCCTGCATGCGTCTACTTAACTTAAATTTGGCAGTGATCCTTCAAAAATTTCCAAGCCCACAAATACTGTTGTTACTGTTCTTGCAAATACATATTCGATGAGATTCTGGCAAGTTTTTTTCTTAGACTGCTTGAAAATGAACTAGTACGGGGCTTAATTCATATTACCTGGGATTTGCGTCGCAACCCTTTCTAGCTAAATTTTAGGGGTTTCATACAGAGTCCCTGTTACCCGACCATTCTTGTATGTTCTTTGCAAGTCGTGAAAGCAAAGCACGAAGAAACAATCACGCACACTGAAGTCGCACAAGAAAGTGGTGCTATGCTTCCGCTTCTTCACTTCATTTTAACACTCCCTATTTTCCCCTACCCCTTCTGAAGACAATGTTTAATGGACAAAAAATTCTACTTAAAATCGGTCTTAACTTTACTAACTTTTTTTTCCCTCTTTTTATGCTAAACCAACTTAATGTAATACAAGATACCTTTTATGTAATTGAAATGAAACTTAAAACAGATATATTTTAAGTTTTCTGTTATGAAACTTTTAACACCTTGCTTGGTTAAGTTTTTGTCAAATCGACTATTCTTAAATTTCTTGGTACCATACGTACTTTTCCAAATACTAATTTTACTTGTTAATAAGGTTAACTTCTAGTATTGGTTAGATACATAATTATTTTTGTAGTTCTTACATCATATAAAAAAAAAATTGAGAGGTTTTTCCTTTAGTTCCTATTGCATTGAATACATTTAATAAACCATAATTTTTATGCCCCCACTATATCCTAAGCCCCCCCCCCCCCCCTTCCTCATTACATATCAGCCCCATCTCAGACAAATGGCAAACCTAACTAAGAGGACCAAAAAACCTTTTTCTACGTGAAATACGGGCATAAAATAAGTTTTTTTTGCATCGTTGTGTGCTTCCCCCTCTACTCCGGTCAAATCGCTAAATGCAAACACGTGTCCTGTATTCAGGAATATTTCCACACACGCTTCTTCCACTAAAATATTGAAGAAGAAATTATCGTGATGGGAAACTCTCCTGTATACTTGACATCTTCTTGCCATTAGGGATTCTGTTGTATATAGTGTAGTTAAGTCTGTATAGAAGTGCGATGGCTAGGCTGCTGCTTTTTCCAGTATCATGTCCTCAACAATTGGAAGTCCCCCCCGGAGTATTGGTGATACTCCGGATAGAACGCTATCGCTGCTAACTCATGATTTTAGAAATAAGAATTTTAATAAAAAAATTTGTTTTTTGATAAAGCTTTGTGTGTGTTGTATCATTTGTTTCAACTATTCCTTATTTTCATGGAGTATAATGAGTCGCTAAATATAATCAAGGCAAACTGATGAATAGAGTATCAGGCCTGGACACTAAAAAAAATTAGCATTGTATTTAAAAGTTGTCGTATAGAAAATTACTTCACCGAGTTTTTAGCATCACAGCTGAACTTGATTGGACGGGTCTTCACCGTATCAAACGCCACTCGAGTTAAGCGGGGGAAATTGTTACTAACTCAAAGAAGCTTCCGTCATTGAATAATGATTTATACCACTTCACTTGAGTGGCTCTATCAAAGGTGTAGTCCCGTCCATACACTGTCGCTTGTTGTCGACGCCAGATACCCTATTATATTTGACCTTTATATTAGCTCTACTAAAGTAGAGAGTCATGCTAATTTTGGCGGTGTGGTGTGGCATCCCGCGTTTACGAAGGTCATTATTGTGGTGAGCGCATGACGGGTTGATACTGTAGAGGTATATCAAAAGAGAATCGCGGCACAAAGAACAAAAAATTTCTTCAAGTGAAGTTGTCACCTCGTACTAGAGCTGCATGAAGGATATAGCCATTGGCTACTCGAATTAAAACCCCATTCAATATAGCCCTCGTGTATCTCTAGTGTGAAGATTTTTAACTTATCTGAAAGCCGCATTCAAGTCACTTCGTACTATTGCTAAATGAGGCATACAGGGTTTTGCTACTCAAAACTGCATCTATAATATAGCACTCGTAAAGCTTTAGTTCCGTTGGGTGCCCGCTCAGGTGTCGACCTCGTCACTTGACCAGGGTTCTAAATTACGAGGCGTTATTTGGCTCCTAAAGGAGGCTAGAAATAGGCAGCCGAAAACGATTACATTACATTACACTTAAGCTTTAGTGCGATGATTTTTCAACTCAACTCAAAACTACATTCAAGTGAAGAGGCCACCTCATACTTGAGCTATATGAGGGATATAGATCTGGACTTCGCAATTTAAAACCGAATTCAAGTGAAAAGGCAGCTCGCACTAGAACTATATGAAGGATATAGCCGTGGTCCTCCCGATTTAAAACTGCTTCAATATAGCTCTAATGCGGCGATTCTTCAACTCAACTCAAAACTACATTCAAGTGAAGAGGCTACCTCGTACTAGAGTTACATGAGGGATATCGATCTGAACCTTGCAATATAAAACAGCATTCAATATAGCCTTCGTGTAGCTCAAGTGCGAAGAAAACGCAACTAAACTCAACTCAAACCAATTCGACTCAAAACCGCATTTAAGTGAAGAGGGCATTACGTATAAGAGGTACATGAGGGATATAGCCATGGGCCCCCTGATTTAAAGCCGCATCCAAAGAAGCTCTAGTAAAACGATCTTTCAACTCAACCCACAACCTCAAACAAGTGAAGAGGCACCTCGTACTAGAGCTACTTCAGGATTATAGCCATCGTTCGTGATTTAAAACTGCATTCAATTTAACCTTCGTGTAGCTCTAGTGCGAATATTTTTCAACAAAATTTAACTCAAAACATCAATCAAGTGAAGAGGCACCTCGTTCTAGAGTTACATGAAGGATATAGTCATGGCCTGCGCAATTTAAAAAAGTATTCAATCTAGTCCTCGCGTAGCTTTAGTGCGAAGATAATTCACTTTATCTCAAAACCGCATTCAAGTCACCTCGTACTAGAGGTAAATGAGGCATATTGCCATGGGTTTCGCTTGCATTAAATATAGCACTCGTAAAGATGTAGTGCGATGATTTTTCAACTCAACCCCAAAGTACATTTAAGTCAAGAGGCCACCTCATACTCGAGCTACATGAGGGATAAATATCTGGACTTAAACCCGTGATTTAAAACTGAATTCAAGTGAAAAGGTAGCTCGCACTAGAACTATTTGAGGGATATAGCCGTGTTTCTCCCGATTTAAAAACGCTTTAATATAGCTCTACTGCGGCGATACTTCAACTCAACTCAAAACTACATTCAAGTGAAGAGTGCACCTCGTACTAGAGTTACATGAGGGATGTAGATCTGAACCTTGCGATCTAAACCCGCATTTAATGTAGCCCTCGTGTAGCTCAATGCGAAGATTTGGTCCGTGCGATTTAAAACCGCATTCAATATAACCCTCATATAGCGCTGATGCGACTATATCTCAACTCAACACAAAACCGCTTTCAAGTGAAGAGGCCACCGCTTACTAAAGCTGCAAGACGTATAAAGATCTGCAGCTCGCGAATTAAAACCGAATTCAATTAAAAAGGCAACTGGCCTCAATTTTTTTAAGCCGCATTTAATATAGCTCTAGTGCGGCGATACTTCAAGTTAACCCAACATTACGTTCAAGTAAAGAGGCTATCTCGTACTAGAACCATATATAGCCATAGGCTACGCGATTGATAAGCCGCATTCAATAAAGCCCTCTTGTAGCTCTAGTGGGAAGATTTTTCAACTCAACTCAAAAGCATATTTAAGTGAAGAGACCACCTTGTACTAGAGGTACATGAGGGATGTAGCCATGTGCCTCCCAATTTAAAACCGCATTTAATGTAGTTGAGGTGCGGCGATCCTTCTACTAAACTTAAAACTACATTCAAGTGAATATGTACTTCTTACTAGAGCTACATGAAAGAAATAAAATCCCATTCAACATAGTCTTCATGTAGCTCTAGTGCGAAGATATTTCAACTCATCTCAGAACCAGATTCAAGTGAAAAGGTTACCTCGTACTAGAGCTAAATGAGGCATATATAGCCATGGGTGTCGCTACTTAAAACTGCATTAAATATGGCAATCGTAAAGCTCTAGTGCGATGATTTTTCGACTCAACTTAAAATTACATTGAAGTAAAGAGGCAACCTCATTCTATTGCTACATGAGGGATATAGATCCGGAATTCGAGTTTTAAAACCGAATTCAAGTGAAAAGGCAGCTCGCACTAGAAATATATGAGGGATATAGTCGTGTTTCTCTCGTTTTAAAATCGCTTCAATATAGCTCTAGTGCGGCGATCCTTCAACTTTAACTCCAAACTACATTCAAGTGAAGAGGCCACCTCGTACTAGAGTTACATGAGGGATATAGATCTGGGCCTTGCGATTTAAAATCGCAGTCCGCATTCAATATACCCCTAGTGCGTGATATTTCAACTCAACTCAAAACTACATTGAAGTGAAGAGGGCACCTCGTATGAGAGCTACATGAAGGATATAGTCATGGAGTTGGCCTCTGTCTCTAAAAATTAGATGGATCCACTTATGTGTGTGTGTTGTCTGTTGTGTCTGTCTTACTTGACGAAGGTTTATAAGCGGGTCGCTGACCAAGCACATAAACCTGAATATATATGTCTACCAACCAACATATAGTCATGGTCTACGCAATTAAAACCACATTCAATATAGCCCTCGTGTAGCTCTAGTGCGAAGATATTTAACATATCTCAAAACAGCATTCAAGTCTCCTCGTACTAAACCTAAATGAGGCATACAGCCATGGGTTTCGCTACTTCAAACTGCATTAAATATAGCAATCGTGAAGCTCTAGTGCGATGATTTTTCAACTCAACTCAAAACTATACATTCAAGTGAGGAGGCCACATCATCCTCGATCTACATGCTTTATATAGATCTGAAGACCAAGCACATAAACCTGAATATGTATGTCTACCAACCAACCAACTGTAGATCTGAACATCGGGATTTAAAACATGTGAAAAGGCAGCTTGCACTAGAACTATTTGAGGGATATAGCCGTGTTTCTCCCGATGTAAAACCGCTTTAATATAGCTCGAGTGCGGCGATACTTCAACTCAACTCAAAACTTAATTCAAGTGAAAAGGCTACCTCGTACTAGAGCTACATGAGGGATATAGATCTGAACCCTTATTCAATGTAGCCTTCTTGTAGCTCAAGTGCAACGATAACTCAACTAAACTGAACTCAAATCAGCTCAACTCAAAACCGCATTCATTTGAAGAGGTCACCACGTATAAGAGGTACATGAGGGATATAACCACAGGCCTCCTGATTTAAAACCGCATCCAATGTAGCTCTAGTGAAACGATCATTCAACTCAACCCACACTACATTCAAGTGAAGAGTTACCTCGTACGAGAGCTACATAGCCATGGGCTACTCGAATTAAAACCCCATTCAATATAGCCCTCGCGTAGCTCTAGTGCGAAAATATTAACTTATCTGAAAACCGCATTCAAGTCGTTGGTTGGTTGGTAGACATATATATTCAGGTTTGTGTGCTTGGTCAGCGACCCGCTTATAAACCTTCGTCAAGTAAGACAGACACAACAGACAACTCACACACATAAGTGGATCCATCTCATTTTTAGAGACAGAGGCCAACTAGAGGGTCCCCAGAATTGGCTTGTCACCCCCAGAGGTATTGATTTGGTATGGGAACTTAGAGGACTTTCGGACCCAACAGATTTAACGAGCACGTACTCCGCATATACTCGGTAGGTCTTTAGTGGTACCGGGACTCGATCGCAGGACCTTCCGATCCCGAGACCGAGACGCTGACCACTAGGCTCACTACGGCCCCCATTCAAGTCACCTCGTACTAGGACTAAATGAGGCATACAGCCATGGGTTTCGCTACTTAAAAAAGCATTCAATATAGCGACTATTTTTCAACACAAATCACCTAAAACATCAATCAAGTGAAGATTCTCCTCGTACTCGAGTTATATGAAGGATATATAGTCCTTGCCTGCGCGATTTGGAAAAGCATTCAATATAGCCCTTTGTAGCTCTGGTGCGACTATAATTCAATTCAACTTGCATCGTTAACTTAACTAAACTAAACTTAACTCATTTTTTAATGAGGCATACATCCATGAGTTTCGCTACTTAAAACTCCATTAAATAAAGCACTCGTAAAGCTCTAGTGCGATAAATTTTGGCATACTGCCATGGGTTTCGCTACTTAAAACTGCATTAAATACAGCACTCGGAAAGCTCTAGTGCGATGATTTTTCAACTCAACTCAAAACTACATTCCAGTGAAGAGGCAACCTCATACTAGAGCTACATGAGGCATATAGATCCGGAATTCGAGATTTAAAACCGAATTCAAGTGAAAAGTCAGCTCGCACTAGAACTACCGGGGGGCCGTAGTGAGCCTAGTGGTCAGCGTCTCGGTCTCGGGATCGGAAGGTCCTGCGATCGAGTCCCGGTACCACTGAAGACCTACCGAGTATATGCGGAGTACGTGCTCGTTAACTCTGTTGGGTCCGAAAGTCCTCTAAGTTCCCATACCAAATCAATACCTCTGGGGGTGACAAGCCAATTCTGGGGATCCTCTAGTTGGCCTCTGTCTCTAAAAATTAGATGGATCCACTTATGTGTGTGTGTTGTCTGTTGTGTCTGTCTTACTTGACGAAGGTTTATAAGCGGGTCGCTGACCAAGCACACAAACCTGAACTCAACTCAAAACTACATTCAAGCCATTCTAGCCATCTCGTACTAGAGTTACATGAGGGATATATATATGGGCCTTGCGAATTAAAAACTGCATTCAATATAGCCCTCGTGTAGCTCTGGTGCGACTATATCTCAACTCTACTCGAAACCGCTTCAAGTGAAGATGTAACCATGTACTAAAGCTGCACACACAGGACATATAAAATTTGGGGCTTGCGACTTAAAACCGAATTCAAAAGAAAAGGCAACTGACCTCATTTTTTAAGCCGCATATAATATAGCTCCAGTGCGGCGATACTCCAACTCAACTCAACATTACGTTTAATTGAAGAAGCTATATCTCGTACTAGAATGACGTGTAGGAATGGCCGAGTGGTTTGGACCATTACGCTAGCAGTCTGCGCGCTGTAACGGGTGCGGGTTCGTTTCCCGCCTTCGGCCTGGGTGTACTTCCTTTCTCTGTGACAGTAAAAAGTCTTTCTGTGTCTGTCTTACTTGACGAAGGCTTATAAGCGGGTCTCTGATCAAGCACACAAGCCGGAATATATATGTACCCTACCCTACCCTACCCTACGTGTAAGATATAGCCATAGGTTGCGCGGTATAAACCGCATTCAATGTGGCTCTCCTGTAGCTCTAGTGCGACTATTTTTTAACATAAATCAACTCAAAACATCAATCAAGTAAAATGGCACCTCGTACTGCAGTTATATGAAGGATATAGTCATGGCCTGCGCGATTTAAAAAGAAACTATAATTCAACTATATTCTGGTACAACTATAATTCAACTCAAAACCACTTTTAAGTTAAAAAGAGAAGAAGTTTCAAGATAAAAGGCCAATACGTATTAGAGGTACATGAGGCATATAGCCAGGGGCCTCCTGATTTAAAATTGCCTCCAATGTAGCTCTAGTGAAACGATCATTCAACTCAACCCTCACCTATTCGAGTGAAGACATACCTCGTACGAGAGCTACATAGCCGTGGTTTACTCGAATTAAACCCCATTAAATTTAGCCCTAATGTACTTCTAGTGCGAAGATTATAACTTATCTGAAAACCGGGGCCGTAGTGAGCCTCGTGGTCAGCGTCTCGGTCTCGGGATCGGAAGGTCCTGCGATCGAGTCTCGGTACCACTGAAGACCTACCGAGTATATGCGGAGTACGTGCTCGTTAAATCTGTTGGGTCCGAAAGTCCTCCAAGTTCCCATACCAAATCAATACCTCTGGGGGTGACAAGCCAATTCTGGGGATCCTCTAGTTGGCCTCTGTCTCTAAAAATTAGATGGATCCACTTATGTGTGTGTTGTCTGTTGTGTCTGTCTTACTTGACGAAGGTTTATAAGCGGGTCTCTGACCAAGCACACAAACCTCAATATATATGTCTACCAACCAACCAACCAACCAACCAACCATCTGAAAACCGCAATTAAGTCACCTCGTACTAGGGCTAAATGAGGCATACAGCCATGGGTTTGTCTACTTAAAACTGCATTAAATATAGCACTCGTGTAGCTCTAGTGCGACTA
Source organism: Oedothorax gibbosus (assembly GCA_019343175.1). Taxonomy (NCBI): domain Eukaryota; kingdom Metazoa; phylum Arthropoda; class Arachnida; order Araneae; family Linyphiidae; genus Oedothorax; species Oedothorax gibbosus. The sequence continues at coordinate 670,465 of JAFNEN010000252.1, forward strand.
TTTTTTAACATAAATCAACTCAAAACATCAATCAAGTAAAGAGGCACCTCGTACTCGAGTTATATGAAGGATATAGTCATGGCCTGCGCGATTTAAAAAGCATTCAATATAGCCCTCTGTAGCTCTGGGGCGACTATAATTCAACTCAACTCAAAACCGCTTTCAAGTGAAAAAGCACCTCGTACTAAAACTACAGGACATATAAAGATCTGGGCCTCGTGATATAAAACCGAATTCAAGTGAAAAGGCAGCTGGACTCAAATTTTTTAAGCCGCATTTAATATAGCTCTAGTGCGGCGATACTTCTACTCAACTCATCATTACGTTTAATTGAAGAGGCTGTCTCGTACTAGAACTACGTATAGGATATAGCCATAGGCTGCGCGATATAAACCGCATTCAATGTGGCTCTCCTGTAGCTGTAGTGCAACGATAACTTAATTAAACTAAGCTCAAATCAAAACCGCATTCAAGAGAAAAGGCCAATACGTATTAGAGCTACATGAGGCATATAGCCAGTGGCCTCCTGATTTAAAACCGCCTCCAATGTAGCTCTAGTGAAACGATCATTCAACTCAACCCACACCTATTCGAGTGAAGACAAACCTCGTACGAGAGCTACATAGCCGTGGTTTACTCGAATTAAAACCCCATTTAATTTAGCCCTAATGTAGCTCTAGTGCGAAGATTATAACTTATCTGAAAACCGAATTCAAGTCACCTCGTACTAGGCATAATGAGGCATACAGCCATGGGTTTGTCTACTTAAAACTGCATTAAATATAGCACTCGTGTAGCTCTAGTGCGACTATTTTGTTTAACATAAATCAACTTAAAACATCAATCAAGTAAAGAGGCACCTCGTACTCGAGTTATATGACGGATATAGTCATGGCCTGCGCGATTTAAAAAAAGCATTCAATATAGCCCTCTGTAGCTCTGGTGCGACTATAACTCAACTCAACTCAAAACCGCTTTCAAGTGAAAAAGCCACCGCGTACCAAAGCTACAGGACATATAAAGATCTGGGCCTCGTTAATTAAAACCGAATTCAAGTGAAAAGGCAGCTGGCCCCAATTTTTTAGGCCGCATTTATTATAGCTCTAGAGCGGCGATACTTCAACTCAACTCAACATTACTTTTAACCGAACTCAATGTGGCCCTCCTGTAGCTGCAGTGCATCGTAGCTTAATTAAACTAACTAAACTCATTTTTTAATGAGGCATACAGCCATGAGTTTCGCTACTTAAAACTGCATTAAATAAAGCATTCGTAAAGCTCTAGTGCGATAATTTTTGGCATACAGCCATGGGTTTCGCTACTTAAAACTGCATTAAGGGTATATCACACGAGCAACTTTTCCCCAACTCAACTCCCAACGCAACCTCTGTTCCGACCATGATTGGCGGAAATTGCCACGTGCTATGACGTAGGCGTTGGAGAAATTTTCTCCAACTCTGTCGATCTCTCGCGACGGAGTTGGCCAACTTGGCCCCAACAACTAATCAGGTGAATCGGTGATTGTCGCTACACTGACGTCACGGTTCTGTTTTGGTTGAAGCCAAATCTTCAGGTCATATTGCGCCAAATTGCCAAGCTGTTGTTTATTTATTTTACAAGCACGATATTTTGATTTTCAATCTGAAGTATAATAAGCTATTTGACACAAAGAGGAAATAGAACTCTTTGATTTGACATTTCTTCTTATTTTTTCGATAAAATTTTTTTGAAAAGTTGTGGTTCTTTTAACGAAAATTGTTACTTAGAGCCAATTCCACACAATATTTATTTGTATATCTTAGAAAAAAAAATCATTTAGCACAGCTTTTAGTTCAACTTTAAGTGTAAGAAATAAGCTATTTTAATGGATTTTCTTTCGTTAATTCAATAATTTATGTATCATTTGCTATAATATGTAAAGTAGATGGGTAAAATTGCCCCTTTTGTTCTAAATGTGAAAGCTAAACTGTAGTGTATATCAGCTTTAATTTCAAATTTGTAAAAAAAAATATTTGCAATTTTAAGCAAAATTCCAACAATACCTTCAAGAGCCTTCAAGATATCTCTCAACGCAAGTGTGTTAATTTAACAATCTAGTTGGGAAAATTAAAATTTTCAACTTATATCTCTCAGTGTTTATTTGTTTTATTACAGAATAAGGATTTTACTAGTATGTAATCATCAATGAATTCAGATATATATTAATGACAATTTCAGTTTGACTTTTAAAATTCTTTTTAAAAGTGAGCAATTTTTATCAAATTGTAACATTGTTTTTTATATACTCTTCACAACTTTTTTTTTAATGTCACCACTGAAGGATTATATGTAAAAGAAAATAAATAGCTCTCCACAACCAAACCCCAAGACTAAAAATATTTTTTCGTAACATATACATCAAGTGATCATTTCCATCACTAAACAAAACTGTGAAAGAAAAAATAATATTGATAAGAGAAATCCTACGCATGCGATAAAATAAAACTCAAATCAATCCAAAGGTCCGATTTTTAATAAATTGTCGCCTACTGTAGAGATACCGTTTTTGTTATGACAGTCGGAAAAGAGAAATCTTCCCCTACTCTGGCAACCCATTAACACCTTTTGGGGGGCCGAAATTGGGGGGGGGGGGAGAAAGTTGCGTTGGAGGTTGGGTTGGGGAAAACCGCTCGTGTGATAATGTCTCGTATAGCTCTATTGCGATGATTTTTCAACTCAACTCAAAACTACATTCAAGTGAAGAGGCAACATCATACTAAAGCTACATGAGGGATATAGATCCGGAATTCGAGATTTAAAACCGAATTCAAGTGAAAAGTCAGCTCGCACTAGAACCATATGAGGGATATATCCGTGGTCCTCCCGATTTAAAACCGCTTCAATATAGCTCTAGTGAGGCGATACTACAACCCAACTCAAAACTACATTCAAGCCAAGAGCGAGAAAGCGTAAGATCTGAGCCTCGTGAATTAAAACCGAATTCAAGTGAAAAGGTAGCTGGACTCAAATGTTTTAAGCCGCATTTAATATAGCTCTAGTGCGGCGATACTTCAACTCAACTCATCATTACGTTTAATTGAAGAGGCTATCTCGTACTAGAACTACGTATAGGATATAGCCATAGGCTGCGCGATATAAACCGCATTCAATTTGGCTCTCCTGTAGCTGTAGTGCAATGAAGACTTAATTGAACTAAACTCAAATCAAAACGGCATTCAAGAGAAAAGGCCAAAACGTATTAGAGGTAGATGAGGCATATAGCCAGGGGCCTCCTGATTTAAAACATCCTCCAATGTAGCTCTAGCGGAACGATTTTTCAACTCAACGCTCAACCCACACCACATTCGAGTGAAGAGTTACCTCGTACGAGAGCTACATAGCCATGGTCTACTCGAATTAAAACCCCATTCAATATAGCCCTCGTGTAGCGCTAGTGCGAAGATTTTAACTTATCTGAAACCGCATTCAAGTCACCTCGTACAAGGGGTAAATGAGGCATACAGCCATGGGTTTCGCTACTTAAAACTGCATTAAATATAGCACTCCTAAAGCTCTAGTGCGATGATTTTTCAATTAAACTAAAAACTACATTCAAGTGAAGAGGCAACCTCATACTAGAGCTACAAGAGGGATATAGATCGGGAATTCGAGATTTAAAACCGAATTCAAGTGAAAAGTTAGCTTGCACTAGAACTATATGAGGGATATATCCGTGGTCTTCCCTATTTAAAACCGCTTCAATATAGCTCTAGTGAGGCGATACTACAACTCAACTCAAAACTACATTCAAGTGAAAAGGCCATTTCGTACTAGAGTTTCATGAGGGATATGTATATGGGCCTTGCGAATTAAATATAGCCCTCGTGCAGCTTTGGTGCGACTATATCTCAACTCTACTCGAAAACGCTTTCAAGTGAAGAGGCCACCGTGTACTAAAAGCTGCAGGACATATAAAGATCTGGGGCTCGCGAAATTAAAACCGAATTCAAAAGAAAAAGGCAGCTGGCCTCAATTTTTTAAGCCGCATTTAATATAGCTCTAGTGCGGTGATACTTCAACTCAACTCAACATTACGTTCAAGTGAAGTGGCTATCTCGTACTAGAACTACATTTAGGATAATAGGCTACGCGATTTATAGCCGCATTCAATAAACCCTCTTGTAGCTCTAGTGGGAAGATTGGTCAATTTAACTGAAAAGCATATTTAAGTGAAGAAGATACATTGTACTAGAGGTACATGAGGGATGTAGCCATGTGCCTCCCGATTTTAAACCGCATTTAATGTAGCTAAGGTGCGCCGATCCTTCTACTCAACTCAAAACTACATTCAAGTGAAGATTTACCTCATACTAGAGCTACATGAAGGAATAAAAATCGCATTCAATATAGTCTTCGTGTAACTCTAAATGAGGCATAAAGCCATGGGTTTCTGTACTTAAAACTGCATTAAATATAGCACTCGTGTAGCTCTAGTGCGAAGAATTTTCAACTCAACTCAAATGACAACTTCAAATGACTTCGTAGTACGGGATCCTGGGCATATATGGGAACAGATACGATATAATGGCCGTTTTCGATTTGGCGTTTTGCGTTACGTTGATAAACAATGAAAATACCTAATTGTGGTAAACATTCCATTTCATATTTCATACAACTCGATAGGTATAGCAACCACACTTTAAATTTTCAAGCTCGCCAAGTATCGTAATTACCGGCCATTATATCATACCTGTACCGTCTAATGAAGCCATGTTTCTCCCACGTTCAGCTGTATGTTGGTTGTTCTAGAGTAGGTAAATCTAAAATTCTTCATATCTTGGCCCCAAAAGGGAGGAGTGCAAACATTGTGTATCCGGAAGTTCTTCTAAATTAAAGTTCGAATCTTTTTGAGGATGACTGTTTTAGGTAAACCATTTAGGTATACCATCAGTCTAGGTAATAAATCTTATTGAAGCAGCGAACCCCAATCCAATATTCTTTAAGACAAAATGTTCTATTAAGTTCACGGGTTCCCAGCAAAGCGGAACCACACTGCCAGTTGTTATATCAGTCTAAGATCGTGCGATTATGTTCTATAATGAAAGGTTTAAAATATGTTCCACTGGTGGGTTGGTGATGTATCATAAGGAACGATATACACTCTAAATTTGGTGTGTAGGATTAAGAGGGATTGTCAGTCCCATAGAGCTAATGTATTAGTTTTGAAATCATAACTTCCGCAGAAGTATTTCTTTGCCATGTTAGCCCTTTTTCCCCAGGTATGGGAATCAACATAAAATCAAAATGAAACAAATTTGAAACGAAAATGTTATCTAGCTATTTAATTATATATTTTTGAAGTTTTAAAATGCCAAAAATTACAGCAGATGGCGACACTATTTTAAAATTTTATCAATTAATAATTAAATAACCGGATGTTGTTTTCTTTTCAATTTTGTTTTAAATGGATGTTATGATGATTCCCATACCTGGTGAGAATGGGATAACATGGCAAAGCAATACTTTTACCAAAGTTGTGATTTCAAAACTAATGCATTAGCTCTATGGGACTGACAGTCCCTCTTAAAAATTTCTGAACAGAAAGGTTTAAAGTCATAGTGTTAACGGCCGTATTCACAAGTTCGGGTCACCCGCAGGTTTCCCCCGTCTGGGTGATAGATCGGTAGGTTTCGTCAAATTCCTTATTCACAAGTGCGAGTTATGCCAAAAGGGAGGAGATAAGGAGCCGAATCTGCTCTACGGGTTATCCCACCAATATCGGTGGGTTTTCAGAGGGATATCTCTGAGAAATGTTCAAAATCAAAACAAACATAGCTCTTATCAGGTTCTTCTTTCAAACTAGTGATTATAATTATTTAGTTCTAATTCATTTTAATTGATCTTTATAAGATTGTTCATTGTAGAAGTACAGCATATTAGAAAAATAAATATATTTTCAACATGATTTAGATTGATACTAAATTTCTACGTAGAGACTTACGTGAGATATGCGATGATAATTTTTATTGTACAATCCATTTGAAAACGTATCTTTAAATTGACTAAAACTGTTTTAAAATTTGTGTGCTGCGGTAGTTATGCACAAAAATGTTACAAACTTAATAATAAAATACAAATAACAGAGGAATATTATAACTATACTAGTATTTGCCACTGTAAAATATAATTAGCAGGTTAATATTCTTGGTTAAAGATTTATACATATACACAATGATAATTATAAAGGCATTAGTTTTCTTATTTCCCAATATTCCTTTATATTTTTAAATTAAAGTTATTAAAACTTCAGAGTCATCTGGCATAAAGTTTATTTTCTTCGCTTCAGCCATTTTTTTAAAGGGGAGTCGGATGGGTGTTTTGGGTCAAAAATGTCGATTTTCTGTGTTTCTTTTACTTTTAATCTGCATATGTATAGCTTTAATTTAAGACCAAGATTATCTATTTCTGTTTAGTAGTTTTATTTTTATAAGCATTTTTCAGAAACTATGTCATCAGTTCTTACCAATACCTTAATTTTCTTTTGCGTTTCCTGAAATATAAGATTTTTCAACACTTAGGAAATTTTTTCTCAGGAACTATAAAATATATCAGCGTGTTTTGTTTTATTATTTCTTCCCTATTAATAGCTATTTGATTTAAACTGAGGAATTTTAAAATATCTCTGCTCAATTTTAAATATCTCTGCTACAAAAAAAAGTTAAATAACTTTAAATTGGATATTTGGGTTTTTTTTAAATACATATTTTTAAAAAAATCACTGTGAAAGTATTTTTTTATACTGTGAAATATCTTCAGTTTAAATTAAAGAGCTATATGTAAGGAACAAACTATAAAAACAATTCATGTTCCTGAGAAAAATGTTCCTAAAGTTAGTAAAATTAACATGGGCGAGATAGAACCATCCGACTCCCCAGAGGCGATTGCGATCTGTCTCACGATGCAAATAGAACAAGTGAGAAATATCTCTATCAGTAAACAACGTCACGTGATTCCGCTTGACCAATGATATGTCCTGTTACAAAATCTGATTGAAACCTGAGGAAGAAACCCGAAAGGTGAAACCCAGACAAATCTCGCGGTTGTGAATACGAATTTGAAATAACCCTCAAGTTGTCCCTTCCTCGCAGGATTCATGTTCTGGGGATATCTCGCTACTTGACTCGAACTTGTGAATACGGCAGTTAATACTGCTATGTGTTAACTTGCCCAGAATAGTATAACTTACGTATTATTTTACCATCGAAATGGACCTTTTTTTATACCATACTTATTTGTCATTATTGAAATTTTTAATTTGGCTATAATCTCTCTACTACTCATTATTTAAAAAAAAATCTCTTACTCTGGCCCAAATATCATTAGAATGTTCGTTGGTTGGTTGGTAGACAAATATATTCAGGCTCGTGTGCAGAGACCCGCTTATAAACCTTCGTCACAGACACAACACACACACACATATAAGTGGATCCATCTAATTTTTAGAGACATAGGAATGTCCGTAAATGATGATATACTTAAAATTGAGAAAATATGCTATTCGGCTCTGCATTGTTGTTGTCGTGTGCTCATAGCCCTCGTGTAGCTCTAGTGCGACGATAATTCAAACTAACCTAACCCGTTGTCATGTGCTCACTTGTCTGGGATGCTTATAAACACACAAGCAAGACATATATTTATACAAGACACACCTGGAGAATACATTTATTAATAAAGACTATTTTAGCAAGAGCCCGGGGCCCCGAGACCTATGTTATTTTCCCATTAATGAAATATATCGGATTAGGAGTGTTTTCATATACTTTTAGTGTATGCATACCCGTTAGAGCGGACGGACGGCCAATTCAGAGGTACCGGAGTCAAAATTTATGTAAAATATAAGTTAACTTATCTCATTTTCCCAGATCTGATTTTTACGTATGCTTTAGAAAATATTGTTAAAATTTTATAATCAATACTACCAGGCACTTTCCGCCGACCAAAACTTATGCCAGGTACTTTAAAGGTCCCAGTAACGTTCAGACTTTGTCCCACGCATCTGCGCATCTGGTGGTGCGATATGGCGTTACGTATTGTTTAACTAAACAAAAATTTAATTAAACTCATACACTAAAAGTATATAAAAACACTGCCTAATCCGATATATTTCATTAATGAGAAAATAACATAAATCTAACACTACATGACCCCCGACTGGCACAAGAACGAGTTCGCTGCTTTCCTATTGACACTGGGATCCATTTCAGGAGAAAGTCTGACTTCTGTCCTTCGGAGATACCAGCTAGAATTTATCCAGGATTTGAACCCGGGCCCACGCGTTTGGTAAGGAAGAATCATAACCACCATACTGCCTAGGTGAGCAACAAGCAATGTTTAAGTTACAAAGTGAAGCGTTACACTATTTTGGCCACCAAAGCTCAGAGATTAAGCCAAAAGAAGTAATCTTGGTGATGTTTCGTAGCGAAACGACAAGTAGAGCAACTTGCTGTTGCGTACTTATTTTGTGAATTTATATATACAATATTTAGTATCATCCAAATAATGATTTCAGGCTATTTTTTGATTTTTTTTTGAAAAACTATTTCAGTAATGAACACTGTTAAGGACAACACCCATCCAGCGACAAGAATCCCCAGACAACCAGAGACGTCCTTCACAGTCATCGGTTTGACGGCGTCCTCTTTATCGACGTCCTCGCTCTTCAATGACTTCAAAGCTTTTTTCAGCGAAAGGTCACGCAGCAACTTGGCGTAAATTCCGGAAGAATCAATCCTCGAGATGATTGAATCCAGCTTCTTCTTGCAGCAGAAGTTTTTGTTGACAACCAGCGCTATTGGATTTACCAGGATGACGTCTTCAGCCATCCAGTATCTGTCTTTTCGAAAACCGAAGAGCTTGTAGAACATCGTGCCTAGCAGAACCACAGATCTACTGTTGATGTACCTGCGTGGAATACAGAATACTTTTTAGAAGAACACAATTTACATATTCTAGTCTGAATTATTGCGATCGCAAAGTTGCCAGTAAATTTTCCGTTAAGAGGGACTGTCAGTACCATAGATAGAAATAATGCATTAGGTTTGAAATCACAACTTTTGGAAAATAATTGCTTTGGCCATGTTATCCCATTTTTACCAGGTATGGGAATCACCATAACATCAATTTAAAACAAAATAGAAAAGAAAATAACATGCGGTTATTTAATTATTAATTGATAAAGTTTAAAAATATTTTCGGCATCTGCTGTATATTTTGGCATTTTAAAATATATAATTAAGTAACTAGATAACATTTTCGTTTTAAATTTGTTTCATTTCGATGTAATGTTGGTTCCCATGCCTGGGGAGAAAGGGCTAACACGGCAAAGCAATACTTCTGCGGAAGTTATGATACCAAAAGTAATGCATAGCTCTATGGGACTGACAATCCCTTTTAATTGAAGGAAACTTTTTTGAGAGTGTTGAATGACTCACCTCTCAACAGTCCCTTGTTCCGTCGGCTGTTGTGAATGGTACCAGTTGTTATTTTCTATGAGTTGACCCAGGACTTGGTGCTGCCGGTTACTCGACGCGTTTAATGCCGAAATCGCGAACGAGCCTTTGAGAGCGAAGCATCTGTGGAAGAGATCATTAAAATAGCATTAGGCCCGTTTTACATGGCAACGGATTTGGTGATATTCGCCATAGTAAAAAACCTACTTTTGGCTTACCTATTCCTATGGACTATAACTCGATTCGTCTGAAGTCAAAAACTAACAACAGTGGCCAAAAGTGTTATCAAATTTTTGAGAAGCACCAATGCTATGACTTAAACATATGTATACTTTTCTCGTCCAAAAAAATTATTATCAAAGGATTACTGGCGAAGCTTAGCTACCGTGAGCTAACAGCTCAAGTCTTTTATGTTTCTATCTACTTACCTTACGGTTTACTTGCGTTTTTCAACCATTTTATTTATTCAAGGTTCATTTTTAACTGTGTAGTGTAGTGTAGTGTAGTTGTCGTATTGGTAAAAATGCACTTGCCTGTGAGTGCCCTTTTGCGCAGCTTCAGAAAGCTTCTGGAAGTTGTCGATTGAGGGGCCGCTTATGGGCAGGGTCAGAAACGAGAGCAAAGCAGAAGAGTAGCTTGAAGTGACCACCAGCGTGAAAAGCAACCAGAAACCGACGAGGAACCTGTTGAAAGGCAATAAATACATTAAAAGTTTCTAAGGTCTGAAGTAACATCTTCTGTGGCCAAAGATATCTGTTTAGGATAGATTGAACACTCGGAATATTCTGCAACAAGTTGTGCCAAGCTGACCTGCGGGACACTAAAAAAAATTCATCACTCAGCTTTTACTGACAAAACTTCATTATCAGATAGTGAATGGTCTTGTTGTTGTTACTAATGCCACTTGGGAAACCCAAGCTCTTCCCGCGGAGCGGAAAAGGATTAAGGCAAATGGGTGCGGTTCCTGAGGAGAGATGCTCGTGTAGAGACTACACGGCAGAAATCGGACTTGGCATCGTGCTGACAGATGCTGCCATCTATCGCCACCTCCGCAATTTAGACATGTCCCTGAAGGGGGGGGGGGGGAATAGTCTCCAGAGACCTGAACCCGTGGGAAACTACGCCATGACCGCCCACAGGACTTTTGGACCCACAGATTTAACGAGCACGTACTCCGCGCATTCCACATTCGCATATACTCGGTGGGTCTTCAGTGGTATCGGGACTCGATCGCGGGACCTTCCGATTCCGAGAACGAGGCCTGAACCACTAGGCTATCCACGGCCCCACGTGAATGGTCTTGGAAGATTTTACACACATTCGTGAATCTAACTCTATTATATTAAACATGAAATTATATATTTTGTTTTAAATGTGGCAAAGCCGAGATCACACATATTTTAATGAAAAGAAAGTGACTAAGATATTAGTGCAAGTCTACATATAAAATCAAACTTAAACAAAACCTCCATTTGAGAGAACCATCTCCCAACTCCAGTTGTTCCTTTAGGATACTCGAGAGCAGCTTAAAGAAACACCAGCCACCGCCCAGGACATAGCAGAGGACGGTTAAGGCCACCACGGTTGCACAAATTCCATTCCAGACATTCGCATCAAACGGATAGACAAAGGAGAAGATAGAATGTATGCTTCCCGGCTTCTCTCTGGCAAACGTAAACCCATCGAAATCATAATATCTGGAGAAGTCCACGACTAAGGTTCTCTGCAGGGATATCCGCATCATGGCAGATCCAAGGTCTGCCTCATTCCTGGCCACCATGCCTACAATGCCAGTATAGTTCCCGTTTTTGAAATTCCCGTATTCGCGGTCTTCAGGGATCACGATTCTGTAGTCCACGCCCAATGCAGCCAGTACGATGGTCAGGTACTGGCCTGCAAGTCCGAAGGCACGCGTGGTACCTTCCGCGTCTGAATACAGGTCCATGATATTTGTCGAAGGTACAGTGGCTACTGTCACTGTTTTGAGGGTGCCCATATTAAATATGTAATGGTGAAGATATTAGAACGTTTGCGAACGGCATCCAAAAAACAAACACATGTACATAAAAATTACATGGACTTAATTTCATAAGTCATGTAGCAAAATGTGTTTTTTTTGCAATTGAGCAAGACAAACAGAAATTTTAACTTTTCAGAAGTCACTAAATGAGCGAAATATTTCGCGATATTTCGCGATTTATTTATTTTTTTACTTAAATAAGGTTAGTGAAACGATTGCTTTGAAATAACAGTATATTTAATACCTTAACGACGGTTGAGCAGAAAATTTGCCATGCGAAAATAAGCTTTCTGCTTAAGTTTATCGAAATAAATAAAATAGTAGACAAATGAAGGCGACCATAGTAATTTATACAATTTGTGTGGCACAAATTAAGTTTCACGCAAAGCGAATTTTAAAAATTTACGGTAAATTTTTTATTCGTTGAGTAATGTGTTAGTTTGGTTCCCAAGTATATCGGTAATGGGTTAAATTTGAAACGTCTCTTTAGAAATCAATGCTTAAGCAGTCGTAAAAATGTACCCTAATGGTAAAAATAATGAGAAAACAAACTGTTAGATTCATGAATCGGATATGCACGGTCAGATTAAGAGCGAAATATTTTGTGGAATGTTTCCCATTATTATACTACTCGACAAAATAATAGGTTTTCATATCGATTATTTTTCTCAAATGGGCTCATATTCTAAGTTGATACCCTTCCATTTTAGGTATTGAAATACCTTATGGACTTCATAATAACACATAAATAACTTAACGATAATGTTTATTGTAATATTATAAAAATAATTGTTATTGCTTTATATTCTAAACCCATTTCTAGATTTGAAAATTCTTAAACGATATCTTTAGGATTGTCAATAGGATTTGCGTATGATACACCACTTGCAATACAATATAATTGCTTGAAAAATTCTGTAGAGATTCACATGCAGAACAAGAAGTTCTTAAATAACTAAAATAGCCTACTTTCCTGTTATTAAAATACTTACTGAAATTCTAATAGGAAAACAACTAGGTTCATAAAAGTAAATATCATCAACAACCGTTTCTACACTAGATTTATACACATTCGGAAAAAAAAATCGCTAAACACAACATCCATCTATAATTTAAACTTCTAAAAGCCAAAATCAACTATTTTCCCCTTAATATTCTTTCTCAAATTAACTTAATATAATTTATCTTCTGCACAATTTATTTGTAGTTCAAAGAATAATTCAATATTTATTAATAACAAAAGTAATGAAACTACTCCATAAAAAATAAGAAATGTAAATTAAAACTAAGCATAATTGTATGCAAAAAATATGTCTTGCCGCTTTCTTGGTAAACAATTAATGAACAATCAAAGAATCACATTGTGCTATATTTTATGACGTCATTCGAAACTGATTCATGAAAAATTATTTTGCTTCAAATATTGTTAAATAAAGTTTCTCATGCCATTGTTAATTTGGCAACAGTGATTTAAATGACTCAAAATTGAATTTCAATGCTAATTCAATGGGAAATTCGCCGAGAGATAGTAGATTTATGTCCGTCCGGACGTACAGACAGGCAGACAAAAGGTATGAAAGTTGGGTCTCTGAGGTCATAGCTTTCTAACAAAAAAAGAATTTTAAATAGTAGTAGGAGGATTACCAACATGTTTTATGAACAAGATCAAAGGATACAAAGGCAATATGACTACTAAATAGAATACATAATTTCAATGGTTATGGGAAGTTGTATAACCACCGCGAACAATTCCGAAAGAAAGTTAAAATGGGTCAGCAACAATATGAACCATTGTACATGGTGAAAGTGAACTGCACATCGATGGAATTCACTTGGCCGCTGGCATCTTTAAGGAAGTTGATAATTATCAAATGTTTCACCTTAACATAATCTCGGGTTACGGTTTTGTGTTATAATGCAAACATTTAGTAACAGCTCATGGTAAAAAATTTCACTTTAATAATAAAATATTACTTTAGCATAATTAAATATTTCTCAATAAAATTTAGGCAAAAAAATATTATTTCTTACTTTTCATAAAAAAATAAGCAAAGATTACTTTAACATAATTAAATATTCCTCAATAAGTTTTGAGCAAAAAAAAATATTATTTCTTACTTTTCATGAAAAAAAGACTAATTTTTTGAATTGTAATGGTAACTGAATATGGCAACCAAACAGGCAAATATGACTGTTTACATTTTTAGATCAATCAATCCATCCACTCGCGTTATTCATATGTTTTCTTTAAATAAAAACGCCAAAAAGTTTAAATGACGCATTCCGATTATTAATTACACATTTTTTTTTCAATCTGTCGATTCAGATATTTTATTAATCATATATTTTAGAAGCTGTAATAATCCTCCCAATAGTTAACAGCGCTACTATGCGGCTCTTCGACAAAATTATAGCAAACCTTGGCGTGTTTTTGGAAGTACGTGGCCGCTAGGATGGCTTGTTTATTGCGCAACCATACCACCAAAGGTAATATAGACTTTAATTAAATAAAAATAGAAAGATTAATTTTTGAAACTTCAAACCTATGTCAGCGAATGAATTGGGGCATTCTTAATCGTTTAGTAAAAACCGCTTCCAGATTCATGGCCTAGTAATGGCTGTAGGTCTGAGCAAAAATTAGGGCAAAATTTGACTAAAACTGCTCGGAAGATTTCATTTTCATAAATTTCCATAATTGTTTTCTGCGCTGTTTTTTATTCTTGAATAACCAATTTTTTTATGTAAAGTAATCCACGAAACCTCTCTACGGTATTTTTTTTTTATTAATCTAAAATTTTAGTTTGTCTGATAGAAAATAAAATCGATTTTGCGTTTAACATGGCGAAATGTTTAGAGTATATATACATAACTGCCGTTTAGCCCTTGGCGTCATTTTTAGATTGGCGGGCGGAACGACCGTTCCGTCTGATAAAATATAACCAGCCTAGAAATTTCAAAAACTAGGGTCATCCGGGGTAATTTCTAGTCAAAAATAAACATTCTGTCTCTACAAAATTCATATCTAAGCTAGAATTACTCATTTTGGACATGAAGTAAGCACATTGTGAAGACCTTATAATAAAATAATTTATCAATGATGCACTTGCAAATTAAGGGGGGGTTGAATGGGTGTTTGGGTCAAAAATGTCTATTTTCAGTTTTTCATTTTTTTTATTCTGCTTATTAAGGTAAAGGTATTTTATTTAGCTTTAATTTAAGACCAAGATTATCGATTTCTGTATAGTGGTTCTCTTTTTATAAGCATTTTTGAGAAACTCTTAATATCAGTTCTTATCTTAAATCTTACTTTTCTTTTGCGTTTTCTTAAATATAAGGTTTTTCATCAGTTAGGAACATTTTTCTCAGGAACTATAAAAGTTATCAACATACTTTGTTTTGTTATTTCTTCCCGATTTTTGCTCTTTGATTTGAACTGAGGAAATTTTGAATATCTCTGCTCAAAAAACTTAAATTTAAATCTGTTTTTTTAGTTTTTCAATACATATTTTAAAAAAATTCACTGTAAAAGTATTTTTTAATATTTTGAAATATCCTCAGTTTAAACTAAAGAGAACAAAATATACAAAAGTTTATAATGATATATCATATAGTTTTAACATGGGCGTGATAGAACCATCCGACTCCCCCTTAAACTATTATAGTTAATTAGAGACCAGGACTCAACCCAAGAGCGGGGAAATTCCTGGCCGCTCACATTTTTGGCAAAAATACATACCTTTTTTATATGACCTTTTATATATTAGCTCTATTAACGTAGACATGGCAACTTTGGCAGTATAGCTATCCGTGTCCAAAGAGGTCATCCTGGGGAACGCGATGAGTTGCTATTGTTTTAGAAGGCACCTAAATCGCCCCAGACAAGGAAGGAAGCTTTCGATAACTCTCCAAAACTACTATATAGTTGTCCTGACTCTGGATTTGCATTGGATTTAGTCGATATTGAGTCACTTAGGGGGTATCATATCAATTGCCGATCGTGACACAAAAAACAGAAAATTACCTTAAAAAAGTTAGTATCAAATACGTTTAAAAAATAGAAGGAATGTTCAAATAAAAGTATAGGAGAAGCCGTAGGGTGAAATATATTTTTAATGTATGCAAAACTTACTTTATACAACAAAACATAATTTATACAAAACACACGAAACTTATTACAGAATTAGCAAGTTTAACAAAATGTATTCATTTATATTAACAAATAGTTCCAGTTAAGTTGACTGAAAGTGTGTCGTTTGTAAATGCACCAGAACCTGCAGTCATTATAAACAGTATTAACCGAGAGTTTAGTTTTATAAAAGAACTTAACTTTTCTTATTCAATGATGTATTTAAGATAGGGATAAAAGGCAGTTGTCTAAAAGTATTTGACATAATTATCTTACTCCATAAATATAGGGGTAAACTGCTATATTTATGGAGTAAGATAACTTTGTACTCTTTAACCCTAAAGCCCTCTTAACCCTAAGCCCTTTGTAAGTAAGCCTTTGTACACGAATTTAAAAAAAATTATTTTTTTGTCAACTGGGGCACATTACAAGTGCTTTTCACCATATTACAGTCAAACCTCGTTAACGCGAACTGGCCTAACATGAAATTTCGTTTAAGGTGAACTGAAAGCATTTTTTGGGCCTATAACGCTTCGAGCTAATACTAAAAATTTTCTTAACGTGAATTCGCTTTAGGCAAAAACCCGCTTGACTCAAACATAAAATTCAGAATTCGACTCTTTTAATTTGCATTTTGTTACTATGCATTGTTCTTAATCGCTGTTCCTTAAAAACTTTCACAATTTTACTACAGTATGCACTCTCCAAATGAACCTTATTAATTGAACCAATTGTATACATGTTTTGTTAGTGTATTACATTATAAAGTTAGAATAACTTGCAGATGTTATTTTTTTAAAACTATTCACTGGTTCAATCTAAAAAAAATTCCTGACGGTTAACATGAAATTCGGTTAACACGAAATGTTTCGGTACTCCCTTCGAGTTCACGTTAACGGGGTTCAACAGTAGTAATTTTTAAATATTTGTTGGGACAAGGGGTCCCGTTAGAAGCCAAAGGGTTAAGATCATACATGGATCAAAAACTAATTTGATAACTAACTTTTGTCACTGCCATTGTTTGAAAATCCCGTAATAATTAATCAGGTATTGTATAGTATTTATTATTGTTATGGATTTTAAATTCGTAAATTCACATTTTACAATTATATACATGTGGGATTCAACTCGTCACAACCCTCCTCTTGGTACCTATCCCCAGGGCCCGATTAAGAATGGCATGGACTATAGGCACAACAAGTTACGGGGGCCCCTTATGCGGAACATTATCTTACCTTTTGCGACATTATTTACAATATACCAAAACAAGCCATGCTAATTATATATAAATTACCACACCATGTTAATTATATATAAATTACCAAATTACCACACCACGATAATTATATACAACTTATTGCAAGTGAAAATTGAATGAATAAAATGTTAAATATAATATTTAAGTATAACATATACATTAAGACAGTTCTTAATGCTCTCCAAAATAAAGATCCTTTAATTTCAGAACAAATTTTACTAAAAAGAGCTAATAAGAAAATAAAAAGATCTATATTAACTTATCAATAGATATTTTAATAACAAAAAATTGGAAATGGGATGAAGCAATTTATATTATAATGAAAAAAAAAATTGGTCGCTGTGCTGATGCGTCTCCAAACATGCTTCCGGAATTCTTAAGAAACTGAATTAAATTTTCTTTTAACAAATAGTTTATGGCAGGCCATATAGCTGTATCTTCATATAACATCTTAAATCTGTTTGCAAACAACTTCTTGTCAAACAAGTCATTGCATGGTGGGGAAACTTTTCTTCAGATGGAATGGTTAGGTATCGGTAATCCGACGAAGTTTTGTTTGATGGTTTCAACTTTTTATCGTCGAGTATTTTTTCATAGTTTCTTTTTGAACAACCGTTGGGTATTTACGCGTAGTCATAACTCTTTTTGAAACCAAATTAAGTTCGAAAAACGTGGAAGTCGGCAGTCAGTAAACAAACAAACGATTTGTAACTTCTTCCTCTTGAACTCACTTCGCTTCTATTAACGTGACGTACGAACGAAAGGGAAATAAAAATAAGTATTATAGTTAAGAAAAGCATGACGACTTTACAATGGGAAATGTTTTACAGTTATTTTTTTATTAAAAAGTTTTTTGTGGAATTCCAACTTTTTGTATTTAATTGTTAAATAAAAAAAGTTTTACTTAAAAGAAATTTAGGGGCCCCCAAATATTCGGGGGCCCTAGGCCCGGGCCTCATGGGCCTAATGGATAAGCAGGCCCTGCCTATCCCAGCAGCGCCCTCTAAGAGCAGCACTCCAGGGCTTTGTCACAAGTTATCAGATCTCCTGAAACATCGAGCCTAACTGGAGAGGAGCCTTTTTGGCGATTGTATGAACGAAGTCAGATTAAATGACTGTTAATAAGTAAACGTATAGCTTCACTGCCTTCCGGTACCCTCCCCCCTAGCTATTTTAAGCTCTATTACTAATAGCTGTGGAGTGCAAAGTGGTGTAAGTGAAGCTATACACTTGCCCGAGTTAACTCGGGTTCATTTAAATTGAAGTTGTCATTAAAGCAAATACAATTGTGAAGTGTGAAACAAAATTTCTAGTTTCACAGCCAATTTTAGGGCAATCTATAATCGTGAGCCCATGGCCCGGGCCTCGTAAGCCTAGGAGATGGTCAGGGCCTGGCACTGGTAGCTCAGTGCTGGAGAACGCGTTGGTAATTCAAATGGGTTCGATTCCTTCTGTCCGGTAATTTTTCTTATTTTACCCTGGAAGTTCTAGTCCCTGGTTCGACTCCCGCCCTTTTTTTTGCTAATTCATAGCACAAAAGTGTAATTGTTCGACTCAAAGCTTAGAATTTCACTAAACTGACATCACCCTTACAAATACAATAAAACCTATTTAAAAAAAAATTACTTGCTATTTATAGTAGTGTGTTTGATTTTGCTCGGGAGTGAAGAGGTTAGTTAATAGTAAAATATACTAAAAACCGTTATTAAAATCCTTCATAAAGAATATGAGTGCCAAATTTTTTCCAAATAAAACTAAAAAGCATTATAACTAGTAATATATACACTTTTTTTTACAGTATTTGTCCTATTTAAATTTTTTTTATATCATTCAATGGCCTAAAACAGCTTCAGCAAAACGATAGGCAGCAACTTGTAGTTGCATCCTTATTTTGTGAATTTATAAATAAAATATTTCAGTCTCGAAAATAGCATCCAAAACATCGATTTCAGGTTCTTTGCTGAAAGTGTGTAGAAACCCAAAAAAACATTATTTCACCAACGAGAACTTTTAAGGATAACACCCATCCAGCGACAAGAATCCCCAGACAACCAGAGAAATCCTTCACAGTCAACGGTTTGACGCCGTCCTCTTTTTCGACGAAGTCGCTCTTCAATGACGCCAAAGCTAGCTTCAGCGAAAGGTCACGTAGCAACTTGCCGTAAATTCCAGAAGAATCAATCCTCGTGATGATTGAATCAAGCTTCTTCTTGCAGCAGAAGTTTTTGTTGAGAGCAAGCGCCATGGGATTGAACAGAACGACGTCCTTGGACATCAAGTACCTGTCTTTTCTAAAATCGAAGAAGAGCTTGAAGAACGTCGTGCTTTGCAGTATCACAGATCTAGTGTCGACAAACCTGCGTTAAAGATAGATTACTTTCTAAGAGAATGCAATTAACACATTATGTCTGATTTATTTCGATCGCAAAGTTGCCTTTTAAATTTCCGGAAATTAAAGGAAGACTTTTTGAAAGTGTTGAATGACTCACTTCTCAAGAGTCCCAAAATCATGTGGCTTGTAGAACCAGTTGTTTTTTTCTATGAGTTGACCCAGGACTTGGTTCTTCTCGTTAATCGATGCTTTTAATCCCGTCGTCATGTACGAGCCATTAAGAGCGAAGCACCTGTGGAAAATGCCGTAAAAACAGCCTTAGGCACGTTTTCTATGTTAGCTTTTTTTTAAATTATCTCCATAGTTCAACTATGATTGGTTATACTTATAATTCGCGAAATTATTTTACCGCAGTGACAGGCGGAGTTACTGAATACTAAACTCCTGAGGAATAATAAACTTCTTAACCCCCAACTCGAACTTTAAACAGCATATATTTTCAGAAAAAAGAACAGTATACACATGTTTTAAGAAAATAAAATAAAAATTCTGTAAATATATGGTTTTGTTCTGTAAAATTTAACTAAATTTTTTACAGTGTAGTGTAGTTAGTATTGGCGGAATTGCACTTGCCTGTGAGTGCCCCTTTGCACAGCTTCAGAAAGCTCTTGGAAGTTGTCGATTGAAGGGCCGCTTATGGGCAGGGTCAGAAACGAGAGCAAAGCAGAAGAGTAGCTCGAAGTGACCACCAGCGTGAAAATCAACCAGCAACCGACGAGGAACCTGTTGAGAAGCCGATAAACACTGTTAAATTTGGCTGTAAAGTTGTATCTACTGTATAGCTTAGCTGCCTCTAGTTATATACAGTAGACACACTCTTAACCTTTAAATTTGAAGTAAAATATAAATTAAATACTGTATTATGGCAAGCTTCTTAATAATTATACTTTAAAATTTAAGACATTTATAGGGGAACATGGGGAGCCTTGGCCATGTTTTCAGAATTTTATTTAATTTTTTTTATGTTTACACTAAAAAATTCATACGATAGCACATATTAAAGGAAATTTTATTTTCAATAAAGTAATATAAATAATTCTTTTCTTTTCTAAATTTATTGTTTTTTAAAACATTGACTCTGGGCACGGCCTACTCAACTACTAAGGCCGAAGAAGCTTTCTCAAACAAGCTCGGGGACGGAAATTTTGACGTCATCGTTCCGAGTGACGTTTTTCCGAAGATATAGACAACCTGTCTCGAAACCTGTTCGGAACAACTCGTTCACGGCTGACCACAATTTTAGGGTTCCGAATGCGTCCGAACTAGTTTTTCGATCTTCGGCACTGGGAACAGTGACGTCAAAATTTCCGTCTACGTTCATGTTTGGGAGAGCTTCTCTGGCCTTGTTATTGAAGTTGGCCATGCTCTGGGCCAAGTTTGAAAAAAGAGAACGATCATTGCAAAAGTATTACGTCGCAAAAAGCTGGCGTTTGAGCGTTGCAGAACACAAGAAGTGGAAAGCCGATATGAGATAGGAGACACTAGCTGAATGTATTGCAAAATTAAAAATATCAAAACAGGATATCAACCCAAAGTAAATTTCTGTAAAAACAGAAATAAAGAATTGAGAGATGGGCAGAGTATTTTGAAGAGCTGCTAAATAAAGAAGAACAAAAAATGTAGATGTAGAAATAACTGAATATAGTGTTGATTATGATGAATATTGTGAACACCCAACTTTAGAGAAAATAAAACAAGCTATAAAAATGGAAAGTCACCGGGAAAAGACTTGATTGCAGCACAGGTACTAAAATATGAATGGGAAAACTTAGTAGGCATGCATGATCTTTTGAAAAGTATACAGAAAGACATAATGCCAAAAGAATGGCATATCGCAATCATTTGCTCAATACATAAAAAAGGAGACATCTTGGTTTGTGAAAACTAACGTGGGATATCACTTTTGTCGGTTTCAGATCTGGTAGGTCTACTACTGACCAAATATTTAGTATTTGAAATGTCCTGGAAAAGTTCTTTGAGCAGAACTGTACCAACTTATTATAGATTTCAAGCAGGCATGTGATCATACAAATAGAGGAACACTGTTGCACATCATGAATGTGTTTAAAGTGCCAGGAAAATTAATAAAACTTGTTCTGATGACGCTTTCAAGCACTGAAGCTAAAGTAAAAGTGCACATGGTGATTTGAAGCTTACTTCATTGCACAAACTTTATAACTTAAATAAAACCTTAATACAACAGTATTTATAAAATACGCACACACTTAAACTTAATTCAATCGGTTTGTCTAAAAAAATCTTACAAATTATGTGGAAAATGTTTACTTTTTGGGGGGTGAGAAACTTTCTTTTATTCTCTCTTCACTGCTAAGAAGTAGCTCAATAAAACTGAGGTGGCTATCTGCTGACAACAGTAGCTTTGAATACCATCTATTGAGAAAATGTGCGAAAATATTCTTAAATACTAAAATTTAAAGGTAGGCCAAGCCTCCGTTATGGCCGAGGGTCCCCATGTTTCCCTATGTTAAAAAGTTTACCTAAAGAAGTTGATGGTTTGGGTTGTTGAATCAAAGTTGACTACAGCTACATGAGGCTAAAAGATGCTAAAAAAATTTTGCCAATAGAAGTTTATAATAATTCTAGAAATACTAGTAGTTACAATTACTGCTCTTTTTTCGTTTGTATTTTTTTGGTACTTTTCCATGTCATGGGCCCCAATCTCGTCAAACGGAATCTTTGGCGAGAAACAGAATTTAATAGCGACAAAACATAATTCACACAGTAAAAGATTACCAGTAGAAAGATTCCGTTTGGCTGCCTACTGTATAGCTAGAGCCTAGCTGCCTCTATCTGTACAGTAGACAATCTCTTAACCAGCTTAAAATTGACCGATGGCAAGCCGGTAAATCGAAAATCCAGTTGAACAGGAATGAAATTGATTAAGGTTTTGATTGCACATATAAACATTGATGATATTGACCTTAAATACACAATTAAGGTAATGTGGCATTGCACTTAATGTATTCTATCATTAGAAGGTATAACTTAAAAGTACGTTTTTTTTAAAACCTTGAAAATCAGAAATTTGCCACCAGAAATAGAGCCAGCAAAACGCTGACTATTTACTGCGTATGTAAATGCGCTTATAATTTCAGCATTTTGTTTTGTATCAGCATCATATTGATGGGGGATCCATAACAAAACATGTTCTGTTTATCTTATATTTTACGTTATAAGGATAAAAAAAATTTCAACCAGTTAAAACGGTTTAAATGCCCGGCTAAGAGAAAGCCTACTGTGCATTGGCATTTGTTTACATTTAAATTGAAACTTTTAACTACACCATACCCCCATTTGAAATAACCATCTTCCAACTCTACAGGCTGCTTTAAGACACTCGAAAGCCACTTCCAGAAACACTAACCACAGCCGAGGACGCGTCAGAGTACGAATACCGCAACCACGGTAGCACTAATCCCAAACCAGACTGCCACAGCGAACGGGTGGAGGATCTTGGTGCAAGCGGACATATAAAATAAAACTTGAACAAAACCTCCATTTGAGAGAACCATCTCCCAACTCCAGTTGCTCATTCAGGATACTCGACAGCAGCTTAAAGAAACACCAGCCACCGCCCAGGACATAGCAGATGATGGTTAAGGCGAACACGGCTGCACAAATTCCGATCCAGACAGTCGAATCAAACGGATAGACAAAGGCAAAGACAGATTCTATGTTTCCTGGCTTTTCACCCATAAAAGCTACACCATCAATGCTGTAAGGTCTAGAGAAGTCCACAACAGAAGCCCTCTGCTCAGATATCCTTAGCATGCCAGTTCCTATATCTGCCTCATTCCTGGCCACCATGCCTATGACACCAGAAAAGTTCCCGTCTTTCTTGATGATGCCGAATTCGCCGTCTTCGGGGATTACGATTCTGTAGTCCATGCCCAATGCAGTCAGTACGATGGTCAGGTACTGGCCTGCAAGTCCGACGGCACGAGTGGTACCATTCGCGTCTGAATACAGGTCCACGACATTTGTCGTAGGTATGGCGGCTACAGTCACTGTTTTGGGAATGTCCATATTAGGTAATAGGTAATTAGTCCAGTTATATTAGAGAGTCCAATAGGTAATGATGAAGATATTAGAAAATTTGCGAACTGCATTCAAAAAAGCAGGTAGACATAAAAAGTTACATGGACTTAATCTTAAATGTCCTTGCAATCGAGCAAGAGAAACAAAAATTTAAACTTTTCTGAAGTCACTAAATGAGCAAAAAAGGACAGCTTCACAAACATTTTGCTATTTATATAATTTTTTACATAATTAAGGTTAGAGAACGATTACTTTGAAATATTAGTATTTAACTCCATAACGACGGTTAACAAGAAAATTTGCTATTCAAAAACAAGCGTTCTGCTTAAGTTTATCGAAATAAATAAAATAGTAGACAAATGAAGACGACCATAGCAATTTATGTGGGACAAATAAAGTTTCACGAAAAGCGAATTTTAAAAATTTAATGTATTTTTTTTATTCGTAGACTAATTTGGTTCACAAATGTGTCGGTAATGGGTTAAATTTGAAAAGTTTATTTAGAAATCAATACCAAAATGCAATCGTAAAATATATCCTAATTGTGAAAATAATGAGAAAACAAACTCTTAGATTTATAATAACACGCAAAAAACCTTGATGGTTGTATTTCGAATATTCTTCAAACAATTGTTATTGCTTAATTTTATTTTCGACTCATGTCTAGATTTGAAAATACATTTCGATATCTTTATAAGAGATTCATATCCATAAAAATAAGTTATTACATTAAAAATGATATAGAATCTAACACTTTCGTCAATTTAGTACTACAAAACAAGTAATTTTCAGCGAAATTGCTCTTCAACTTATGTTTTATTTAAAATGTCATTACAGATTCGTAGTCGAGGGGTTGTTTGTACCCGATAAAATAACTAATTTATTTCAAAAAAAGTTTAGATTACTTTGAAATGAATCCACCAAATTGCTAAAAATATATTATATGCATTTTAGGAAAGGGTACTTTCAATAATAAAGTTTTTGTTACACATTTAGTATTTCGGAAATATAGTAACAATTAAAGCGAACGCATATTATCCATAGTAATCTACAAAGGTAAAACTTAAAAATCGGCATTAAAAGTTTCAACAATAAAACTTCGTGCTGTAGTAACTTCGCATATGTAGCTGTAAATTTTATAATTTAAAAGGGTTCGAGTACAAATGACATTTCGTAAAGCAACGGTTAAAGAGTAATTCATAATAAATTAATTTTTAATAAGATGCTTAAATTCAAATTAAATACAGTATAATGACAGCTGCTTCAATGGTCATACTGCACACTTTAAGAGTTTCAGGCATTTAGATTTAAAAAAAGTTCGCTGAAAGATGTTGATGGTTTGGCTTTGAATCAAAGTTGACTATAGCTACATGACGTAATTTTGCCAAATGGTCTTTTGACGGTCTCGTAATTTTGTCAAAAGAAGTTTAGGAAATTGGCATAAATAGTAGTTACACAGCTCTAAGTTTATTTTTTGTGAATATTTTTTAATATAATTTAACAATCGTATGTGTAAAAACAATCATGCATAATTAGTTTGAATTTGAAAATGCTTTCTTATGTGCATTGCATTTGGATTTCAATTTTATTTTTCTTAAAGTTTTAAATAGTGTAGGATTTTTGAAAAATTCTTGATCAAGAAATATAAGAAGCTAAAAGGTTATTAAAAAACAAGTTATCCCCACCGTAAACTATAAAAAAATATAACTTTTGTAATGTTAATGTAGCCTTGGCAATTTGGTACATTCCTTTCAAGATTATGTGTGCTTCTATTTAAAATACGGCAATCATTTGAACACCAACTTAACGACCGGTTAGACTACGAATCTGTAATGACTTTTTAAATAAAATATTTGGCGTGAAAGCTTTTTTGCTGAAAATTGCTTGTTTTCAATTACCGAAACGATGAACATTGCACATTTCAGAATACTCTAACTCTAATAGCTTTTAGTAACGGTTCCATCTGTCCCTTTGCGTGAGTGTGTTTTACTGCTATGATATATTCATCATTACTCTTGTTTTTTTATTATCTGTGCTAGAAACCTAAATCATCTTATACCAGTATTCCTTAGATGAAACTGGTTTATACTAAGCGTTTTAGATAAAACTAGTTTTCACTTGCAAAAAATATAGATATTCCTAGTCAATACTGTTTCAACCAAACAATAGCGTTGCAGAATATTATATTAACTTAACTTAATTTTAATGTCAGTTAGATTATAACAGATGTAAGGAACAAAATATAAAAAAAGTTTATAATGATATCTCATATAGACCTGACAAAAATGTTCCTAAAGTTAGGTAAATTAACATGGGCGAGATAGAACCACCCGACTCCCCTTAAACTATTATAGTTAATTAGAGACCAGGATTCAACCAAAGAACGGGGAAATTCCAAGCCGCTCACATTTTTGGCAAAAATACATACCTTTTTATATGACCTTTTATATATATTAGCTCTATTAACGTAGATATGGCAACTTTGGCGGTATAGCTACCCGTGTCCACATAGGTCATCCTGGAGAACGCGATGAGTTTCTATTGGTTTAGAGGGCACCGAAATCGCCCCAGACAAGGAAGGAAGCTTTCGATAACTCTTCAAAACTACTATATAGTTGTCCTGACTCTGGATGTGCATTGGTACTAGTCGATATTGAGTCACTTAAGGGGTATCATATCATGACAATCGTGACACAAAAAACAGAAAATTACCTTAAAAAAGTTGGTATCAAATACGTTTAAAAAATAGAAGGAATGTTCAAATAAAAATATGGGAGAAGCCATAGGGTGAAATATTTTTTTAATGTATACAAATTGTCATTTGTGTCATTTGTAAAGGCACTAACCTGCAGTCATTATAAACTGTATCAACTGAGAGTTTAGTTCCAGAAAATTAACTTTTCTTATTCAATTATGTATTTAACATAAGGACAAAAGGCAGTTTGTCCAAAAGAATTTAACATAGTTATCTTACGTCATAAAAATAGCGTTTTAACCCTTTGTATACGAATTAAAAAAAAAATTCTTTTTGACGACCGGGACATATTACAATGAGTTTATAAGTGCTTTAGTAATTTTTAAACAATTGTTGGAACAAATAAATCCCGTTAGTAGCCAAAGGGTTAAGATCATACATGGATTAAAAACTAATATTATAAATAATATTTGTCACTGACATTGTTTAAAAATCACATAATATTTAATCAAGCACTGTACGGTATTTGTTATTGTTATTAATTTTATACCCATAAATTCAGATTTTACAAATATATACGCTGCTTAAAACAATTAGAGGAGCACTTTGCATACATTTGTTAACCCTTTCAGTTCCATTTTTTTTAATTCTAAAAATCTAAAATTTGTGAAATAGATACATTATGCATTCAGAATGAAAGTGTAAAAAACAGGGGAAAAAATCTTAAATTTTAAACTAAAGTTTAAGAGGAAAAAAAATTGGAATCATAACTTTTGAATAAATTCTAACAATAATTTGTTCAAAGCTTTATTTGTTAAAAAAATAAGTTAAAATCAATTTTTAACCATCTAAGAATGTAAGCGTGAAAAATTTAGGGTCTATTTATTTCATTAAATTTTTGGGAGTGAATTTTATTGTACCATGTTTTTTATATTTTCCCTTAATTTAAACAAACATCATTTAATTCTTCAAAATACGTAATTCTTCCATCTAACGATAAATAAATAAGTGCGAGCTCAACTTAGTGAGAAAAAATCGCAAGCTCATGATTCCAAATTGTATCACTGGGGATGAAAGGGTTTAAACTATGCACTCCCCTAATTGTTTTGAGCAGCGTATAATACAGCTTTGTGCATAGAATTGGAGACACACAGAAGGACCATCAAGACGTAATCGCATGACCATTCTACCAGCTTATACAAGATATTTTGCAAGATACAACTAAAATAGAATAAAATTATTTTAAAAATGCGTTAGCTTCAAACAAAATAACTTTAGCTACTCAATTAGATCATAATATATAACGATGTTTAGAAAAAAGAAAGAAAAGAAGAAACTACATTGTTAATTTATTATACTAGGTTTATTTTTATGCCTATTACTTTGTAGAACTTTTGTAGTATTTTACAGTTTAATAAACAACAAGAAAACCACAACAGTTGTACGTCTATCTTCCTGACACTCTGTTCAGGGCATGATCATGGCAAGTTGAGGCCCGAAGACATCCAAAGGACCTTTTCCGAACAATATTGTTACTCAATATACATACTGCAAAGTTGAGACCTTTGAAAGTAAGACCCATCATCAAATATAATAATTTAAAAAACAATTAGGGTGCTCATAGTTGTACAAAACTTAAATATATGATTCAATTAAATTGAGGTTGCTATTAAAGTAAATACAATTGTGATGTGTGAAACAAAATTTCTAGTTTCACAGCCAATTTTAGTGCCCCCCCCCCCCTAAAATAGTGGGCCCAAGGACCGAGCCCCGTAGGCCTAAGCGATGGTCAGGGCCTGGCGCTGGTAGCTCAGTGCTGGAGTAGACGTTAGTAATTCAAACAGTCCTGAGTTTGATTCCCACTCCGGGCATTTTTGTTATTTTACCCTGTAAGATCTAGTCCCGGTTCTGTAAGATCTAGTCCCGGTTGTATCCCGCTTTGTTGTTTATTCATAGCACAAAAGTGTGTAACTTTTCGACTCATAAACTGCAATTTCACTAAACTGGCATCAATACTGGTTATTTAAAAAAAATTACTTGCTATTCATAGTAGTGTGTAGGATAGTGCTTGGGAGTGAACAGGATATCTTAATAGTAAAATCTACTAAAAACCGTCATTAAAATCCTTCATAAAGCATATAAATGCAAAAATTATTCCTAATACAACCAAAAACCATTATGACTAGTAATATATCCATTTTTTTTACAGAAATTGTCCTATTTCGTACAATTTTAAATCATTCAATAGCTAAGACAGCTTCAGCGAAAAAAATAGGCAGCAACTTGAAGTTGCATCCTTATTTTGTGAATTTATAAATACAATATTTCAGTCTCGAAAATAACATCCAAAATATTGATTTTAGGTTATTTTCTGAAAGTTTTTGGAAACACGAAAAAACACTATTTCACCAACGAGAACTTTTAAGGACAACACCCATCCAGCGACAAGAAACACCAAGCAGCCAGAGACGTCCTTTACAGTCAACGGTTTGACGCCGTCCTCTTTTTCGACGTCCTCGCTCTTTAATGACGCCAAAACTATCTTCAGTGACGAGTCACTTAACAACTTGCCATTAATTCCAGAACCTTCAATCCTCGAGATGATTGAATCAAGCTTCTTCTTGCAGCAGAAGTTTTTGTTGAGAGCTAGCGCAATGGGAGTGAGCAGGACGACTTCCTTGGACATAAAATACCTGTCTTTTCTAAAATCGAAGAACAGCTTTAAGTACGTCGGGCTTTGCAGTACCACAGTTCTAGGGTCGACAAACCTGCGTGAAACACAGATGACTTTTTAAAAGAATACAATTAACAAATTCTGACTAAATTATTTCGATCTCAAAGTTTCCAGTTACATTTCCGGTAATTAAAGCAAGACTTTTTGAGAGTGTTGAATGACTCACTTCTCAAGAGTCCCAAGATCATGTGGCTTGTAGAACCAGTTGTTTTTTTCTATGAGTTGACCAAGGACTTTATGCTTCCCATTAATCGACGCTTTTAATCCCGGCGTCCAGTACGAGCCTTTGAGAGAGAACACCTGTGGAAAATGTCGTCAAAACAGCCTTAGGCCCGTTTTCTATGTTACGCTTTTTGATAGTAATCGCCATAGTTCAACTATGATTGGCTATACTTATAATTTGCGTAACTATTTCACCGCAGTGACAGACGGAGTTACTGAATACTGTACCCCCGAGGAATAATAAACTGCTTATCCCCGAACACGAACTTTAAACAGCATATATTTTCAGAAAAAAAAGAACAGTATACAACTGTTTAAAGAAAATAACAGTATTTATCTGTAAAATATATGGTTTTTGTTCTGTAAAATTAACATAATTTTTTTACAGTGTGGTGTAGTTAGTATTGGCGAAGTGCACTTGCCTGTGAGTTCCCCTTTGCACAGCTTCAGAAAGCTCTTGGAAGTTGTCGATTGAGGGGCCGCTTATGGGCAGGGTCAGAAACGAGAGCAAAGCAGAAGAGTAGCTTGAAGTGACCACCAGCGTGAAAAGCAACCAGCAACCGACGAGGATCCTGTTGAGAAGCCGATACACACTGTTAAATTTGGCTGTAATTCTATGGCTACTGTATAGTTTATCTGCCTCTAGTTATATACAGTAGACACAATCTTACCTAATAAATTTGAAGCTAAAATATAAATTAAATACGGTATAATAAAAAGCTTCTTAACAATTATACTATAAAGTTTAAGACATTTATATGTTAAAAATTTTGCTTAAAGAAGTTGGTGGTTTGGCTAGTTGATCAATGTTGACTAGAGCTACATGAGGCCAAAAGATGCCAAAAAAAATGCCAATAGAAGTTTATAAATATCTAGAAATAGCAGTTAAACTACACTGTTAAAAAATCCAGTAAAATTACGGCAGGGGACGGCAGCGAGATTCCAGCCACTGCTCATCTTTCGTTTTATTCGGTACTTTTCCCTTTCGTGGGCCCCAATCTCGCAAACGGAGTCTTAAGCGACAAACAGAATTTCATGGCGACAAATTATAGTATATACACAGTTAAAGATTACCAGTAGAAAGATTTCGTTGGCTGTCTACTGTATAGCTAGAGCCTAGCTGCCTCTATCTGTTCTGTAGGCACTCTCTTAACCGGCTTAAAAGGGACCGATGGCCTGCCGTTAAAGCGTAAATCTGGTTGAAGAGGAGTGAAATTGAATAAGGTTTGTATGCACATTTAATTGCACATTTATACATTGATGATATTGACCTTAAATACACAATTAAGGTAATGCGCCATTGCACTTAATGTATTCTATCATTAGAAGTGTTGTATAACATAAAAAGTACGTTTTTTAAACCTTGAAAATCGGAAAATTGCCACCAGAAATAGAGCTAGCAAAACGCCAACTATTTACCGCGTATGGAAGTGAGCCTATATTTTCAGCATTTTGTTTTGTATTAGCATCATATCGATGGGGGGGGGATCGATAATAAACATGTCCTGTTTATCTTATTTTATACGTTATAAGGATAAAAAAAATTCGACTAGTTAAAACGGAGATGCAATTAAACGGTGCCCGGTTAAGAGAAAGCCTACTGTGCATTGATATTTGTCTACATTTAAATTGAAACTTTTAACTACACTATACCCCCATTTAAAATAACCATCTCCTAACTCCACAGGCTGCTTTAAGACACTTGAAAGCAACTTCCAGAAACACTAACCACAGCCGAGGACGCGTCAGAATACGAATAACGCAACCACGGTAGCACTAATCCGTATCCAGACTGCTACAGCAAACGGGTGGAGGAACATGGTGCAAGCGTACATATAAAATAAAACTTGAACAAAACCTCCATTTGAGAGAACCATCTCCCAACTTCAGTTGCTCCTTCAGGATACTCGACAGCAGCTTAAAGAAACACCAGCCACCGCCCAGGACATAGCAGAGGACGGCAAAGGCGACCACGGTTGCACAAATTCCGACCCAGACAGTCGCATCAAACGGATAGACAAAGGCAAAGACAGAGTCTATGTTTCCTGGCTTTGTACCCATAAAAGCCACACCATCGACGTTGTAAGGTCTAGAGAAGTCCACAACAGAAGCCCTCTGCTCAGATATCCTTAGCATGCCAGTTCCTATATCTGCCTCATTCCTGGCCACCATGCCAATGATGCCAGTAAAGTTCCCGTCTTTCTTGATGATCCCGTATTCGCCGTCTTCGGGCATCACGATTCTGTAGTCCATGCCCAATGCAGTCAGTACGATGGTCAGGTACTGGCCTGCAAATCCAACAGCCCGAGTGGTACCATCCGCGTCTGAATACAGGTCCATGATATTTATGGAAGGTAAAGTAGCTACTGTCACTTTTTTGAGGGTATCCATATTAAATTTGTAACGATGAAGATATTACAAAATTAGCGCACTGTATGCTGAAACAATACACAAAAATGCTGCGCGAACTTAACTTCTTACGTTCTGCAGCATAATGTTTTAATTTTTAAAATAAAACAAAAATTTTTTTAAAAGCAAATAAAACAGAAAAACAAACATTGGTGCTTTAAAACAACAATATTTAACTCCTTAACGATGGTTGCCAAGAAAATATGCCGAGCGAAAATAAGCTTTGCGTAATGGTGTGGAGTGAATTTACGTTAAAATGAACGACCTTTTTTTGTCGTTTTTGAAAAGGTGACTATCTCTGCATTGTACTAAAGTGCAAAAAAGAATAATATGCCGCTATTTTGTGATTTTATATGGGAAAGACTGCACTTTTCATCAACAAAATCGGTCAATGCATGTCTCTAAATCCACGAATTCATTGATTCCGAAACGATGAACATTGCACATTTCAAAATACTCTAACTGCAATAACTTTTAGTAACGGTTCGATCTGTCCATTTGCGTGTGTTTTACTGCTGTGATATATTCATCATTACTCTTGTTTTTTTTATTATCTGTGCTAGAAACTTAAATCATCTTATACCAGTATTCCTTAGATGAAACTGGTTTATACTAAGCGTTTTAGATAAAACTAGTTTTCACTTGCAAAAAATATAGATATTCCTAGTCAATACTGTTTCAACCAAACAATAGCGTTGCAGAATATTATATTAACTTAATTTTAATGTCAGTTAGATTATAACAGATGTAAGGAACAAAATATAAAAAAGTTTATAATGATATCTCATATAGACCTGACAAAAATGTTCCTAAAGTTAGGTAAATTAACATGGGCGAGATAGAACCACCCGACTCCCCTTAAACTATTATAGTTAATTAGAGACCTTGATTCAACCCAAGAACGGGGAAATTCCTGGCCGCTCACATTTTTAGCAAAAATACATACCTTTTTTTTATATGACCTTTTATATATATTAGCTCAATTAACGTAGACATTTCAACTTTGGCGGTATAGCTACCCGTGTCCACATAGGAAATCCTGGAGAACGCGATGAGTTTCAATTGGTTTAGAGGGCACCAAAATCGCCCCAGACAAGGAAGGAAACTTTCGATAACTCTTCAAAACTACTATATAGTTGTCCTGACTCTGGATGTGCATTGGTACCAGGCAATATTGAGTCACTTAAGGGGTATCATATCAATTGACAATCGTGACACAAAAAACAGAAAATTACCTTAAAAAAGTTGGTATCAAATACGTTTAAAAAAATAGAAGGAATGTTCAAATAAAAGTATAGGAGAAGCCATAGGGTGAAATATTTTTTTAATGTATACAAAACTTACTTTATACAACAAAACGTAATTTATACAATACATACAAAACTTATCACATGTTTTACATCACATCACATTAGCATGTTTTACAAAATATATTCATTTATAATAACAAATAGTTCCAGTTTAAATAAATAAAAAATATTAATGCTAATAAAATAAAACCTAATATCATCAATAAAAGTTTCAAAATCCAAATTTGTCCACCTAATTTTAAATATCATTTTTTAAAACTCTGCTGTTGTCAAAATAACATTTAAATCACGCATAAGTTTTTTTTAAAAAAAAGGTGAATAAAAACACAAGCAAAAACACTTTGCACAAATCCCAAACTAAATGCAGAAATTTACTATCTGGAAAATTTAAATTCAATTGATTGAAAAGTAGTTTATGTACTTCTACTTCAATTACCTTTTTTATAATTTTTCCCCTTTGTTTTTTATTGACAATAGCAACCCTACAACAAGTTAACATGGCTTTAAATAGGAAAAGCAGGAAAAGTTGCAACTATCTTGGATTCTTAACTTGCAACTTTTTCAGGATTACTTGGCGAGAGTGGAATTTTTAACTGCTTTTTTGGCTTCTGATTTGGTTATTTGAAATTTGCAAATGATAAATTCGTTTTTTCTCTCTCAAGTTACCATAGCGCAAGACACACCGAATCAGAGTATTCTCATAGACATAGGAGGCATGCGTTAATAAGATAAAAAACACATACAATACATGGACGCATACAATACATGGACACATACAATACATGGACACATACAATACATTGACACATACAGTACAAACACATACATGAACAATATTTTCTCTTTTAACTAGATTACCTAGTGTTTGGCGCAGTATGGCCTAAGATGCCCTTGCGCCATAAAACCCGAACATCTATCCATCCAATATTGTCCCATGTTGGATACCGATGTTGTTTAGAGTAAACAATAATTTAATTTATGTTTTCAATAGTATTTACTACCAAAAAAAACTACTAACTACTTATTTTAATAGTATTTACTACTAAGAAAATAACATTGTATTAAAATTAGTCACGTAGAAAATTACTTCACCGTGTTCAAATAAAAGTATAGGAGAATCCATAGAGGTAAATATTTTTTTTTATAACAACGTGCAAAAAAGTTAACTTTTTTATATCATATTCATTCATAAATCGTTGCGAAAATGACACTTTACGTGCCTACGTCACAAACAGTGCCGAAAGTAGTACTTTCGGCACTAGTGAGGTAAAGTAAATAAGAGTATCTGATTGCTAGAAAAACAAATTGATGTCATGAATATCTCAATGGAAAATAAATGTCATGAAACTCACTTATTTCTATTGGTTCATTACTTTTGCATTTTCAAATATCTCCATGGAAACTACAAGTACTACAAAAATTATTAAATACTATTTTGATTCAAAATAGAAAATTATTTTACAACTTTTCTTTTACTACTTTGCATTTTCGAATATCGCCAAGGAAACTAAATGATGTCATGAAAATCACTCATTGGTAGAAATAATTTTTTGCACGTTATTATAAAATATATTGTAAGCAAGCACGTGCCAAATAATACTTTATTAAGCTCTTGCCATTATTTCACTCGACCTAAGGTCTCGTGAAATAAAAGCAACTTGCTTAATAAAGTATTAGTTTCGGCACTAGTTGCTTAAATAACTATTAATATACACAAACATACTTTATACAACAAAACATAATGATTTTTTTTGTCGACTGGGGCACATTACAAGTGCTTTTCACCATATTACAGTCAAACCTCGTTAACGCGAATTCGCCTAACACGAAATTTCGTTTAAGGTGAACTAAAAGCATTTTCTGGGCCTATAACGCTTCGAGCTAATGCTAAAAATTTTCTTAACGTGAATTCGCTTTAAGCAAAAACCCGCTTGACTCAAACATAAAATTCAGAATTTGACTCTTTTAATTTGCATTTTGTTACTATGCATTGTTCTTAATCGCTGTTCCTTAAAAACTTTCAAAATTTTTCTACAGTATGTACTCTCCAAATGAACCTTATTAATTGAACCAATTGTATACATGTTTTGTTAGTGTATTACATTATAAAATTAGAATAACTTGCAGATGTTATTTTTTTGTAAACTATTCACTGGTTCAATCTAAAAAAAATTCCTGACGGTTAACATGAAATTCGGTTAACACGAAATGTTTCGGTACTCCCTTCGAGTTCACGTTAACGGGGTTCAACAGTAGTAATTTTTAAATATTTGTTGGGACAAGGGGTCCCGTTAGAAGCCAAAGGGTTAAGATCATACATGGATCAAAAACTAATTTGATAACTAACTTTTGTCACTGCCATTGTTTGAAAATCCCGTAATAATTAATCAGGTATTGTATAGTATTTATTATTGTTATGGATTTTAAATTCGTAAATTCAAATTTTACAATTATATATATATATGTGGGATTCAACTCGTCACAACCCTCCTATTGGTACCTATCCCAGCAGCGCCCTCTAAGAGCAGCACTCCAGGGCTTTGTCACAAGTTATCAGATCTCCTGAAACATCGAGCCTAACTGGAGAGGAGCCTTTTTGGCGATTGTATGAACGAAGTCAGATTAAATGACTGTTAATAAGTAAACGTATAGCTTCACTGCCTTCCGGTACCCTCCCCCCCTAGCTATTTTAAGCTCTATTACTAATGGCTGTTGAGTGCAAAGTGGTGTGAAGTGAGTGCAAAGTGAAGCTATACACTCGCCCGAGTTGACTCGGGTTCATTTAAATTGAGGTTGTCATTAAAGCAAATACAATTGTGAAGTGTGAAACAAACGGGCCTCGTAAGCCTAGGAGATGGTCAGGGCCTGGCACTGGTAGCTCAGTGCTGGAGAACGCGTTGGTAATTCAAATGGGTTCGATTCCTTCTGTCCGGTCATTTTTCTTATTTTACCCTGGAAGTTCTAGTCCCTGGTTCGACTCCCGCCCTTTTTTTGCTAATTCATAGCACAAAAGTGTAATTGTTCGACTCAAAGCTTAGAATTTCACTAAACTGACATCACCCTTACAAATACAATAAAACCTATTTTTTTAAAAAAAAATTACTTGCTATTTATAGTAGTGTGTTTGATTTTGCTCGGGAGTGAAGAGGTTAGTTAATAGTGAAATATACTAAAAACCGTTATTAAAATCCTTCATAAAGAATATGAGTGCCAAATTTTTCCCCAATAATACCAAAAAGCATTATAACTAGTAATATATACACTTTTTTTAGAGTGTTTGTCCTATAATTTTTTTTTTATCATTCAATGGCATAAGACAGCTTCAGCAAAACGATAGGCAGCAACTTGTAGTTGCATCCTTATTTTGTGAATTTATAAATAAAATATTTTAGTCTCGAAAATAGCATCCAAAACATCGATTTCAGGTTCTTTGCTGAAAGTGTTTAGAAACCCAAAAAAACATTATTTCACCAACGAGAACTTTTAAGGACAACACCCATCCAGTGACAAGAATCACCAGACAACCAGAGAAATCCTTCACAGTCAACGGTTTGACGCCGTCCTCTTTTTCGACGAAGTCGCTCTTCAATGACGCCAAAGCTAGCTTCAGCGAAAGGTCACGTAGCAACTTGCCGTAAATTCCAGAAGAATCAATCCTCGTGATGATTGAATCAAGCTTCTTCTTGCAGCAGAAGTTTTTGTTGAGAGCAAGCGCCATGGGATTGAACAGAACGACGTCCTTGGACATCAAGTACCTGTCTTTTCTAAAATCGAAGAAGAGCTTGAAGAACGTCGTGCTTTGCAGTATCACAGATCTAGTGTCAACAAACCTGCGTTAAAGATAGATTACTTTCTAAGAGAATGCAATTAACACATTCTGTCTGATTTATTTCGATCGCAAAGTTGCCTTTTAAATTTCCGGAAATTAAAGCAAGACTTTTTGAAAGTGTTAAATAACTCACTTCTCAAGAGTCCCAAAATCATGTGGCTTGTAGAACCAGTTGTTTTTTTCTATGAGTTGACCCAGGACTCGGTTCTTCTCGTTAATCGATGCTTTTAATCCCGTCGTCATGTACGAGCCATTAAGAGCGAAGCACCTGTGGAAAATGCCGTAAAAACAGCCTTAGGCACGTTTTCTATGTTAGCTTTTTTTTTAATTATCTCCATAGTTCAACTATGATTGGTTATACTTATAATTCGCGAAATTATTTTACCGCAGTGACAGGCGGAGTTACTGAATACTAAACTCCTGAGGAATAATAAACTTCTTAACCCCCAACTCGAACTTTAAACAGCATATATTTTCAGAAAAAAGAACAGTATACACCTGTTTTAAGAAAATAAAATAAAAATTCTGTAAATATATGGTTTTGTTCTGTAAAATTAAACTAATTTTTTTTACAGTGTAGTGTAGTTAGTATTGGCGGAAGTGCACTTGCCTGTGAGTGCCCCTTTGCACAGCTTCAGAAAGCTCTTGGAAGTTGTCGATTGAAGGGCCGCTTATGGGCAGGGTCAGAAACGAGAGCAAAGCAGAAGAGTAGCTCGAAGTGACCACCAGCGTGAAAAGCAACCAGCAACCGACGAGGAACCTGTTGAGAAGCCGATACACACTGTTAAATTTGGCTGTAAAGTTGTGTCTACTGTATAGCTTAGCTGGCTCTAGTTATATATACAGTAGACACACTCTTAGCCTTTAAATTTGAAGTAAAATATAAATTAAATACTGTATAATGGCAAGCTTCTTAATAATTTTACTTTAAAATTTAAGACATTTATAGGGGAACCTGGGGAGCCTTGGCCATGTTTTCAGAATTTTATGTAATTTTTTTTTATGTTTACACTAAAAAATTCATACTATAGCTCATGTTAAAGGAAATTTTATTGGCAATAAGGTAATATAAATAATTCATTTTTTCTTTTCTAAGTTTATTGTTTTTTAAAACATAGACTCTGGGCCAAGCCTCCCTTTTCAAGGGAGGCTTGGCCCATACAAAGATGCATAATTTTAAAGTGCACAAAAATACATATTTAAATTATTTTTGTAAGTGCATTAAATGTAAAAAAATATGTTTTATAATTCGACACTTTAGAATCATTTAAAAATCCTGTTTACCATAATTAATATGTTATATTTAGAGTAATACATTTTACAGTATTATCTGTATGAAAAATTTAAATATTGCCCTTATCAAGTAACTTTTTATGTATGCTAAATATGTATTATACTCAGTACACACATTAAACTGCCTTATCGTTTGAAAAAAGAGAAAGATCATTGCAAAAGTATTACGTCGTAAAAAGTGGGCCGTTGAGCGATGCAGGATACAAGAAGTGGAAAGCCATATGAGATAGGAGACACTAGCAGAATGTATTCCAAAATTAAAAATATCAAAAGAGGATATCAACCCAAAGTAAATTTCTGTAAAAAAGAAATAAAG
Organism: Oedothorax gibbosus; assembly: GCA_019343175.1. Classification (NCBI taxonomy): domain Eukaryota; kingdom Metazoa; phylum Arthropoda; class Arachnida; order Araneae; family Linyphiidae; genus Oedothorax; species Oedothorax gibbosus. Next base: position 708,616 of record JAFNEN010000252.1, read on the forward strand.
AAATGATTGGTGAGGAAAACGAAATAATTGAGAGATGGGCAGAGTATTTTGAAGAGCTGCTAAATAAAGAAGATCAAAAAATGTAGATGTAGAAATAACTGAATATAGTGTTGATTATGATGAATATTGTGAACACCCAACTTTAGAGGAAATAAAACAAGCTATAAAAAATGGAAAGTCACCGGGAAAAGACTTGATTGCAGCAGAGGTACTAAAATATGAATGGGAAAACTTAGTAGGCATGCATGACCTTTTGAAAAGTATACGGAAAGACATAATGCCAAAAGAATGGAACATCGCAATCATTTGCTCAATACATCAAAAAGGAGACATCTTGGTTTGTGAAAACTAACGTGGGATATCACTTTTGGGGGTTTCAGATCTGGTAGGTCTACTACTGACCAAATATTTAGTATTTGAAATGTCCTGGAAAAGTTCTTTGAGCAGAACTGTACCAACTTATTATAGATTTCAAGCAGGCATATATGATTATATAAATAGAGGAAAACTGTTGCACATCATGAATGTGTTTAAAGTGCCAGGAAAATTAATAAAACTTGTTCTGATGACGCTTTCAAGCACTGAAGCTAAAGTAAAAGTGCACATGGTGATTTGAAGCTTACTTCATTGCACAAACTTTATAACTTAAATAAAACCTTAATACAGTAATAACAGTATTTATAAAATACCACACACTTAAACTTAATTCAATCGGTTTGTCTAAAAAAATCTTACAAATTATGTGGAAAATGTTTACTTTTTGGGGGATGAGAAACTTTCTTTTATTCTCTCTTCACTGCTAAGAAGTAGCTCGATGAAACTAAGGGCCTGTCTGCTGACAACAGTAGCTTTGAGTACCATCTATTTATAAACTTCTTAGTTTATCATAACTTACAGAGTCCTTAAGTATTAAGTCACATCTACACATAAAATGGAAAACCGAAAAAAGAACTTTATTCACATTCCATCCTTTTTCCAAAAAACCATCTTTTTCTACAAACTGTTGCCACGCAGGACAAAACAAAATAAATACAACTTTAACACTTTCCCTTATTTGTTTTGTTTAAGATCTTTAGTCCTGCCAGTTCTATGTTAATCCCATCTTTTCACACAAGACTGCAAGTCTAGGTCCATAGAGTGGCTTGGTGAACAAGTCGGCAATCTGAATTTCAGTAGACACTCTTCTTACGACGATTTCTTTGCTCTCAACCATTTCTCTTACAAAGAAATGTCGAATACGTATGTGTTTTGTTATTCTGTGTAATTCTCCTTGATTTTGTGACAGTCTAACTGCTGCCTCGTTGTCCACTTGTAGATCTGTTACAATATTCAGATTTGTGACTTCGGTGATCAGTCTCTTCAACCAAACCAGCTCTCTGGCTGCTTCACTAGCTGCGACTACTTCTGCTTCTGTGGTTGAGATTGCTACAAAAAGCTGTCGTTGACTTAGCCATGATATCGCTCCACCAACATAGATGCAAACAACTCCTGTAGTTGAGCGACCCGTTGTGGTGTCTCCTCCATGGTCAGCATCGCTATAGCCCTCTAGAATACCTTTCTTGTATCCTGATCTGTAAATCAACCCTTTGTCTAAGGTTCCCTTTAAATATCGAAATATTCTTTTGACTCTTACCCAGTCTTCGTCATTTGGATTTTCTAAACTTCTACAAACTATGCCTATCGCATACGCTATGTCAGGTCGGGTTCCTGTCATTAGATACATTAATGCTCCTACGGCTTGTCTGTAGGGATATGATCTGTTAGCGCTTAGTACTTTCCCTGATTGAAAACCTTCTTTGATGATAGGTGTAGACACAGGTTTGCACTCATCCATACCGAATTTTTCAAGTATCTTCTTAATGTAGGCTGTTTGGCTTATTTTTATAGAATCATCTTCTTGGCGATGAATCTCTAATCCTAGGTAGTAATCAGCAGGCTTAGTCGTAATCTTAAAGCACTTCTTTAAATCTTTAAGAAAGTCTTCTAACTGTTCTTTACTTGTAGATGCAACCAAACCATCATCCACGTAGAGAACTAGCAAAAGCAATTCGGAATTGTTTCTTCTGATGAATAGACAGGGATCTGCTTCACCTTTTGAGAAACCAACTTTATGTAAATAGTCTCCGAAACACTTGCTCCAGCATCTTGGGGCTTGTTTAATCCGTATTCCGTAGAGACTCTTCTTCAAGTGACATACCCTGTCAGTGCCGTCGCTGTATCCCTCCGGTTGGCACATAAAAACATCTTCCTCTAATTCGCCGTACAAAAAGGCTGTAGAAACATCGGACTATAGGTTTGGTCGTAATTAATCCCTTTCCGTTGAGCAAAACCTTTTATTACAAGCCTAGCCTTATACGTGTCTATACTTCCATCAGGATTTCTCTTTATTTTGTAAACCCATTTACCTGGTATGGCCTTTACTCCTTCGGGTAATTTAGTTAACTCCCATGTCTGATTTCGCTATCCATAGCTTTCTTCCAGTTTTTCTTATCTGGATTCTCTATAGCTTCTTGATAGGTTTGTGGATCTTCTCCATAGACGAATGCTTCTGTTTCCATGATGTAATCATCAAATCTTTGAGGTTTCTTTATTTCAGAACGATCCCTAAGATTCATATTGTGAGATGACTTTGATTCTTCCTCTTCTTCATCTTCATCGTCATCTTCATCTTCATCTTCAGGTTCAGGTTCAGAATTTGATAAAGTATTACTCTGATCTTCTGATACTTCTTTATATTCTGAATTTTCTTGATCTGATGCATCAATGATCTTATCTAGATTTTTCAATGACACGTGTTCTGCACACATCTGCGTTTTCTCATGAAAAATCACATCTCTAGAAAAAAATAATTTTCCCTCATCAGGTAACCATATTCTGTATCTTTCATCTCCATTGTAACCAATCAGAAAACCTTTTAATGCTTTCTTACTCATTTTCTTCCTTTTCTGTATTGGTACATGTGCATAACACAGAGATCCTATAATTCTCATGTGTCTTATCCTTGGTTTCTTTTCAAACCATAGCTCATGTGGACTGGTCTTTTCCACAGACGAAATTCCAGTCCTATTGAGGATGTAGGCAGCTGTATTTATGAGCTCTGCCCATAGATATGTAGGATATTCCACCTCTTCATTCGAATACTTTAAAGTTCTATCCATTTCAACTAGTGTTCTATTTTCACGCTCACTAGGGTTCTGCTGTGGTGTGTATGGAGCTGTGAGTCTTTGAGTTATTCCTTTCTTCTGTAGAATATCTTGTACTTCTTTGTTATCAAACTCGCCTCCATTGTCACTCAAGATTTCCTTAATCAAATGACCTTTATTTTCTGCGTGAGCTAAAAACGACTTTAAAGCAAATGTAACATCAGATTTATGCTTCAGAAAGAAAACGTAACGATACTTGGAATACTGGTCTTTGAAAACTACAAAATACCTATATTTTCGCTTTGACTCATCAAAGGTCCACACACGTCAGTCGAAACCAGTTCTCCAACTTTGGTAGCTTTTGGTTTATTGCCGAACTTTAAACGATGTGCTTTTCCATAAATACAAGGTTCACATGGTTCTTTGTCTAAACTCATGTTGATGTCAAATTCTTCTTTGAGCAAATCTCTAATATGACGTTTATCTTGATGTCCCCATCTATTATGGTACAGTTGCAATAAAGAACTTTTGTTACTGTCAGATTCAGCACATTCTATCTCTTCAACTTTATCAGGAAAAATTGGTTCTAATGCTGCTTTGCATAGAGTTCCATTTACACTTCGAGTGCCATAAATCTTCATTTTATTGTTGACTTTTAACCAACATTCAGTAGGAGTGGAAGTAAATAAATTATTCGACTGTCTATCCTGGACGGCTAAGACTAAAAATAAATAAATTTCTGTACACTCCAGGAACCTACCAAACATCTTTTAACTCTATAACTTCAGTATTTCTTCCAATTAAAGTTTTAACTCTGATACTTCCTTTTCCTAAGGCTGTTAAAACTTCATTTCCTGCTGCTTTGATGGTATGGGAACTTGAATCTGGAAATTTCTCGAAATCCACGAAATAAGCCAATGAATTCGTTACATGTTTAGTTGCTCCATTATCTATCCAAAATGTACTTTCTTCTCCTTTTGATAGATAAATTTCTTCAGATAAACATGTTACTGTCATGTCTAGTGACAAAAGATTCTCTTTCTTATTACTTGCATTACTTTGAGGAATTGAATTCTTCTTCGGTGGTCTACCATCTGCAATCCACTTGTAACATGATTTGATCCAATGCCCTTTAATGCCACAATAGTTACAAGCATCATTTTTATTTACACTTTTCTTACTATGGAATCCTTTATTCTTTACTTTATATTCTGGTTTGGCGATTAAAATAGATTCTCCATCTTTTCCAGTTGCATTTTCGTGTTTGGCGAAATTTCTCTCAAACATGCTTAATTGTGTCGCCAACTCTTCATGTGACTTTTCATCATCTTTGGCGAGAAGCATCCAACTTGATTTGAAAGATTGAAAACAATCCGGTAAAATATTCAAAACTTTACATACTAGTAATAATTCCGGTAATTTGTTTTCCTTTTTTGCTACTAACCCGTTATTTAAACATTCCACACGATACTTAACTTGGAAATATGAGTTGCAACATCGTCGCCCGAATTCCATTTAAAAGTGAAAAACTCCGAACAAATTTTAAAAAGTTGATCTTTCGTCGTTGCTTCAAATATAATTTTCAACGCCTCCCAAGCTTCATATGCAATTTCTTTTTCCATAATTTTCTGGTAAACGGCATCTGTTACAGTACTAGAAATCAAACTTTTGGCGTAACTGTTGGCTTTTCTATAAATATCTACCTTGGCTTTGTAGCTCTTGAGTTCTGACTCACTTGCTGTATCAGCTAACTCGTTTGGCTTCTTTAATTTGCCTTCAACTACATCCAAAGCTCCTTCATGATAGTCGAGAGCGTTTTTAATCTTACGCTTCCACATAGGATAATCTGCTTCTCCAGATAAAGGCTTAATAGTTCTTCCTAGATCCATTTTCTAAAACTTAACTCTCTATGTTACTTCTATACTCTCTAATGCACTGTGAGCATGCTATCGCCCATAACCTATAAACTTCTTAGTTTATCATAACTTACAGAGTCCTTGAGTAATAAGTCACATCTACACATAAAATGGAAAACCGAAAAAAGAACTTTATTCACACGCCATCCTTTTTCCAAAAAACCATCTTTTTCTACAAACTGTTGCCACGCAGGACAAAACAAAGTAAATACAACTTTAACACTATTGAGAAAATGTGCGAAAATATTCTTAAATACTAAAATTTAAAGGTGGGCCAAGCCTCCGTTATGGCCAAGGGTCCCCATGTTTCCCTATGTTAAAAAGTTTACCTAAAGAAGTTGATGGTTTGGCTTGTTGAATCAAAGTTAACTAGGGCTACATGAGGCTAAAAGATGCTAAAAAAAATTTGCCAATAGAAGTTTATAAAAAATCTAAAAATACTAGTAGTTACAACTACTGCTTTTTTTTCGTTTGTATTTTTTGGTACTTTTCCATTTCATGGGCCCCAATCTCGTCAAACGGAATCTTTGGCGAGAAACAGAATTTAATGGCGACAAAACATAGTACAGCTGGGAAAAAAAAACGATCCACCCTTCATATTTCGGCTGCTATTGGTCAAGGAATTTTGTGCAAGGTGTCATTTTTCAGGAAATAGCGTAAGGAATTAAGAACTGGCAACCCAAATTGTTTAAGGGGTCGTCTACATATTAAAATGAGTAGCAACTTTGAAAACTCTAATGGCAACACCCAATTTTTTTTACATAAAAATGTTCAGCAAAGCATTAATTTTCAATTCGTTTGGGGGAAATCTCCAAATTGATAAAGGTAATATTTAGGGTGTTTTTTCGAAACGACAAGCTAGCAAAAGGGTTACCATAATCTCGCCAAAAGATGCTAGAATTAAACCTTCTTCACTAATATTGTGATTTTTTTTAATGTTTTTACCTTTTTTTTAAATTTTGGATTTTAAAATTCAGAAATAAAATAAAGGGTAGACGAGAAAAAGTTTTAATTTTAAATTAAGTCACATATACGATTATTTATAACGAACATATTTTCAAATGCGATTAGTTATAATCAGATAGACAAACATAATTACTACATTTAGGTTTTACATTTTATGCAAATTTTTGTTTCATTCATATTGCTACAAAAGGTTGGTTTAAATTCGGCACACTGGGTCTGGGACATATCCCGACAGCCGAAATCCTGACAAACCAAAATTCCGACAAGCCGAAATCCCGAATGAGTCAAAATCCCGATTGGGTCTAAATCCCGAAAATAGATTTTTGTCCATTTCTCGATTTTTTTTAAATATTAGAGATTATTTATTTATTTAGTTATTTAGTCAGTTATTTAATCAGTTAGTTAGTCAGTTAGTTAGTTTGACTAACTAACTGACTTGCTGTCAGTCAGTCAGTTAGTCAGTTAATCAGTCAGTTATTTAATCAGTCAGTTAATCAGTCAGTTATTAGTCAGTTAGTTAATCAGTCAGTTAGTCAGTCAGTCAGTCCGTTAGTTAGTCCGTTAGTCAGTCAGTTAGTCAGTCCGTTAGTTAGTAAGTCAGTCAGTCAGTTAGTCAGTCAGTCAATTAATCACTCCGTTAGTTAGTCACTCCTTTAGTTAGTCCAGACTGACTAACTTAGTCTAACTGACTGTCAATTAGTTAGTCAGTGAACTGACTGACTCACTGACTAACTAAATGACTGACTGGCTAACTAACGGACTAACTAACGGACTAACTGACTCACTCACTGACTAACTAATTGACTGACTGGCTAACAAACGGACTAACTGACTGACTGACTAACTGTACTGACTGACTGACTAACTTGCTGACTGACTAACTTACGGACTGACTAATTAACTGACCGACTAACTAACCGACTGACTAACTAACCGACTGACTGACTGACTGACTGACTAACTAACGGACTGACTAACTGACTAAATAACTGACTGACTAAATAACTAAATAAATAAGTAATCTCTAATAATTAAAAAAAACCCGAGGAAATAACATATTATTGGAAATTTTATAATAAAATAATTATAAATAATTATGGAAATAACATACATTCAAAAACATAGTAATCGATATAATTTAATGTTAATTATACAAACAAAATACATTGTATGCACTTGAAACAAGAAAAGATTTTTAGACATTTGACAGACATCAATATTTTGAATAAACATTTACCGAAAACGCTTTTCAACCACCAAACGATAATGCAAATTAGTGTCCAATTTGCTAAGTAATTTTTTACACGGTCCCTAAAATTCGTTTTTTTCAGTATTTTTACAATAACTCGGCAAATAATTGTTGTTGAATTAAAAAATTCGGGATTTTGGTTCTACTTGATCTACTTTATCGATTTATGTAACAAAAATTTGGGGTTGCTATTCATAATTTATTTTTTCTTATTTAAATTTAAATAAAAAATAATAAAAATTAAAAATTGATGAAAAAACTTGTGTGATTTGTTTTTGGAAGATTAAGAAGTATATAATGAAAAAAAAATGTTGGTTTAATTCATTTTATTTGGGGAGGTATAAATAAAAGTTTGTGAAACTTTTTTAACATTATGGGCCTTCAACTTCGAATGCTTATATCTCAACAAATAATGCAAATTAATACATTTTTTTTGGATCTGGGGTATTTTGAAAATGATAAACATTTTTATATAAAAAAAATTGGGTGTTGCCATTGGAATTTTCAAAGTTGGTACTCATTTTAATATGTAGACGACCCCTTATACAATTTTGGTTGCCAGTTCTGAATTCCTTACGCTATTTCCTGAAAAATGACACCTTTCACAAAATTCCCTGATCAATAGCAGCCGAAAAAAAAGGGTGGATCGTTTTTTTCCCCCCCAGCTGTACACAGAGTAAAAGATTACCAGTAGAAAGATTCCGTTTGGCTGTCTACTGTATAGCTAGAGCCTAGCTGCCTCTATCTGTACAGTAGACAATCTCTTAACCAGCTTAAAATTGACCGATGGCAAGCCGGTAAATCGAAAATCCAGTTGAACAGGAATGAAATTGATTAAGGTTTTGATTGCACATATAAACTTTGATGATATTGACCTTAAATAAACAATTAAAGTAATGTGGCATTGCACTTAATGTATTCTATCATTAGAAGGTATAACTTAAAAGTACGTTTTTTTTTAAAACCTTGAAAATCGGAAATTTGCCACCAGAAATAGAGCCAGCAAAACACTGACTATTTACTGCGTATGTAAATGCGCTTATAATTTCAGCATTTTGTTTTGTATCAGCATCATATTGATTGGAGATCCATAACAAAACATGTTCTGTTTATCTTATATTTTACGTTATAAGGATACAAAAATTTCAACCAGTTAAAACGGTTTAAATGCCCGGCTAAGAGAAAGCCTACTGTGCATTGGCATTTGTTTACATTTAAATTGAAACTTTTAACTACACCATACCCCCATAACCATCTTCCAACTCTACAGGCTGCATTAAGACACTCGAAAGCCACTTACAGAAACACTAACCACAGCCGAGGACGCGTCAGAGTACGAATAACGCAACCACGGTAGCACTAATCCCTTACCAGACTGAAACAGCGAACGGGTGGAGGATCTTGGTGCAAGCGGACATATAAAATAAAACTTGAACAAAACCTCCATTTGTGAGAACCATCTCCCAACTCCAGTTGCTCCTTCAGGATACTCGACAGCAGCTTAAAGAAACACCAGCCACCGCCCAGGACATAGCAGAGGATGGTTAAGGCGATCACGTTTGCACATATTCCGATCCAGACAGTCGCGTCAAACGGATAGACAAAGGCAAAGACAGAGTCTATGTTTCCTGGCTTTGCACCCATAAAAGCCAAACCATCGACGTTGTAAGGTCTAGAAAAGTCCACAACAGAAGCCCTCTGCTCAGATATCCTTAGCATGCCAGTTCCTATGTCTGCCTCATTCCTGGCCACCATGCCAATGATGCCAGTAAAGTTCCCGTCTTTCTTTATGATCCCGAATTCGCCATCTTCGGGGATCACGATTCTGTAGTCCATGCCCAATGCAGTCAGTACGATGGTCATGTACTGACCTGCAAGTCCGACGGCACGAGTGGTACCATCCGCGTCTGAATACAGGTCCACGACATTTGTCGTAGGTATGGCGGCTACAGTCACTGTTTTGGGAATGCCCATATTAGGTAATAGGTAATTAGTCCAGTTATATTAGTCCAATAGGTAATGATGAAGATATTAGAAAATTTGCGAACTGCATCCAAAAAAGCAGGTGGACATAAAAATTACATGGACTTCATCTTAAATGTCCTGTAGCAAAATGTGCTGTTTTTGCAATCGAGAAAGAGAAACAAAAATTTAAACTTTTCTGAAGTCACTAAATAAGCAAAAAAAAAAAAAAAAAAAATGGACAGCGGCACAAAACTTTTCACTGTTTACATAATTTTTACAAAAATTAGGTTTAGGAAAATGATTGCTTTAAAATAACAATATTAACACCTTAATGATGGTAAACAAGAAAATGGGCCGTGTTAAAATAAGCTTTCTGTGAATAATTTCCTAAATAAACAAAATAGTTGACATATGAAGACGACGGTAATGGACAATTTATGTAGGACAAATTAAGCTACACGCAGAGCGAAATTTAAAAACTAAATTTATCGTTTTTTTTATTGAATAAGGAGTTAATTTGGTTCACAAATGTGTCGATGATGGGTTAAATTTTAAAAGTCCTCTTTTTCTGAATCAACAGAAAAAATAATGAGGCAAGTTTTAAAAACTTTATTCATTAATCGGATATGCACCTACAAATAAGTACTTATCGGGAAATATTTTGTGGAATATTTCTCATTATTATACAACTCGACAAAATAAATTGGTCGCTATATTGATTGATTTTCTCAAATGGGCATATACGCATTCTATGTTGATAAACTTGAATTGTAGCTATTGAAATTGCTAATGGACTCCATAAATAACATATAAAAACTAAACGATCGCTTTTATAATATTCTTCAAAATTTAAAATTTAAATAACTAAAAATTTAATCTACATTGAAATAACATGCAAATTCCATTTTCAATCAATATTTTCACTGTTGCCATTTCGTCAAACGTACGAGAAACTTTATTTAAAATAAAAATAAAACTCTTAAAATATATTTATTTATGTGATATGATTTAGTTTTGATTGATGTCATATCACAATAGAGTTCTTTTGATGGTTCATTATATATGTATGAGGAAAGATGCATAGCGAATTCTAATTTGAATAAAAAATATGCAAAAGTTCGCTTTTATTTTTAAAAAATAATGCATTAATTCTTCTTTTTTCTGAAGTAAATTAATGAACATGGGAAATTGTGGCCACTATAAGATATTTATTAAAAAATAAATTGCATCATTATTCTTCGAATTTCAAACAAATATTGCATACGATAATGATTAATTATTAATTTGCGAAAGAAGATTCATGAAAATAGTTAATTTTAGCGTTTAAAAGTCTGAATTAGAAAAACATTATTATCTAAAGGCCCAGTTTGTCGAATTTCTTTCTGAGGTGTATAAAAAGTGCGTTTTTTTGTTGAGCACAAATATTGTGTGGAAGCGGTTTAAGTGCCAGATTCTGTAACGAACCTATTTGTTATTATTTAATACCACGATGTTTTATTGTTATTCGATGTTGTAGTTATTTCTTGTAATTTTTGTTGTTTTTAAAATCTGGGGCTAGTAAATCATGTTGGAGTCGTTCGATTTAAATATTTTTTTACTTATTAATAACTTAGAACAATTGATCATTCATATTTGTTTGATGATATAAGAATGAAAAATTGAAGGAACCGAAGAAGCTTATTTCCTTCGCCCTAGGATTTGTTAACTTCCACACTAAGTTTATAACGTAAAAAGTCGAAGGTATTACAATCGTTCAGTCCGCCTGTATGTCCGTCCATCCGTCTGTATGTCTGTCCGTCTGTATGTCCGTCCGTCCGTCTGTCTGTCTGTCCGTCATCCACTTTCATAGCCAAAACTACGAATGCTACAGGCAAGTGTGATACGTCACAAAATTCAGCGCATCGAAATTAGAAGACATTGAAAATTTCAGAAAAAAATTCGAACACGAAGTACTTTAATTATTTAAAAAAAACTGCAAAATTTAATGCTCATTTAAAAAGCATACGAAGCCATTTTTATTCGAATTATATTACTATTGAAATTCGCAACAATCACACGAGAAACTTTAATTCTTTTAAATAATAAATTAAAAGAAAATTATTTTTGCGACTTCAATCAGTTTGAAATAACGTCAAATATATTTCATTAAGAGATTCTTTGTATGTTGTATGAAATATTTTTGTTCGATTTAAAAATAGGAATATTACATATTTATTCTTTGAAATATAAATAAATTTTTAAAAACGATAATAATTATTGAAGAAATAATTATTGAATTTTTGAAATAAAATAAATGAAACTAGACAAATTTAGCGTTTAAATGTTTATAATAGAATTAATGTTGTGTTTGGCGACTTTTTTCCTGTTTAACACAAATGTTGTGTGGAAGCGGGCTGAGTGACAGATTCTGTTACTAACCTACTTATTTATATCCAAAAATCATATCTGAATTTGAAAATAGTTAAATGCTTTTTTGAGACTTGTCAAGAGAATTTGCGTATGATACACCACTCCATAATAACACATAAAAAACTAAACGCCTGCTTTTATAATATTCTTCAAATATTTGTTATTACTCATTTTAGCTTCCACACTACGTTTATAACGTAAAAAGTGGAAGGTTTTATAATCGTTCAGTCCGTCTGTCTCTGTCCGTCTGTCTGTCACCCACTTTCACAGAAAGAACCACAAGTCCCACAGACAAGTGAGATACGTCATTTTAAAGCAAAAAATCAGATTAGGCTACATTCCAAATTTCATTAAAAAATTTAAATTAGAAGTTTATTTAAAATTTAAATTACTAAATTTTTTTATCTACAATGAAATAACATGCAAATTCTATTTTTATTCATATTTTCACTGTTGTCATCCACAAGTCCCACAGACAAGTGGGATACGTCATTTTGAAGCAAAAAATCAGATTAGGCTACATGCCAAATTTCATTAAAAAATTTAAACTAGAAACTTATTTAAAATTTAAATAACTAAAAATTTAATCTACATTGAAATAACATGCAAATTCCATTTTTATTCAATATTTTCACTGTTGCCATTTCGTTAAACGTACGAGAAACTTTTGTTAAAATAAAAATACACTTTTGAAAAAATATTTATTTATGTGATATAATTCGGTTTGGATTGTTGTATTATCACAATAGAGTTCTTTTAATGGTTCTATATATATGTATGTAGAAAGATGCATAGAGAATTCTAACTTAACATAAAAAAAATATGCTAAGTTTCGCTTTTATTTTTAAAGCATCAATTGTACAAATTATAAATTTTTTGAACTGTAAATTAATTTAACAAATTATAAATAAGTGAATTTTCGAAAGAAATGTAAATGGGAAATTGTGGTGACAAAAATATTTATTAAAAAAGATTACATCATTATTCTTCGAACTTCAAACAACTTTAGCAAACGATAAAGTCTAATTATTAAATCTGAGAAAGAAGATTAATGAAAATAGTTAATTTTGGCGTTTAAAAGTTTGAATTACAAATAGCTAAAGGTCCTGTTTTTATTAGAATTAAATCACATTTGCCATTCGCAACAATCGCTCGAGAAACTTTAATTCTTTTAGACAATAAATTAAAATAAATTTATTTTTGCAACATCGATCAGTTTGAAATGACGTCAAATATATTTCACTACGGAATCCTTGTATGGTGATATGAAATGTTTTCATTCTATTTAAAAGCGAGGAATATGACATATTTATTCTTTAAAATATAAATTAATTTTTGCAAACGATAAGTAATAATTATTGAATTTTCGAAATAAAATAAATGAAACTAGCCAAATTTAGCTTGTAAATGTTAAATATAGAATTAATGTTGTGTTTGGCGCGTTTTTTCCTGTTAAACACAAATATGTGGAAGCGAGTTAAGTGACAGATTCTGTTACAAACCTACTTGTTTATATCCATAAACCATATCTGAATTTGAAAATACTTAAACGCTTTCTTGAAGCTTATCAAGGGGATTTGCGTATGATACACCACATTTCCGGTTCCATATAATTGTTTGACAAATTCTATAGAGATTCACATGCAGAAAAATAACTTCTTACATTAAAAATGAATATGCAATCAAACATTTTCATCAATTTAAGTTTTAAAACAAATCATGTTCAGCGAAATTAGCTCTCGAACTAATATTTTATTTAAAACTAGGGGGCACGCCCCCTTCTCGCTATCGCTCGCCAACCCCCGGGAACTTCCCTTTGGATCGCTTCGCTCGCTCACTGTTCATTGAAGTATTTTAGGCCAGCCTGAAGGGTTAACCTTAAGGAACATGTCCGGCAATTTTTTCGGCAAATTGGTATTATGGCAGCCATTGGCTACAAAAATAGCCACAGATCGTATTTCAAGCGAATAATTATCAAATAGTTCAGTTTTTTTTATGTATTCTGTTTGCATTAGAGAATTTATTTTGCTACTTTGTTTATAAGTTGATCCTGTCCATTTCTTTCATCGTTAAGAATTCTTAAATCGTATTAATATATTTAAAATATTATTAATTATTAAAAGAACTAATTTCTTAAATTATTTTTTGTGCACATTGTTTTGAACTTGCAGCAAACTGTTAAGTTCCGATTTTCTTATTTCAAAATATCGCTACGATCTGCGATCGCAAATGCCACGATCATTTTTAATACGGAAATCTTTCATGTTCTCTCAGCAGACATTTTCAGTTTTGAGCAGCATTTCAAGTAATTATTTGTTGTCATTTCACAGACTTGGCACACGCTCGGTTTGTTGTCATTTTGATTTGGCGACATTTTTCGAGTGACGCCAAATCCGGCCATGGTCCTTTAGGTTAACAGCCTTTAGTATCCTTTTTAAATAAAATAATTACAAATTCATGCTTATAAATTAATGTTTATTATTGAGAAAATATTTCACTGCTTGACTAAGATCCATTTGTAAATAAATTGGAAACCGTGGTAGCCATAACCGTGGTAGCCGTAAACTATATTAAAAAAAAATTTGAATTTTTCCTTTCTTATTAACAATAGTGTTTGGTAGTTCAGTCAATCGAAATTATAATTTAAATTTTCAAACATTAAACTTCCCTAATATTATGCATGTTTAAATTTAAACTTACTGATTATATCCTAATTTTTTTTTAAACTAATAACGAATCTTATATAACGCTTAGAGTAAATCAAATTCAACTTCTCTTTACGTAGGCGAAAGTGTAAACAAACTCGATTGTTGCCATTGCTGAGTTAGAAATATAAGCAAATTTGGGAGCCGTGTAAGAGAATTATATATATAGATGTCATTACAGGTTCGTAGTCAAATGGATGTTACTACACGAAAAAATACCCAATTTGTTTCTAATAAAATTTTTAGATTGCTGTGAATTGAATAAATCAAATTGAGGTAAATATATTCGATACATTAAGGAAAGGATACCATAAAAATATTTTTTGATATTTATTAAACATTACGGATATTTAGTTAAAATGAAATGAAACGAATATCATCTATAGCATAAAATAATAAAATGAAATTTAAACTGATTTTATTGATGGTTTTGGATTTTCTTATATAAGACTGTTCTTCATTTTCTTCTACTATTATTCATAACACAAACATTAATTTATTATTAAAAGCTAAAATTAAATACAGTAGAACTCCAATTATCCGATGTATGCGGCGTTGCTGATTGTCCGAATATTGGAAAATATTCTACATGGAATATATGTTACTGTTTGGCTTTGTTGGATGCCATGCCTGAATTTTTTTTTACCGACCATAAAAATTACTAGGCATGACATCCAACATAGTTGAACAGTAACAAATTGGCGTGTATAAAAATTTACATGTCACACAAACTTTTGTACTAACTGTAACTGCTTTTATTTTATGTACTCAAATGTTCTTTATCCAAATTAAAGTACATTTTTAATGTATCATTCACCAAGGTTTCTAAAAGAAACCAACCACACATTGACTGTTAACTGAAGGTGACACTTGGCACTCTGGCCCTTTAGGGGTGCCAAAATGGCCCCCATTTGTCACTTTCAGTTTTAACAGTGTCCCAACAAAAGTTATAATTAGCAATAAAATTATTGAGTTTTAAATAAGTATAAAATAACTATATAAGTAATAAAACTATTACAAAAAAAAAACTAAAACTGGAATCGACAAACGACACCTTACACTTTGGGTTTTGTTGATAGTGACCGAAACTGTAACGTTTTTATTCGTGAATTAGTGGTTTACAAAAGGACGGTAATAGGTTAAATTTGTAAGGTCTCTTCAGAAATCAATGACAAATCAAATAATACTTATTTATGCAACACGTGTGAAAAGTAATACTTCTTTTTAACTAGTGAATTTTATTTCACGAGTGAGGAACGAGCGAGTGAAATAATGATACGTGTTTTAAAAAGTTTACTTTTCCCATGCGTTCCATACACTATTATTTATAATTTCGTGAAAAAAATATTAGTTCAAAAGTAATTCACGTGCATAATGTTTCTACGTAAAGCAGATCGATAAATCTCTGGAACTACAAACGGCAAACTAATGTTTAGTTAAAAGTCACACATTTGAGCATGAATTCTGATTGGAATGTTCAAAAACAATTTGAAAGTTTTAAGCTTCCAGAAGAGATAGAAATACAACAACAGTGGTTCTAATGGGTGCCAAACATAAGCATTAATAACAATGGTTCCAATGTTATTATTAACATGAATATTATGAAATAAACGTTTTACTTGAAATGTTGGCATATTATAAATTATACCAGTTTATGAATCCCAATTATTTTTCACAAGAAACACTCCACAAAGAAATACGATCAGATTTTAATACATGTTTTTGTTGATTGCTCTAAACAAAGTTATAATAAGTAAAATGAAAAAAACCTCATTTATTATTTTGAAATATCTGCTCGAACCATCCAAGTCACAATTATGAGTTAAGAGAAAAATAGTTTAGATGAAAACTGTCTAAGGAGAAGATATTTTACAAAAACAAAAGTGCGTACCTTGGCAGATATTGCCTTTATGGTATATTATAGCATATGTATGTTACCGGCCTTTTTATATTAAGGAACTAAATTCGACAAAAGCTTTTCAAAATTCTCTTACCTCCCGAAAAATCGGTTTAACCCTTTTAATCCCAACTTTTTTTTATTCTAAAAATCTAAAATTTGTGAAATATACTCATTATGCACCCAGAATGAAATGGCGAAAAGCAGGGAAAAAAATATTTTTTTAACTAAAATTTAAGGGAAAAAGTTTTGGAATCATAATTTTTGAATAAATTATAACGATAATTTTTTGGAAGTAAAAATAGTCAAAATGAAATGTTTAAACATTTAAAAATGCAAGCATAAAGAATTTAGGGCTATTTTATTTAGTAAAATTATGCCAGAGTGAATTTATTTTCACCAAGTTTTCCATATTTTCATTCAACTACAACATTTATTTAATTCTTCAAAATACACGATTTTTTTTTTATCTAACTATACAAAAAGAAACTATATTTTTATATAAAAATATATGAACAAAAAATATATAATACAAAATTTAAAATGCCCCATGTTTGTTTGGGTAAAAGGGTACAGGGAAATTTAATCGTTTCCGGCTGCTTATTCCGGCTGCTTATATAAAAATATATGGAGAATTAAATAGAATTTATTTGAAATGAGTGCGAGTTTAACTTAGTGAGAAAAAAATCGCAAGTTTGATGGTTCGAATTTTAATCATTGGGAGTGAAAGGGTTAAAAATGAAATGTTTCAAAAGAATCAAAAGGTTAAAAAGTGTCTTTCCACACTTTTATCTCTGAATTCCATTTTTCCTAGTTACAACGGTTCTGTAGACCTAGTTGCTTTACTATGTACTCTATCAGAGAAAAACAACACGCAAGGCGATTACCGAAACCATTTTTAAATCTTTAATTTTATGATATTAAATCATGATAGAACTGTCATAATCAAAAGTTCAAGGTTATCAAAATAAAAAAATTCTGCGACATAAATATAGGTTAGTTAACACATAATTGTAATAATCTGCCTTAGCACACAATATATTATTAAGTCATTTAGACACATTTCCGATATCATTTTATATGGTGATATCAAAAGCTGATCGTACAATATATTGGAAATACTAGGGAATCTGACAGATTCAAAATCAAAATATATGTAACGATACTAAATTTTAATTTTTTTTTAATATTGATAAAATTATTATATTTCCTAGTTATTTCAGTCGACTCAATGTTAACCCGGCCGAAGGAACACTGAGTTTGTTTTGTACCCCAAAGATTTTTTAGAAGTAATATCCCCTATGTACGTGATTTTTTGTGTGTCTAAGTTTGCCAAATCTTTAGATTTGATTAGAAAGCCCCCCTATCAACTTATGTACTAAATATTCTACGCCAGAGATACCCCTAAAAATAATCATTATTAAAATGTGTCGTCAATATCCAGCGCCTGCTAACAGGTTAAGCAAACTATAATGAGTACAAGTGAGCGAAAGTCAACGCTTAAGTCTTTTCAGTAAGTTTACTGAATATTGATTTAACTCCAAAATAATAGGTTATTAAATTTCTTTCTACATGTTAAAATTAGACCCCGGCATAATGTCAACTGATTGTGTGGTTTAAAAATTAAACAAAACATACTTTATCTATAGAGTAGGTGGTCGCTACACGTTAGGTTCATCTTGGCCCAATGGCTAGGCTTCCATGTACGATGTCTTGAGAATGTTAAGTCGGGTAGTTCAGGTGCTTAATAGACCGAATATTCAATAGTTAGTTTAAAAAAATCCGTTGATTCTTTGAGATACATAAACGACAGATCGTGAAGCAACACTACAAAATTTAAAATGCCCCATGTTTGTTTGGGTAAAAAGGTAGAGGGTAATTTTATCGTTTCCGGCTGCTTATTCTAGCATCCTTTATTAGCTTTAACACAGCCAATACGCCTCGCAATTTAGAAATCTGATCAGGTGACGAGATCAACACCTGCGCGGGCGCTCAACGGAACTTCGAGAAACATCGTGCGCTAACGCTGCGACTTTCGACTCCACAGATTTAACAAGCAAGTTTATAGCAGTGTACTCGGGCCCCCAGTGCCGGATTTAAAGACCCAGGGCCCCTGGGCACTTGACATTTGGGGCCATATCGAAGCTATTTTGGAAATTTAGCAAATTAAATATACTTGTATAGAACATATAATTTTTAATCGACTTTAATAAACATCAGAATAATACAGTATGTTGCTATAGTTATTCTATTAAATTTATAAAATCACACGGCGAACTTTCTTCTGTGCAAAAGAACGAATGACGTCATCATAGTCAATTGACTGCATTATTTATGACTATGTACATTACTGAGAGTGAGTTGAGCCTGTTCTCTCCTATGTTAGATCTTAAATAATTCTTTACAGGCGATTTTAAAATTTTTAAGGACCCCCTTCCTGACTGGGCCCCGTGTTTTTTTTATATCTTATTAACGCATGCCTCATATGTATACGAGAATACTCTGATTCGTTGTGTCTTGCGCTATGGTAACTTGATTAAGAAAAACCGAATTGACCGATTGATTTTTTTTATTTAAAAAAATCTAGCTGTAACACGTTCTTTTTATCATAAGGCTTTTTTATATATTAAGGAAAATTTTAATTTGTTATTTAACTCTTAATATAAAAATATTATGCGCAATCACTCTGGCGTAGTGGTCAGCGCTTCTTGCTCTTATTCCGTAGACCCGGGTTCGTATCCGGGTCCGGTAGGTCATGAATATTCTCAGCTCTTCATTCGACCACCTTCTACACAATGAGTACTAAGCTTGATTGATTGGAAAGTCAACTGAAGGTTCATTGTCGAACTAGTCACTTGGCATGGACAATCAATATCGCTCGTGTAAGCACAATGGCTTTTAGGTTTGGGCAAACTTTAATTAGTATGAAAAAATATAAAAATGAATTAAAAAATCTCAAAACATTTCCAATTCAAATGTAATAATAGTTAAAAATCGATGTTATTAAAACCAATAATTAAGTTACACTGAGTTTTAATATTACTAACCAAATTTAATTTTTCCATATCAATGTTGAAATCAAGGTCTCGCGCTAAAGCTAGCAATGGAATATTTTCATCCCATTCCACGTTTCTAGCACAACCAGCATCGGTTTATATGTCCAGATCAAAGAGATCCAGACGCATGCGTTTTAAAAAAACCTACGATTTGGCGAAAAAAAAACGACCGCTATTGCATCGCTTGGCGGTCGCCAAGTTTTGTTGCATTTGTTGCATTTGATGTCGTACTCAGGACACAGCCTATTGACAATAGCAAACCTACAACAAGTTAACATAGCTTTAAATAGGAAAGGCAGGAAAAGTTGCAACTACCTTGGATTCTTTACTTGCAACTTTTTTCAGGGTTACTGAAAAAGTTGTTTTTTTTACAATTTTATATCATTCAATTGTTAAGACAGCTTCAGCGAAAAAAATAGGCATCAATTTGAAGTTGCATCCTAATTTTGTGAATTTATAAATACAATATTTTAGTCTCGAAAATAGCATCCAAAATACTGATTTCAGGTTATTTTTTTAAAGTTTATAGAAACACGAAAAAACACTATTTCAGCAAAGAGCACTTTTAAGGACAACACCCATGAGTTTAACTATAGCGATCGTATTTCTCCTAAAAATAGCATTGTATTTAAAGTAGTCAGGTAAAAAATTAATTCCCCGTGTTCAAATAAAAGTATAGGGAGAATCCATAGAGTTCAATATTTTTTTTAATAAATACAAAACATACTTTATACAATAACACATAATTTATAAAATACATACAAAACTTATTACAGAATTAGCACTTTCAACAAAATATACTCATTTATAATAACAAATAGATCCAGTTAAGTTGACTGTAAGTGTGTCGTTTGCAAAGACACTAGAATTTGCAGTCATTATAAACTGTATCCCCTGAAAGTTTAGTTCCAAAAAAATAACTTTGCTTATCGAATTATGCATTTAACACAAGGAGAAAAATCAATTATGTACAAAACACAGGGACATACTTATCTTACGTCATAAAAATAGCGTTTTAAGACCATACATGGATCAAAAACTAATTTTATAAACAATTTTCGTCACTGTCCTTGTTTTGAAATTCCATGATAATTATACAGGCACTATTAAGTATATATTTTTTTGTTAATAATTTTAATCCCGTATATTCACAATTTACAAATTTATATACAGCTTTGTGCAAGGAATTAGAGTAAAAGGAAACTACCACCAAGAGATAATCGTATGGCCATTTTACCAGCGTATACAAGATATTTACAAAGTACTACAATAGAATACTATAGTACACTGTTAAAAATTTTGTGCTTGCTTTCACCATGATATTGGTTCCTAGCAGCTGCAACGGCTGTGTGGTGAAATGTTCCACCTTTTTTTTTGGTGTTTGGTTGAACCATTTTTCTGGATTTGGAAACAAAAACCCGAGAAAAGGTTCAACCGAATACCAAAAATATGGTTTAACGTTTCACCACACTGCCGTTGCAGCTACTAGGAACCATATTTTTGGTGAAACAAAGTGCCTAATTTTTAACAGTGTAGAATAGAATAAAATTAATTAGGTTAAAAATTAGGTTAAAAATTCATTAGTTCCAGACAGAATAACTTTAACGTTTCAATTAGATCATCCTATGTGACGATGTATAGCGTAACCAGTCATGCAGTAGGCTACCGAAAAGAAGAAACTGCATTGGTAATTTATTATATCACCCCTGCCCCTTTGGCTGCAGAGACCGTTTATAGATCAGCAGTTATTTTGGCATTGCCTGGATCCTAACCAAGGACATATTGGATGCAAGGCGTTGCCTTAACCGATCAGGCGCTCCAGCCCCTAGTCTTGTATAGAGTAGAACTGGTTATATGCTCAAACCAAACCTTTGACAATTAAGAGAATATTAGGTTAATTGCAATAGTTTTGAAAGACCAAGACTGAGCTCTTTGAAGAAAGGATAGGTACACTGCGATGCAAAAGTTTAGACAATGACCTTTTTTAGCTGTAAAATTTAGAAATGCATTGACCGATTTTCTTGATGAAAAGGCAGTCTTTCCCACATAAATTCACAAAACAGCGGCATATTATTCTTTTTTGCACTTTAGTACAATGTAGAGATAGTCACCTCTTCAAAAACGACAAAAAAATTCGTTCATTTTAACGTAAATTCACTCCACACCATTACGAAAGTTCCTTCTTTTTGCTAGAGTTTTTGAGGGGAAAAACCGGTGTTTTCAAGGTTATTTTTTAATATTCGGTTAAACTGAACGTGTTAAAATAGCACTAAAGAGACCGGTTAAATTGTAACCGGTTCAAAGAAACCAGTTTTTCTCAAGAAATTTTAAACTTCAGTATAAATAAGGAACTTTCGTAATGACATGGAGTGAATTTACGTTAAAATGAACGACTTTTTTGTCGTTTTTGAAGAGGTGACTACCTCTACATTGTACTAAAGTGCAAAAAAGAATAATATGCCGCTATTTTGTGATTTTATGTGGGAAAGACTGCACTTTTCATCAAGAAAATCGGTCAATGCATGTCTCTAAATCCACGAGTTCATGCCAATACTTTAAGGTGATGGACTGGTAGGTATTCGGTTCGTATTTAGAGATGTTAAATTGTACATTTGAAGCAAATATGATTTGAATAAATATTTAAAGTGGCTATATTGTCTTTTTGGTGTAAAATTGAACCAATATCGTTATTAAATATGTTTAGTTCACCGGATATCGTGTTTTTTCGATTTATCAAATTCAATTCATCAATAAATATGCGAAATTAGGCCATTATCTACTTTAAATTAGCATAATCTCGTATTTGTGTCTAAACTTTTGCTTCGTACAAATTTTTATTTTATGAAAAACAAATTGTTATAGCAAATCAAACAATTATGTTTCAATTATAGCATTTCAAAATATTTTTTTAATATGTTTAGGGGTGTTTTTTAATTCTACTATCACAATTCTAAATTTTACAGCTAAAAAACGCCATTGTCTAAACTTTTGCATCGCAGTGTATAATAAGAGGTCCAAAGAAGATCTATTTTAGATAAATAGTTTATTTTAAGCTCTATGACTAATAGTTGTGGAGTGCAAAGTGGTGTAAATTAAGCTATACACTTGCCCGAGTTAACTCAGATAAATTTAAATTTAGGTTGTCATTAAAGCAAATACAATTGTGAAGTGTGAAGCAAATTTTCTAGTTTCACAGCTAATTTTAGGGCCTCCTCAAAACGTGGGCCCGAGGCCCGGGCCTCGTAAGCCTGGGAGATGGTCAGGGCCTGGCTCTGGTAGCTCAGTGCTGGAGAACGCGTTGGTAGTTCAAATGGGTTCAAATCCTTCTGTCTAGTCATTTTTCTTATTTTACCCTGGAAGTTTTTGTCCCTGGTTCGACTCCCGTTCTTTTTTTGCTAATTCATAGCACAAAAGTGTAGTTGATCGACTCAAAACCTAAAATTTCACTAAACTGGCATCACCCCAACAAATACAATAAAACCTTATTTTTTTTTTTTAAATTACTTGCTATTCATAGTAGTGTATAGGATTTTGCTCTGGAATGAAGGGGTTAGTTAATAGTAAAATCTACTAAAACCGTCATTAAAATCCTTCATAACTTCATAAAGCATATAAATGGAATTTTTTTTCCCAATACAACCAAAAACCATTATGACTAGTAATATATCCATTTTTTTTACAAAAATTGTCCTATTTCGTACAATTTTATATCATTCAACTGCCAAGACAGCTTCAGCGAAAAAAATAGGCAGCAACTTGAAGTTGCATCCTTATTTTGTGAATTTAAAAATACAATATTTCAGTCTCCAAAATAGCATCCAAAATATTGATTTTAGGCTATTTTCTGAAAGTTTTTAGAAACACGAAAAAACACTAATTCACCAAAGAGCACTTTTAAAGACAACACCCATCCAGCGAAAAGAATCACCAGATAACCAGAGACGTCCTCCACAGTCTACGGTTTGACGCCATGATATTTATTGACGTTTTCGCATTTCAATGACGCCGCCAAACCTAGCTTCAGACACAAGTTGCGAAGCAACTGGCAGTTGCAACTTCATTTTGTGAATTTGTGAATACAATATATTAGTCTCTAAGATAGCATCAAAAACATCTATTTCAGGTTCTGTGCTGAAAGTTTTTAGAAACCCGAAAAAACATTATTTCACCAACGAGAACTTTTAAGGACAACACCCATCCAGCGACAAGAATCACCAGGCAGCCAGAGACGTCCTTCACAGTCAACGGTTTGACGCCGTCCTCTTTTTCGACGTCTTCACTCTTTAATGACGCCAAAGCTAGCTTCAGCGAAAGGTCACGTTGCAACTTGCCGTAAATTCCAGAAGAATCAATCCTCGAGATGATTGAATCAAGCTTCTTCTTGCAGCAGAAGTTTTTATTGAGAGCCAGCGCAATGGGATTGAGCAGGACTACGTCCTTGGACATCAAGTACCTGTCTTTTCTAAAATCAAAGAACAGCTTGAAGTACGTCGGGATTTGCAGTACCACAGTTCTAGTGTCGAAAAACCTGCGTGAAATACAGATGACTTTTTAAAATAATGCAATTAACACATTCTGTCTGAATTATTTCGTTCGCAAAGTTTCCAGTTAAATTTCCGGTAATTAAAGCAAGACTTTTTGAGAGTGTTGAATGACTTACCTCTCAAGAGTCCCCAGATCATGTGGCTTGTAGAACCAGTTGTTTTTTTCTATGAGTTGACCAAGGACTTGATGCTTCCCGTTAATCGACGCTTTTAATCCCGTCGTCCAGTACGAGCCTTTGAGAGCAAAGCACCTGTGGAAAATGTCGTCAAAACAGCCTTAGGCCCGTTTTATATGATACGCTTTTGTTAATAATCTCCATAGTTTAACTATGATGGGTTATTCTTGTAATTCGCGCAATTATTTCACCGCAGTGACAGGCGGAGTTACTGAATACAATACTCCCGTGGAATAATAAACTGCTTAACCCAAACTCGAACTTTAAACAGCATATATTTTTAGAAAAAAAGAACTGTATACAACTGTTTAAAGAAAATAATAGTATTTAACAGTAAATATATGGTTTTGTTCTGTAAAATTAACATAATTCTTTTTTACAATGTAGTGTAGCTTGTATTGGCAAAAGTGCACTTGCCTGTGAGTGCCCCTTTCCACAGCGTCAGAAAGCTCTTGGAAGTTATCAATGGTATCGCCACTTATGGGCAGGGTCAGAAACGAGAGCAAAGCAGAAGAGTAGCTCGAAGTGGCCACCAGCGTGAAAAGTAACCAGCAACCGACGAGGAACCTGTTGAGAAGCCGTTACAAACTGTTAAATTTGGCTGTAATGCTTGGTCTACCATATAGCTTAGCGGACTCTAGTTTTATACAGTGGACACCCTCCTAACTTGTATATTTGAAGCTAAAATATAAATTAAATACTGTATAATACAAGCTTCTTAATAATTATACTATAAAGTTTAAGACATTTATGTGTTGAAAAAGATTTTTAAAGAAGTTGATGTTTTGACTTGTTGATCAAAGTTGACGAGAGCCACATGAGGCTAAAAGATGCAAAAAAAAATTTGAAAATAGAAGTTTATAAAATATCTAGAAATAGTCGTTACAACTACTGCTCTTCTTTCTTTTGTATTTACCGTTGATACTTTCGTTGGTACTTTTCCCTTTCGTGGGCCCCAATCTCGTCAAACGGAGTTTTTAACGACAAACAGAATATTATGGCGACAAAACATAGTATACACAGTTAAAGATACACAGAAAGATTCCGTTTGGCTGTTTACTGTATAGCTAGAGCCTAGATGCATCTATCTGTACAGTATACACTCTCTTAACCGGCTTAAAAGGGACCAATGACAAGCCGGTAAAGCGAAAATCCGGTTGAACAGGAGTGAAATTGCTTAAGGTTTGTATGCACATTTGATTGCACATTTATGCATTGACACTTGTTTATATTAAAATTGAAAATTTTAACTGAACTATACCCCCTTTAAAAATAACCACCCCCCAAATCCCCCGGCTGCTTTAGGATGCTCGAAAGCAACTTGTAGAAACACTAACCACCTCCTCGGACGCGTCAGAATACGTATAACGCAACCACATTAGCACTAATTTCTAACCAGACTGCCACAGCGAACAAGTGGAGGATATTGGTGCAAGTCTACATATACTATAGTATATTCAAGCTTGAACAAAACCTCCATTTGAGAGAACCATCTCCCAACTCTAGTTGCTCCTTTAGGATACTCGACAGCAGCTTAAA
Source organism: Oedothorax gibbosus (assembly GCA_019343175.1). Classification (NCBI taxonomy): domain Eukaryota; kingdom Metazoa; phylum Arthropoda; class Arachnida; order Araneae; family Linyphiidae; genus Oedothorax; species Oedothorax gibbosus. Next base: position 734,181 of record JAFNEN010000252.1, read on the forward strand.
GAAACACCAGCCACCGCCCAAAACATAGCAGAGGACGGTTAAGGCGATCACGGTTGCACAAATTCCGATCCAGAGAGTCGCGTCAAACGGATAGACAAAGGCAAAGACAGAGTCTATGTTTCCTGGCTTTGCACCCATAAAAGCCAAACCATCGACGTTGTAAGGTCTAGAAAAGTCCACAACAGAAGCCCTCTGCTCAGATATCCTTAGCATGCCAGTTCCTATGTCTGCCTCATTCCTGGCCACCATGCCAATGATGCCAGTAAAGTTCCCGTCTTTCTTGATGATCCCGAATTCGCCGTCTTCGGGGATCACGATTCTGTAGTCCATACCCAGTGCAGTCAGTACGATGGTCAGGTACTGGCCTGCAAGTCCGACAGCACGAGTGGTACCATCCTCGTCTGAATACAGGTCCATAAAATATTTCGAAGGTACAGCAGCTACAGTCACTGTTTTGAGGGTATCCATATTAAATTTGTAACGATGAAGATATTACAAAATTAGCGCACAAAATTAGCGTATGCTAAAAAAATACACAAAAATGCTGCGCGAACTTAACTTCTAACGTTCTGCAGCATAATGTTTATTTTTTTAAATAAAACAGAATTTTTTAAAAGCAAATATAACAGAAAAACAAACATTAGAACAACTTTTTTTGAAGTCACTAAAGCAAAAAATGCGAGATATTTCAATACAAAAGGACAGTCGAACAAAACCCTTCGCTATAATAAGGTTAGGAAAACGAGTGCTTTAAAATAACAATGTTTAACTCCTTAACGATGGTTGCCAAGAAAATATGCCGTGCGAATATAAGCTTTGTGTTGAAGTTTTCTAAATAAACAAAATAGAAGACAAACAAAATTGTTGACAAATGAAGACTATGGTAATGGACAATTTTTATGCGAGACAAATTAAGTTACCCGCAAAGCTAATTATAAGAACTTAATGTAACGTTTTTATTCGTGAATATGGATCACAAAAGGACGGTAATAGGTTAAATTTGTAAAGTTTCTTCAGAAATCAATGAAAATTCAAATAATAGTTATTTATGCAGCAAGTGTGAAAAGTAATACTGTTTTTAAGTTAGTGGTTTTTATTTCACGAGCGAGTGAAATAATGACACCTGTTTTAAAAAGTTTACTTTTCACATGCGTAGCATACACTATTTTTTTTTATATAATTACGTGAAAAAAAATTAGTTCAAAAATAATTCACGTGTATAATGTTTTTACGTAAAGCAAATCGATAAATCTCTGGATCTAAAAGGCAAACTAATGTTTAGTTAAAAGTCATACATTTGAACATGAATTCTGATTGGGATGTTCAAAAACCAATTGAAAGTTTTAAGCTTGCAGAAGAGATAGAAATACATTAACAGTAGTTCCAATGGGTGCCAAACATAAGCATTAATAACAGTGGTTCCAATGTTCTTATTGCCCAGGAATATTATTAAATAAAAGTTTTACTTGAAATGTTGGCATCTTATGAAAAGAGTGGAAAAAAATACTTTTTAACACCGCTTTTGAGTGAAAAAAGTACTTTTTTTTATAATATAGTGCAAAAAATAGTTTTTTATGCAACTAGTGTGAAAAGTAAGGCTTTTTTTTTAAATGAGTTGAATAAATTATTTCACGAGCGAGTGAAATAAATTCACGAGTTTAAAAAGACTATTTTCGACGTGTTGTCATACACTATTTTTTTATAATAACGTGCAAAAAAAGTATTTATTAAATTGGCATTGAAAGTTAATCAGGCAAAAAGTAAATTCTCTTTTGAAAAAAAAACCGAAAACGTGGAATAATTTTTGCCGATTTGCAAAGGAAATTACGGCGCATTTTTTATGTAACCATTGAGTGTTGAAGATACTTTTTTCGATTTTAAAATCACGTGCAAAATGTTTTTCTTAGATTGGTATTGGAAATAAAACGCCATATAAAGAATCACGTTTAAATAATGAATTTTACGCCAATCACAAAGCCGCCGATTAAAATATCACGCTCAAATAAAGACTTTTAAACTAATCAGATGCTCTTATTTACTTTGTCGCACTAGTGCGTAAAAGTAACTTTGAAACACGATTTCGTTAAAAGCATCACTTTTGCCACGATTATTGATTTGAAAAAGTTAGTTTTTTTGCACGATATTATAAAAACTAACTATTCAAATCAATAACCGTGGAAAAAAACAACTAAAATATTCTTAGAAACTTCACTTTCGAATACCAGAACAAAAGTAATTCGAGAAAAATGAAAACAAGACCGCGGATCTGGTGCCAGATCCGACGTGAAACACCCCATTAAAAAATATTTTAATAGTAAAAAAAATGAGATAAATATAAAAAAAATAATTTATCAATCAGATATGCACTTGTACATGAGAACTATCGGGAAATATATTTTGTAAAATATTTCTCATTATTGTACTACCCGACCAAATAAAATGGTAGTAATATCGATTGTTTTTCTCAACTGGGCTCGCATTCTCATATGTTGATAAACTTGAATTTTAGCTATTAAAATTTCTTTTCGACTTCATAAATAAACATAAAAACCTTAACAATGGCATTTTTAATATTCTTCAAAACATTGTTATGGCTCATTTTAGCTTCCACACTACGTTTATAACGTAAAAAGTGGAAGGTATTATAATCGTTCAGTCCGTCTAACGGTCCGTCACCCACTTTCATAGGCCGAACTACAAATGCTACGGACAAGTGTGATACGTCAAAAAGTTCAGCGCATCGAAATTAGAATACATTGAAAATTGCAGAAAAAAATTCGAATTCGAAGTACTCCAATTATCTAAAAAACTGCAAAATTTAATGCTCATTTAAAAAGCATAGGAAGCCATTTTTATTAGAAATGATCAAGTACGGGAGTCTTTAATGATTCATACCTTAAGATCTAGTAGTGCAAAGAACTCCTTGCTCACTCTTAGCAAACAATTTGCAAACATAGCAAAATAGTGATTTGGAGCTTGGAGAGTAAACTAGCCATTCACGTAAAATTACATCTCCATTTTTTTTTCGTTCTGTAAAAATTGTTCTTGGAACAATTCCGTATCTTTTCACCGATTTTTCTTCCAGAATCAGAGAGATATTCAGTATTTTGAGGAGGTGGATTCCTTGCAAAATTCTCACGAAGAACTTGATTTACTGGAGGCCACAAAGCGGGATCGTCATAGTTATATGGCATCGGATTTTTATGCTCCACAATTTGAAGAATGTCTGTAGACGTGGAAGGTACTGCAATTCCAAGATCTTCAGATAGACCACTAGTCGATTTCGTACTTTCTGGATTTTGTGATTCTACAACGCCTGTTGTCAGAGATGCAGTACCGTTTTCGAAACTAGGAATTTCCCAAATGACGAATTTATCTAAAGAAATATATTTTCGTTGTTCAATCAGTTTTTCTTCCTTCTTTTTACGTTTTGAAGAACCCCAAGGATATTTTCTTGGAAACATTTTAATCAATCGATATTTTTTATAAAAAGACCACGTGTTTTGATATTTCAATTTCAAAGCAAGCAGTAAAAAGCAAAGCACTTAGATCCAGAGTAGCTATAATCTCCTCGTAGCTTCCACTCCCTGATTGGCTAACGTAATTAGGCCTGTTCCAACTAGCCAATCATCTTTGAAGTGACATCGCCAGGCCCAATTACGATTGGTCAATGTCTAACTCAAACTCAGGTTTTAGCGCTTAAAAAATTGTAAGCAGCCATTAGTTCACTTCAGTGTTTTTCTTTTAAGAGCATTATTTTTTATTATTTTTTATTTCCTTGCTTTAAAAAAATTGGATCTCAAAATTACTAAAATTTAGCATAAAAGCTAATAAAATTCGGGGGCTCCCAAAATTAGTGGGCCCTAGGCGCCTTATGGAAGAACAGGCCCTGTGTACAGTAGACACTCTCTTAACCAGCTTAAAATTGACCGATGGCAAACAGGGTAAATCGAAAATCCAGTTGAACAGGAATGAAATTGATTAAGTTTTGATTGCACATTTATGCATTAATTATATTGACCTTAAATACACAATTAAAGTATTGCGCCATTGCACTTAATCTATTCTATCATTATAAGTTTTATAACTTAAAAATATGTTGTTTTTAAGGGTAGTGGGTAGTCAAAAATTATCAAAATTTTGAATTTTCAAAATCTGTTGTACTGCATGGAGGACATTCATAGCTATCGAATGATATCAACTTTTTGCTGAAATTCAAACTAGAAGAGAGTAAAAATAATAATTAAAAAACATTGTTTTTTAGTTTTGGTTTCGATTTTGCAAAATTATTTCGCTTGTTTCGGATTTATTTAAAATTATTTCGATAATTATTAATATATTTTTGGTTTGGTTAACTGAACATAAGTTTAACTGTAACTGTGATTACGGTTTGGTGTTGTTTATTCCCTCGTGTATTTATTATTCTTACTTTTTTGCGCGTTATCTTCAAGCGAATTATTTTCATTTAGTTTTTGAGAAACATTACTTTCCTTTATTTCATTTTTTAAAAATGGGTCGTGCGAAATCTTTTGGAAAACGGAAACTTCGGCCGAATCAGCATAAGAATTCAGCGATCCAATACATTTCAAAAGTTCTAGAACCATGCAGTGCTTCAAAAAAAAAGTTAGTATTTGAAAATATTCCTACACATCAGACATCGCTAAAAAATCGTGTTGTTGTTGAAGTTGGAATTTTGTCACAGCTAGTTAGGAACTTTACGAAATGTAAATTTGTGAAATACCCGACACTATTGTAGTTTCTGAAGTGATTTCCAGCAGAAAAGGATTGGCTTCCAACCTCATGATAAGCTGCAGTCATTGTGCTAACGCTGCAAGTGCGATGACTTCGTCAGTAACAAACAGTTCCTATGATGTAAATGTACGCCTTGTGTACGTATGAGATGCATTGGGCAGGCTAAAAATGCTTGCAGAGACCCTGCTAGGAATATTAAACTTGCCACCTCCACCCACCAAGTTTGCAAGCCAGTATGCACAAACTACTACTCAGCTTGAAGGATGTTTCGGAGAAATCGATGCTGTCTTCTGTCGAAGAAACTGTCAAATTGAATGGGCCCCGACCGAGATATTTGTGGAGTTTTTATGGAACGTGGCAGAAGCGCGGACATACATCCAAAAATGGAAGTTGGTTGTGACATCCCTGGAAAGGGGAAGGTGTTGGATGTTGAAAGCAGTCTAAGTACTGTGTTTTGTGCTAAAAAAAAACCCCCAGTTACCCATGTGTGGCCCGAAAAATTCCCCAGGATCGAAATGGCGGCAGGAAAACACCCCGGTGTGATGAAAATTTTTTTAGCGACGGAAACACACAAAATATGTTCGATACACTCGTTTCCTGGGAGACGGGGACTCCAAAGCTTTGATTTGGTGTCATCGTCAAAAGTTTTATGGTAATGGCACAGAGATAAAAAAACTGGAATGCATTGCTCATGTACAAAAGCGTTTTGGGTGCTAGACTTCGAAACATGGTTTCTGACTATAAAAAGAAAAAACTTTCAGATGGTAAGATTTTGGTCCGGAAGGAATAGGTTGAAAAAGATCAATTGCAGCTTTTCAGACATATTATGGCAAAGCCAATAAGAGCAAATATAGGTAAGGACGTCACGCGATGAGGCCCAAGCTTTGGGGGCCCATATATTTTCACAAATTTCGACAGATAATAACCCACAGCATGGACTTTCTCCCAACAGACGCAGACACTTGGTGTAAATAAACAAGGCTTTACTTCATAAGGGGACCAAAATATAACATAAGAGTAGTTACCCAAAACCAGTTATGCTTGCGATCAAGCCTGTTTTCCTTTGCTCTTTCAAGTAAAGAGTTGTTTGAAGATGTTTGATGGAAAGACCCAAAAATCCGAACGAGGGGTTTTAATAAAGGGTATCTGGCAGGCGACTGCCAAAAGACAACTTTTGGGGGCATAACACCTCTAAAAAATTGGGGTTCTAGATGCAGTGATCTGTTAATAAGGGTTTTGTAAGCGCCCGAAAAATGTTCTAATAAATTTTAGGCATGGAACCAGGCCAAAACCTGCTCGAATGCTTCAAAAAAATTGATCAGCGACGAGTTCCCGCACCGAAAGATCCTTCAAAAATGCCACTAAAGAAGCCCGGAGAAAAAAAAAGCAGCAGCAAAAGGTGGCAGAGATACCCCTGCAAAGAAAAACACTTTTTTCCCTCTATGGGCCGGGATTACACTAAAATGGGACACATAGGGTAAATATGTGTTAAGATGTTTGTTTTTGCTTTTTTCTCAAAACGTTGATTTTTTTTTTCAAAGGGGCGCACGAAGCAAAAAGATTGAAGAAATTTACTTGAAATTTTGTACATAGTTTAATCAATCACTAAACTGTATTTTAAAACAAAAAAATCAAATTTTTACTGCATGAATATTTTTTTTAAATTGTTATTATGTAGTTTAAGAATGATGTTTTTTGTAAATTTTTTAGTTTGGAGCAAAATATTTACACAAAAAAATAATTTTTCTAAGACTATTTTGTATTTAATATAAAGTTTCAACCCTTTTTGTACAAAATAAAACCATCAAAAATTAAAAAAAAAAATAATTAAAATTTTTTTTTGTGCGCCCCCTTAGCAAATCACTTTAAGATAACCGAATAAAAAAAGACCCCTAGATAGTTTCTTGTTATAAAAAAAATTGGCAACACTATACTGGTTTTTTTTTGGGAAATTCACACTTAAATTTTATTCATACTATGTGTATACCCAAAAAATACTTAAATTAAGAAATATTGTATCAATGGCATGATTTTTACATGGTTTTACATTTCACCATTTCCCCCTGTCCCTAGACTACCCCACTACCCTTAAAAAACCTTGAAAATTTGGAAATTTGCCACCAGAAAATAAGCCAGCAAAACGTGACTATTTACTGCGTATGAAATGCGCTTATAATTTTAGCATTTTTTTTTGTATCAAGCATATATTTTATGGGGGATCCATAACAAAAAACATGGTTCTGTTTATCATATTATTTTACGTTATAAGGATAAAATTTTTTTTTCGACCAAAAATTAAAAAAGGTTTTTAAAGGTCCCGGTTAAGAGGAAGCCTACTGTGAATAGGGAAATTTTTTTTATATTTAATTGAAACTTTTAACTACATCATACCCCCATTTGAAGTAACCATCTTCCAATTCCACAGGCTGCTTTAAGGGCCCTCGAAAAATCCACTTCCAGAAACACTAACCGCAGCCCTGGAAAGCGTCAGAATACCCAATAACGCAACCACGGTAGCATTTAAACCCTAACCAGACTGCCACAACGAACGGGTGGAGGATCTTTGGGGCAAGCGTACATATAAAATAAAACTTGAAAAAAACCTACATTTGAGAGAACCATCTCCCAACTCAAGTTGCTCCTTCAGGATACTCGACAGCAGCTTAAAGAAACACCAGCCACCGCCCAGGACATAGCAGAGGACGGATAAGGCGAACACGGCTGCACAAATTTCGATCCAGACAGTAGCGTCAAACGGATAGACAAAGGCAAAGACAAAGCCTATGTTTCCTGGCTTTTCACCCATAAAAGCCCCACCATCAATGTTGTAAGCTCTAGAGAAGTCCACAACAGAAGCCCTCTGCTCAGATATCCTTAGGTTGCCAGTTCCTATGTCTGCCTCCTTCCTGGCCACCATGCCAATGATGCCAGTATAGTTCCCGTCTTTCTTGATGATCCCGTATTCGTCGTCTTCGGGGATCACGATTCTGTAGTCCATGCCCAATGCAGTCAGTACGATGGTCAGGTACTAGCCTGCAATTCCGACGGCACGAGTGGTACCATCCGCGTCTAAATACAGCTGCCGTGGGCAGGTAAACTGCAAGTAACTTCAAAATTTTCATTTTTCGTGTTTTTGCACTTTTGGCATCGATTTAACTTATATTTTCATGTGCCGACCTTTTTTAGCGATTTTCGTTTCAAATTCCCCAATGGCAAATTGCAGTAAAATGAAAAAAAAAAACTCACTCAAGATTCGGCAGGTAAACTGCAGTATAATTTACCTTTACTGTTTTAAAGGTATTACTAAAAAACTTTAAAAAACTATTATTACTAAAAAAGTTACATGCTTCAAATTTAGTACACGAGTTCCTAGCACCTGTTGGATGTCATAGTAAAGTTTTAATAAAATTGCGCATGCTTAAGAGGTAGCTGCCCTTTGAACTTTTTTGGTTTTAAAGGAATTGCTGGAAAACGAAAATAGATACAGGCTTCATTTGGTACAAGAACTCCTAGTACCTGTAGGACGTCATAAAAGATTTTCGAGGAAATTGGGTTTTAAAGGGG